>OY804607.1:40094256-40414479 GCA_963680895.1 Fragum sueziense | reverse complement strand
TGTATCTAATAGTGCCTGAGATATAGACCAGGTTAAAGTTTTTCAAGTGAAGACGCGACGGGACGGGACAGGAAGGGACGGTACGCAACGCCGACACTAGGACTGTGACATTAGCTCCCCGTACATAAAGTCCCGCTCGCTAAAAAGTGGAATTGCTGGTTTCAGCATTTTCTTCTTTTCTCTCAAGCTTTATAAACATCTTGCTGACAAGGATCTGTGATATTGTCTATGAGTTTAATGCTGTATTCACCATTGCATCAAAATATATACTGTATTCTCACAAGAATTTGTCCAAGTATGAAACCTTTTTATACAAAAGTCTTTTGGGTCACTTCAAAGAAAATGCTCCCAAAGAGCACCTGTCATTAAAATCTTGGGCACAAGCTGCACAGCATATCAAATGCTGTAAACGAGAATCTCAAGTCTTGAACACAATCATGTAGAAGATCAGACTGAATATTTCACACTAATCCGAGTCTTCTTGTCCTTTTCTTTGTTCTTTTTCTTCTTCTTCTTTTTCTTCTTCTCCGATGAGACCTAAAAATGACAGCAACACAATATATATCAGTACAAGCTGCAGTAAAGAGGTTTGTTGAAAGCATTGACATGTAATCACAATCCATTTACTAAAATGTTATATTGTTTCAGGTGAAAAAATGTTGGACAAAACAAAATGTGTCCCCAAATAGGTCCATTTTAAGTTTTCATGTTAAGTTTCAGACCGACAAGCAGACGGATTGTAAAACGTTAAAACAATATGCCCCCGATCTTCAATACAAGGGAATAAAAAGACAAGAGGACCATGATGGTCCTATATTGCTCACCTGAACCAAAATGATATGAGCAACACTTTTGTTCAATTCAATAAATATTTATGACTTTAAGACTGAAAACGAACTTACGGTCGATAACGTTGTGAAAATCAAACTCATCCAAGATCTTATGGTGCCCAACATTGTGTCCAAGATTTGTCTTGTTTGATAAATAATTGTAGATTCTGGAGTCTAAACAAGGTCGAAAACAGCGAAAACAGCCAAAAATGGCAATTTTGTCATATTCAAGGGCACATAACTCTCGACTTTTTTTTATCAGATCAGACTGATAATCGGGCTCATCCCAGATCTTATGATCCCCAACATTGTGTCCAAGTTTTGTCTTGATTGATCAATAATTGTAGATATCTAGAGTATAAACTAGGTCGAAAAAAGCCGAAAACAGCACTTTTATAAATTCAAGGGCACATAACTCCATCTTTCTAGTCAGATAAGGCTGAAAATCAAAGTCATGTGAGATCTTATGATACCCAACATTGTGTCCAAGATTTGTCTTGATTGGTCAATAATTGTAGATTCTAGAGTGTAAACAAGGTTGAAAACAGCCAAAAACGGCAATTTTGTCAAATTCAAAGGCTCATAACTCTCAATTTTCTGATCAGATAAGACTGAAAATCAAGCTCATCCCAGAAGTTATGATCCCCAATATTGTGTTCAAGTTTTGGCTTGATTGATCAATAATTGTAGATTTTAGAGTGTAAACAAGGTCGAAAACAGCCAAAAATGACAATTTGGTCAAATTCAAGGGCAAGTAACACTCGACTTTCTGATCAGATCAGACTGAAAATCAAACTCATCCGAGATCTCATAGTCCCCAACATTGAGTCCAAGTTTTGTCTTGATTGATGAATAATTGTAGATTCTAGAGTGTGAACAAGGCCGAAAACAGCCGAAAATGGCAATTTTGTCGAATTCAAGGGCACATAACTCTCGTCTTTCTAGTCAGATCAGACTGAAAATCAAACTCATCCGAGATCTTATGGTCTGTAATGTTATGTCTAAGATTTGTCTTGATTTATCAATAATTGTAGATGCTAGAGTGTAAACAATGTCAAAACTAGGTATTTTTCGCATTCAAGGGCAGATAACTCCTGACTTTCTAGTTCGATCTGACCCATAATCGAACTCATCCGAGATCTTATGACCATACATGTTTTGACCAAGTTTGGTCAAGATTGGCTTATATTTGTAGATGCTAGAGTGTAAACACGAAATTGTGGACGGACGGACGGACAGACAGACAGACGGACGACGGACAAAAAGTGACCACAATAGCTCACCTTGAGCACTTTGTGCTCAGGTGAGCTAAAAATACTGTTAATTAGCATTTTCACCTTTCCTCAAAATGTTTGCTTCAACTATTTTTAGTTGGGAAAACATAACTAGGTCTTCTTTTGCAAAAGGTTTGAGGCCTTATGCATCCTCCATAGTCAAGGGCTAATAAGTGATAAGTGGGGGTGAAGACATTCTAACTTAGTTATTTCAATTCCTAACCCTATGCAGGGCTAGAATTTCCCTGTAAAATTTGACTACCAATATTTTGCTAGTGGCTTTTGAAACCACTAGAAATCTGAATTTGTATATTATAAAAATTTACATTTTGAAAAATAAAACATAATATGGTGCATAATTTAAAGGCCATGTCTAAAAACTAGTACAATTGGTCAATATTTGGAAGTTGTTTTATAAGCTTTTTCAGGCTGCATTGATAAAACCCGTAGGTGAGGAATATTTTTCCGCTTGCCAAAAAAATCTAGTGTCAGATAGAATCACTAGCAATTTTAAATTTTAACTTGCAAATTGCCAGTATGCTAGTGGAAATTCGAGCCCAGCTATGTTGTTGGTAATCATTTGAATCATCTCGATGAGACAATACAAATGAGTACCCACAACATAGGGTTTGATGAACCATAACAGAATTATTGCAGTTTGAAAATTCATCACCCCCTCTTATCTAGAGCTCTACTCCATACCTCTGTTTCCTGTGTTGTATCTAGGGTTGTGTCAGGTTCTGGGCTCATTCGTTCTTCCTTTATCTTTTTCTTCTTCTTCTTTTTCTTCTCTCCATCTCCCCCAGGTGTAACGGGTGTCACAGGTGACATCATGGAAACATTCGCTTCATCTGAGTCACTCGACTCATGCTTTCTCTGTAATCAAATTAGAGAAATAAATAACGTTAGGTATTTTTTGGGTCAAGATTTGCTCCTTTTGGCTACCAGAAATCTCATTCCAACAGTCTTAACCAGTAAACATAATTCTGTGACTGTGATAAAGACAGCATTATGGGAAATTTCCCATGTTTTCATGCAGAAATATTATACAACAGGTGTTATATTAAAAGAGTTTTTGACATGAAGACCTAAATGTCAACTCTATTTGGTGACAATTTAGAGGAAATTCAGCTGTGAGGTACTTTTGAAGCCGTAGGAACATTACATGATTGACTTATTATTGGACTAAGAAGAGCACTGCAGTATGGGAATTGCACTAACCCTTTCCTTTGGTAAAATGGTAAAATTTAGACTGATCAAAATTCAAAGATGGTGCAGACAACTATTTAAAGTGAATGATATTCAACATTTAATGGTCTTTCTTGTTTTTGAAAGCCTTTATGTTGTGGGGCGTCAAAAAAGAGCAACATGTGGCAATGGGTTAACTTGAAGCTATATTGTGCCGAGGAGAACACATCTACATTCCACCTACCTTGGCTGGTGTAAAGGTGGCCATTACAGGAGTAGGTGTAGAGGCTGGTTCTGCATCAGGGTCCTTCTTTACTCTGAAGTATTGGTAAACAATAGTTAGAGCCAAAGTTAACACTTTCCCAAATGGCAAAATTTTAGGGTGATCCACCTCAAAAACAGCCACAAATGACAAAATGGCTGTTATCAAAGATAGGATTTGTGTAAAATATGGCACAGAAAATATTGAGACAAAAGGAGAAACTGCTGGTTATCAGCAGTTTCTTCTTTTGTTTCAATGTTTTCCTAAGCCTTTTCTATTTTGGACATCAAAACCAGGTCTTGTTTGGGAAATGGTTAAGAGGGTGTATTGCTCTTCAAAATGCAAAATGTTGTAATTGTCAATGGTTATCAAACCCCATATCCTTACACTCTTTGCAGTGGTGGATCAAGACCCTTCTGTTGCCCGATTAATACATTTTAATATAGAATTTCAGTCAAAATTGTGAAATAAACATTAACAGGAAAACGACACCCCCACTCCCCCTATTTGCATGCTGGAACCCGCCTCATAGAAATCCTAGATCCTCTAAAGCTTTGGAATTGTCTATTCTAGCATATTCTCATTTTTCCTCAACAACCTATATAATACAAACTGTAGATTTTATGCTTTAACCCATACCTGTGTTTTTCTTTTCTTTTTTTTAATTTGAATTTATTAGATCTAAAGTTTTGTTGTATGTAGAAAGCTTTGACTTATAAAACAAGAGGACCATGATGGTCCTATATTGCTCACCTGAACCAAAATGATATGAGCAACATTTTTGTTCAATTCAATTGATATTTATGACTTTAAGACTGAAAACGAACTTAATATGATCAATAACATTGTGAAAATCAAACTCATCAGAGATGTAACGGTGCCCAACATTGTGTCCAAGTTTTGTTTTGAATGATAAATAATTGTAGATTCTAGAGTATTTATAAACAAGGTAGAAAACCGTCGAAAACGGCATTTTATCAAATTCAAGGGCATATAACTCTCGACTTTGATCAGATCCAATTGAAAATCCAACTCATCCAAAATCTTATGGTCCCCAACAATGTGTCCAAGATTTGTCTTGATTGGTCAATAATTGCAGATTCTAGAGTGTAATCAAGGTCGAAAACAGCCAAAAACAGCAATTTTGTCAAATTCAAGGGCACGTAACTCTCGATTTTCTTATCAGATCGGACTGGAAATCAAACTGAACCGAGATCTTATGGTCCCTAACATTGTGTCCAGGCTTTGTCTTGATTGATTGATAATTGTAGATTCTTGAGTGTAAACAAGGTTGAAAACAGCCGAAAATGGCAATTTCATCAAATTCAGGGGCACATTACTCTGGACTTTCTGATCAGATCAAACTGAAAATCAAGCTCATCCGAGATCTATGGTACCCAACATTGTGTCCAAGTTTTGTCTTCATTGATTGATAATTGTAGATTCTAGAGTGTAAACATGGTCGAAAACGGCCGAAAATGGCAATTTTGTCAAATTCAAGGGCAGCCGCACGTAACTCTTGACTTTCTCACCAGATCAAAAAGAAAATCGAACTCATCCGAGATGTTAAGGTCCCCAATATTGTGTTCAAGTTTTGTCTTGATTGATATATAATTGTAGATTCTAGAGTGTAAACAAGGTCGAAAACAGCCGAAAATGACAATTTTGTCAAATTCAAGGGCATGTAACTCTGGACTTTCTGATCAGATCAGACTGAAAATCGAACTCATCCAAGATCTTAAGGTTCCCAACAAAATGTACAAGTTTTGTCTTGATTGATTGATAATTGTAGTTTCTATAGTGTAAACAAGGTCGATAACAGCCAAAAACGGCAATTTGTCAAGTTCAATGGCACATAACTCTCGACTTTCTGATCAGATCAAACTGAAAATCAAACTCATCCAAGATCTTATGGTCCCCAACATTGTGTCCAAGTTTAGTCTTGATTGATTTATAATTGTAGATTCTAGAGTGTAAACAAGGTCAAAAAACAGCCGAAAATAGCAATTTTGTCGAATTCAAGGGCACATAACTCTCATCTTTCTGATCAGATCATACTGAAAACCGAACTCATCCGAGATCTTATGGTCAACATTGTCTCCAAGTTTTGTTTTGATCAATCAATAATTGTAGATGCTAGAGTGTAAACAGTCAAAAACGGCATTTTTTGACATTCAAGGGCAGATAACTCAGCACATTCTAGTCCAATCTGGCCCATAATCGAACTCATACGAGAACTTATGACCATACTTGTTTTGACAAAGTTTGATCAAGATTGATTAATATTTGTGGATGCTAGAGCGTAAACACCAAATTGTGGACGGACAGACAGACGGACGACGGACAAAAAGTGATCACAATAGCTCACCTTGAGCACTTTGTGCTCAGATGAGTTAAAAAGTTGTACTTACATATCTAACCAAGCATTTGGTGTCTGTTCATTAGGCTTCCCATATTTGTCAAGTTTACCCTCCTTTATCAACTGTTTCTTTACCACGGCCTAAAAATATTGAAGACAACTTGTTTAGTTCATCATTTAATGAGAGACAAAATCTATTAGAGGACAAATACCAGATGTGTTTGTGAAACATGAAATTGAATGGCTCTGAATTGACTATACCTTTAGAGGAAAAACCAATGTTAAGTTTTTTCGGACTGACAGACAGGCGGATTATAGACAGACAGCCAATGGTGAAACAATATGCCCCTGATCTTTTGATAGAGGAAGCAAAAAATTACCCATAAAGTGCAGTCAGTAAAAAATTAGTGTATTGAAGAATCATTTTATATCATTCTAATTTTGTCATCATTCTGCACATTTTATCTGAAGTATTAATTTTTCGTCTTTATTAATCGAGGTTAGACAACATATTAAACAAATTTGTTTATTGTGGCAACTGGGGCAACTAAACTCGAGTTCTTGGTAATTTTTTTTCAGTCAAAACACAACATCCATTCTAAGCAAGCAGTTGCTCATAGCTTAGATAATTAAAGTGTTGGTGAGAGACAAATATCTTTTATTAATCCTTTACCAAATGACAAAAATTTTAGGGTGGTCTACTTTGAAAGCTGCTGCAGACGACAAAATCATTGTTGGTAAAAATAGGTTTTGTGTATAATGTAGCTTAGAAAATATTGAGACAAAAGGAGAAAATGCTGATTATCAGTGAACAGAAAAGTAAATTGTAAAAGTGCAATCAGTAAAAAATTAGAGTGTAATGAATAATCATTTTTCATCATTCTAATTTTTGTCATCATTTTGCAAAAAGATCATCACAGTTTGCTTCATATACTCATTGAGATCATTCAAACAAGAATCCAGAGAATAAGATCATCTATGGTCAGTACCTTCTTCTCAACGCATTTGCACATTGTGACGTTTTGACACACTTTCTCTATTTCCCACAATGTTTTGAATTTTCTACAAAAGGACCAATATGCACATTTTCAATCACTTGATATTGTCATCTGCAGCATCTTTGAATTTTAACAAGTCTAAAATTTTGCAGACTGGGAATGTGTTAATTTGCTGTAAAAGCGCAGTCAGTAAAAAATTAGAGTGTAATGAATAATCATTATTTTTTCATTCTAATTTTGTCATCATACTGCACTAAGATATCATAATTTGCTCAAACCTTTCTACTAGTTTCTAGAATAACAAACTTTTAGCGTGGATCAATTCAAAAGCTGCTGATGATCACAAAATTGATGTTGGCTTGAATTTGCTTACGATTTATAACAGAAAATATTGAGACAAAAGGAGAAAATGCTGGTTATCAGCATTTTATTCTTTTGCCTCTATGTTTCCCAAGCATTTTCAAGCAGGGACATCAAAACCAGGGCCCCGTATTACTAAACATCTTACAATCAAGTTTTTGTGTAAACTGTGTAACAAGACATCTGATTGCACGAGAAACCCAACTGAGCCAATCAGGGATGTTGTTACAAGTGATTATGCAAAAATCAAACATACGATCGTTAGTAATACAGGCCCCTGGTCTTTTTTGGGGAAAGGTAACAAAATTTTAGACTGATCTGATTTGAAAGCTTCTTTAGGGAACAAATGACTTTAACCCTTTCCCAAACAAGACCTGGTTTTGACGTCCCTAATGGAAAAGGCTTGGGAAAACATTGAAACAAAAGAAGAAACTGCTGATAACCAGCAGTTTCTCCTTTTGTCTCAATGTTTTCTGTGCTATATTTAACACAATTTCAATCTTTATCAACATCCGTTTTGTTGTCTTCAGCAGCTTTTGAATTAGACCGCCCAAAATTTTGCTGTTTGGGAAAGAGTTAAAGAAAGGCAATTTTGAACAATTTAACAGCAAGCTTTTGCCTCAATCAAAATCAGCATTATCATTTATCAAATTTCATCACACTTACTTTGGGCCCCAGACCCCACTTTCTAGGGTATGTGTCTCTCTCCATAATGACACGTTTAAGCTTGGCCACTGTGTTGTGATCGGTTGTTGCTATCACAGCAGAGGTCATCAGTGCAATGGCTGAAAAGACAAATTACGATATTCCATCCATCATTTTCTACAATACACTTCATGCATCTTTTGACGTCATCAGTAGCAACCTAAATTGATGAGAGTATCCCTTGCCATTTTCTATCGCCAAGTCAAACAACTGATGAGGATATCTCTCCTTATTTTCAGGATGGGGCCCGTAGATGCACAATGTGTTTTGTATCTAACTATGGATTGTAATCCTTAATCAGGAAATATATGTCCAACTCAACAGCTAAGTTATAGCAGAGTGGATTGGATTGAATGGAGTTTTATGTCGCACTCAACAGTTAAGGTCATATGGAGATGGGACCTCGGTTGAAAATCTCATCCTACAGGACAGAGGCAGGAGATCGAACCATGAACCCTGTGTTTCAAGTCCAGTGTGTTACCACTGTACCAACTATGCCCCTATATATGGAAATGGAACCTCAGTTTACGTTAGAAATCAATTTAATTGAATTGTTCACCAACAAAGACCTTTGAAAACAAGTCTTTCAAGTAATCATTTTACCAGTAAAGAAAGTTTTGATAAGTCCTTGTAAGATCACAAATTCAAAGTAGATTATTATTGTTGATGTGCGTGCAGTCAGGAAAAAATTAGAGTATTTGTAAGAATCATTTTTATTCATTTCTAATTCATCATCATTCTGCACAAATACAGGCCATTCTCAATTCCCTCGATATTTTCTGTGTTAGAAGTTGTGGCAGATTCACAGGGGATAGGGGTGTTCAAATGAACCTCATCTAAGACCTGATTATTTCATTTTCATGCAGAAATTACGTCAAAATTGTGTAATACACAGGAAAACCCTCCCCTCCCCACCTATTTGTATGTTCAGCCGGATCCGAAACAGCTAGAGCATATTTTCTACTTCTTACACAAACTACCTTGTTGTCTGCAATTGAATAAATTAGACATGTCCAAAATTTTGTTATTTGGGAAAGTCTGGCTACAATACATTCAGTCAACTCAATTCCAAAACATAGATGCTTTTTGACGCCCCTCATGAAAAGGGCTTGGTAAAACAACATGGAAAATGAAATAATTGCTTCTGACAAGCAATTTTGTTCATTTCCCATAATTGTTTTCAACTATAAAAGACCAAAGATTATAAATCTTCCTTTACTAGAAATTGTTGTCTGTAACATCTATGAATTTGGACAAGTGTAAAGTTTTGCCGTCTAGTAATGGGTAAGACATACCTATAGCAACTGCTTCACCCTTGGTCGTCACTATGACTATTTCTTCTCCTATTTCTATCCCATCTTCGTATCGTAACACACCGGGTAACATTACTTTGGCTCCGTAACATATTGCATTCACCTGGATTATACAGTCAAATCAACAAGATTCATTAACCTATCCCTTCTTCAGGGTGTCCACAGTTTGAGCAAAGCAAAATTCCCTGACTTTTCCCTGACTAAAATCAAATTTCCCTGACTTATGTTTACCGTATTGTGCACGTTAATTTATGAAAATGTGGGCCTCCTCCGCGCTAGTCCCTTCAGTTTCTTCTCAAAGAACAATTTGGAATACTGAATACTGCTTATCACATTATTATTGATGTTATTGTCAGTATTATCATTATAGCCAATCATGAAGAAACTGACTTAGCCTTTATTTTTTTCATCTTTTTATCATGCATACACCAATTATTTCAAAATTCCCTGACTTTTGCTTAAACTGTAAAATTCCCTGACCAATTCCAAAATTCCCTGACCTTGTAACAGAGTCGATTTTTAGCACAAAATTCATTGCCATTTGTGAATTGAAAGTATTTTCCTCACATGTCTAAGTCAGCTCTCAGATACAAGTTAGGGTGAACTAATTCTCCATCATCAATCTCAGAGTGGTACATGATGTATCATCATAGAGCAATTCCATTAATTCATTTAATTGGGGTTTAATGCCATTTTTAACTGCCATGGTCATATCGTGGCAGCTGGAGCACCTAACCATGGATTCCTGTTTTTCTCTCACCAATACCCAGGGTCCAACATTAACTTTTTTGATTACCAGACAGTCGGGCTTGTTGCTGCCAGATGCTGCTAGCCCTGACCAACTATGCACTGGTCCTGACCAAATATTTGGATAATTGGGAAAAGGTTTAACCCTTTCCCAAACGACAAAATACTAGGGTGGTCCAATTTGAAAGCAGCTTCAGATGACAAAATAAGTTGTATCAAAAGGAGATTATGTGTATTTTAACCCTATTGCACTCATGCATATTTGGATTTTCTATCTAGCTGTCCTCGTGCGAATTTATCCAATATTAGATAATTACCTGTTTCTATTGGGGGTAGGTGGATTTAAATGTAAATATCTTCATTATTTATTATTGGATTTTAGTATTTTTTTCTTTATTTTGCAGATAAATGAATTTCCTTCCTGATGGTCTAAAGAAAATGAAATATTATTCTGATCTTTTTATGTAAAAATGGAAATAAAGGGATGATTTGTTAAAAAATCTCATGTTTCATTGTCTTTTAAACCTATTTCTTTTTGAGTATGTGGATATCAATTAATAATATCTTCACTATAAATGAATAGATTTTAACATTTTTTTCTTTATTTTGCAGGTAAATGAATTTCCTTTCTGGTGGTGTAAAGAAGATGGAAATATTACCCTGATCTTACATGTTAAATATGGAAATAAACAGATGATTTGTTGAAAGTCTCGTATTTTTATTGTCTGTTTACTAACATTTCTTTCTCTTTACTATTACATATTTTCAACAAGAGCTTCGCAGAGCGGCGCATATACGCCCGAGAGGGGCTTGTCAGTAAAATTGGCCATTTTTTCGATTCAAGGGCAGATAATTCAAACATGAAAAGTTATCAAAATTTTGTTTGCACAACAAGACACCATAGAGATTCATTGTAGCTAGTTTGATTAAATTCTGGTTGAAACTGTAGAAGTTGCACACAGGAGAAAATGGACATTTTTGAGAAAATGGGCATTTTTTCTTAAATTCAAGGGCAGATAATTCAAGAACGAAAATAGCTATCTAAATTCCGTAAGCAGTGTGCACAACTAGACACCATGGAGATTCATTGTGACAAGTTTGATGAAATTCTGATAAAAACTGTAGGAGGAGTTGCGCACACAAGAAAATGGGCATTTTTTTAATTCAAGGGCAGATAATTCAAGAACGAAAAGAGTAAATTAAATTCCGTAAGCGGGATGCACAACTAGACACCATGGAGATTCATTGTGGCAAGTTTGATCAAATTCCGATCAAAACTGTAGGAGGAGTTGCGCACACAAGAAATTGCTAACGGACGGACGGACAGACGGACAGACAGACGGACGGACGGACAGACAGACGGACAGACAGACGAGCGGGGCCATAACATAATACGACCCTTCGGGCGTATAAAAACAATATATTCAAATCTGCAAAGGGGGTGTTCCACCCTATCAGAAATTCCCATAGGGTTGTGCCCACGCTCGGAATTTAATGAAATTTGGCATGAAGTTAGTGTTCTGTATTACGGCATGATTCCCAAAATATTTTCAAAAAATCTATTCCGGAAAATATTTTTCTAAGAATTTTAAGATTTTTTCTTAAAAATGGGGGGTACCCTTACTAAAAGAGGGCATATACATTCAGGATTGTTGTATTCAAGCCAAATTTGCGCCGGAAACAATGTATATTACTTTATTTCCAAGTATTTACCAAAATAGTAAACATTACTGTACAAAAAACAATTTGCTATTACTTTTTGTATGACGTCATCGACAAAATTTTTAGCTTTTAAGCATTTTGATCAAATTTGATTCTAAATTTCACCCAGTTTCAGTTTTTGTCAACATATGAAATTTATATAAAAATTGCCCCCATATATGCTTTTGCTTATAGTAAAATATTAAGTAAAAATAAAACCGGTAACAGTGTCATTTATCAACTTTAGTGTAAGCGGTCTAAATTTCTAAGAATGTAAAATCTAAGATTTTACTGTATACCTTCTATATGCATTACGTAAATAGTCCATAATTATTTTTTGCTTTGTTGTGTCCTGATTTGACATCAACAACTTATGTATAACATGAATTTTAGCATTTTCACACAAAATTATGCTTTTTGTGAATTAATGGCACTTTGTCTTACCCCACCCACCCGCAATATAATGGAGGGGTAAACACTCTAATACAGTGGAATGCATTATGAAATGTGAAGATGAAATATATAAAAGTAATGCAATAATAGTACAATTTGTTCTATTATGTCACCTTTTTTAACTTTCCTTCATGGCTTATCAGCACTTAAACTACTTTAATATAAATAGAACATTTCTTTACTACACTGCTCAAGATGATAAAAAGAACACGGAAACAGTTTTTATTGTTCATTCATTGTGCCCTTCAATGCAAAATTGCTAATATTTCTATTATTATGGTGAATTATCAACTGCTTTGAGGACATATTTATTAACTATTTGCCAAAATCAGATCTATGAAGAACATGCATCAGCTTTTTGCCTATGCCCCATTTGTTATGCCACACTACCTCTATGAGTATATGTTTAAAACAAAATTGGTATTTTCATATAACGGCCCGTAGATATTTCTGGCGTCAGACAAACCTGCATCACATTATCTAGGGTCAAAGAAATTTTGGTACTGGCACCAGGTCTTTTCACTTTTTAGTGAGGACCAGTTTGCTACGAGTGCTATTTGAAACCAACAATTAGGGCAAGTAAATTTACATGTATATTAAGACTTGGTTAAGAAACCAATGACTAAATGAACATGATTTGAACTTTTCCTTGACAGAAATTAACTGCCCCTACAGATTGACCTATCCACATGATATTTCTTGAATTTATTTTTACCCAATTGTATATTCCACAATGTAGCATGAGTCTCTATCATAATTTATTTTAGTTTTAAGACTATGTCAAGAGTAATCGAAAACAACAACATTAAAAAAATAACGGTGAATTGATGTAGTAAAGATCATTAACTGTGGTTAATAGGCTTAAAAAGCAAGCGATCACTTGCATCACTTGGAATTTTGATAATTATTTCATGGGATGTAACAGTTTTCATTAGACTAAAATGATAAATAGAAAATGAACTCTTCAATCAAAGGCTTGGTCACATACAAAATTCGTCTTACACATCACGACCGGAGCACAGCAGCACATGGTACGTTCTACAGCATATCATTGGACGAGATGTGTGCGTGATAAAAAAAATGGACGCGAAATTCTATGTCATCAAGGCTTTAGATATCTCTATCATAGATGGTCCACATGCCATGTATCCCAAAAAGTAGAAGATACCGACTAAATGCATCTATTTCCTTTTTCCAGAAGGACTAGCACAGTCTCATTGGGAACTTTAAGTTAATAACATAGTTAACGATTTAAAATGTATGATATGATAAAAGCTCTTAAAGTTTTGAAAAAAGGCATTAATATGTTTAAGTATTACTTCATGTATTGATCAAAATGTATCATAAAATTATAACTCGAGTAAGCTATGCCAAATGCTTTAAGGTGAACCATTCTGTCATGTTACTAGAACCCATACATAATTGAATTTGGCTTACTTAAGATAAAGAAATGAAAACAAAACTACTTGTTATGACATGTGAAGCAGTGAAATCACGACTGGAAATATGTGTGACTGGAAATATGTGTTTCATAAATAATTCCAAACAGATGATCAAAGCCAACAAAATGACTGTATCAGGGTCAAATGTAGGTAATTGGTTTATTTCTAATTGATTGAATTTTAGGTTTCGAAATAATCTGGGCTATTCTTCTGACAATTTCTGTCTATATAATTTTTTGAGAAATCATTTGGGCATGCTGGTATCAACAATATTGGCACCAACATGTTATACAATGACTTTTCTTGCTACTTTGATTTAAAATTGGGGACAAATATCAAAACTATATAGGTAACAATAGGCTTTTTTAACAACTGGGAGCATTTTATGGTGCCATTGATCACAATTTTCATTATTTGACAACTTTACCGGTTTCAAATTTTCACAAAATTTTGCATACGAATAGGGGACATATATGGCCAACTTTCTTATCAATTTCATATGTTGACAAAGACAGGAACATACAAAACATTTTGATTGAAATTTAGATTTCGAAATTTTGTGGGCTATTTTTCGGACAATTTCTAACTAAATAAGTTTCTGAGAAATCATATGTGCATGTTGGTATCAACAATATTGTTCTCAAAATATTCTACAATGATTCTTCTTGCTATTCTGATGTGAAATTACGGACTAATATCAAAACTAGGTTGGCAACATTGGGCTTTTGCTGGACGGATACCATTGAAAACTGGGAACATTTTAAAGTGCCATTGATCACAATTTTCATTATTTGACAACTTTACCAGTTTCAAATTTTCACAAAATTTTGCATACGAACTGGAGACATGTATGGTTAACTTTTATATCATTTTCATAGGTTGACAAAGACGGGAACATACAAAAATAATTGATTAAACTAAAGGGTTTGAAAATTTCTCGATATTTTTCAGACCATTTCTGACTGAATAAATTTCAGAATAATTATTTGTGCTTGTTGGTATCAACAATTTTGGTCTCAAAATTTTCTTCAAGGTGTCTTCTTGCTATTTTGATTAAAAATTGGGGACAAATGTCAAAACTAGGTAGGCAACATTAGGCTTTTGCTAGAGGGGTACCATTAACAACTGGGAGCATTTTATGGTGCCATTGATCACAATTTTCATTATTTGACAACTTTACCGGTTTCAAATTTTCACAAAATTTTGCATACGAATAGGGGACATATATGGCCAACTTTCTTATAAATTTCATATGTTGACAAAGACGGAAACATACAAAAAATTTTGATTGAAATTTAGGTTTCGAAATTTCGTGGGCTATTTTTCGGACAATTTCTGACTAAATAAATTTCCGAAAAATTATTTGCGCATGTTTTTACCAACAATAGTGGTATCAAAAGTTTCTACGAGGACTCTTCTTTCTATTTTGATTAAAAAATGTGGATGAATACCAAAGCTAGATAGCCAACAATGAGTTTTTGTAAGACGGGTACCAATGAAAATCGGGAACATTTTAAGGTGCCGCGTATAGGCCTATATCCACTCTTTGGGTAAAATAAATATATTTTTGTAGTTCATAGGTCAAAGGTATTCTATGTATAAAGTTACAAGAAAATCCGCGCGTGGGCACAAATGGAACACCCCCTTTGAACCATAACATAAAACAAGAGGACCATGATGGTCCTAATTCGCTCACCTGAATCAAGATGACAAGAGTGATAATGGCAATTTTGTCAAATTCAAAGGCATGAAACTAATAAGGACTTTCTGTTTGGAAACAATTAAGTAAAAATTTTGTTCCAATCGATCCTGTAAAGTTGGGTATAAATTAGCATAATGGTTGAGTTTTTTTTCAATAATTATTTCATTATTTTGCAATATACAACATAGGGCTAATTTTCAAAGCATACTGATCTGTTAAAATTGATTATTTATGATATTATAAGCAAGATTTGGTATGTGATTTGAAAGTATATAGTAAATGAGGACAAACCATCTGATAAGCTAGGCTTATAATCCCTTCTTATTTGTTTACATAAGATAAAACGAGGCCAGCCAAAGATATTGATAACAGAAATAGATAAGAGAAATAGTAAAAGCTTTCCAAATATCTCCTCTTATCTTCAGCTTCTTGTATTCTGGAAGCCATTCATGAAATTAGGTCTTACACAAAATTTCAAGGTTCTAGGCCAAACAGTTTAGAAGAAAAGTAAGTATCTCCATTACAACCCACAGTACAGTATAATTTTCAATGCACGGAATTTCCCTTACCCTGCCATACCAAAATACTTTTTAAGGAAATAAAAATTACAAGATACAATTTTGAAACGAGTCACTCAAGGAACTTTCCAGCCAGGTTTCTTTCAAATTGGCCCAATGGTTGATTTTTACAGAATTTTCTTATGATTTCTCTTTTCCGATAAGCCTCTTCCTCCCCGACACGCCCACATTTTTGACAAATGTAAAAATTTGTGAACAAACTTTGAGAAGAGAGACGCAAGGAACACTCCTTCCAAGTTTGATTAAAATTGGCCATATGGTTGATTTTTAAAGAATTTTCCTATGATTTCTGAAAGTCGGATAAGCCCCTTCCTCCCTGCCAAGGCCATATTTTTTGACAAATGTAAAAAATTGTGAATAAATTTGAAAATAGTGACTCAAGACACATTCCTACCAAGTCTGCTTCAATTGGGCCCAATGGTTGATTTTTAAAGAATTTTCTTCTGATTTATATAAGTCCGATAAGCCCCTTTCTCCCTGCCACTGCCACATTTTTTGACAAATGTAAAAATTTGTGAACAAATTTTGAAAACAGTGACTTAAGGAACATTCCTGAAAAGTCTGGTTCAATTGGGCCCTATGGTTGATTTTTAAAGAATTATCTTATGATTTCTCTTAGTCTGATAAGCCCCTTTCTCCCTGCCACGGCCATATTTTTTGACAAATGTATGCAATTGTGAATAAATTGGAAAACAGTGACTCAAGGCACATTCCTACCAAGTCTGCTTCAATTGGGGCCCAATGGTTGATTTTTAAAGAATTTTCTTCTGATTTCTCTAAGCCGATAAGCCCCTTTCTCCCAGCCACAGCCACATTTTTTGACTAATGTAAAAATTTGTGAACAAATTTTGTAAAGAGTGACTAAAGGAACATTCCTGCAAAGTCTTGTTCATTGGGCCCTATGGTTGATTTTTAAAGAATTTTCTTATGCTTTCTCTAAGCCGATAAGCCCCTTTCTCCCTGCCACGGCCACATTTTTTGACAAATCTAAAAATTTGTGAATAAATTTTGAGAAGAGTGACTCAAGGCACATTCCTGCCAAGTTTGGTACAAATTGGCCCAATGGTTGATTTTTAAAGAATTTTCTTATGATTTCTCTTAGTCTGATAAGCCCCGCCCTGCCACGCCCACATTTTTTGACGAATCAAAAATCCGCGAACAAGTTTTAAGAAGGGTCACCCAAGGAACATTCCTGCCAAGTTTGGTAAAAATTGGCCCATTGATATAGGAGGAGAAGATGTTTAAAGAAATTGTGAACGGACGGACAGACGGACGGACGGACAGACGGACAGACGGACGGACGACGGACAAAAAGCGACCACAATAGCTCACCTTGAGCACTTCGTGCTCAGGTGAGCTAACAATAAGCAAAACTTTCAGTGTTAGAAAAAACAAACAAACTCATTGGCAGATCCAGGATTTCTTCAAGGTGATTCAAATTCCTCAAAAGGGGGTTTGGAATAGGTAAATTTCAACAAAAAATTATAATTTATTCACTATTATTACTTGAATAAAAATACATCAAAGTGGGGGCTGCCCCTGCCTGCCCCCCCCCCCCTGGATCCACCACTGCATACTCAATGATTAGCAGAAATGTTCCGGTGGGGAAAGGCCCCTTCCCCCTCTAGATCCACCACTGCATAGTCAATGGTAAGTTGAAATTTTTGGGGATCAACCTTCAACCCCCCCCCCCCGATCCGCCACTGCATACTCAATGGTTAGTTGAACACAATTTGTACTTACCCGATTTTAATTCCATAAAAGTTTATCCACGAGACACAATATAAATCCAAAACATTTATATGTTTTATTTGGTAAAGGGTATTTTTTATTTTTTTATTCCCACCCATAATGCATTCAATTAATTCTTATTTCATAATCGTATCTGCTGTTTTTACTGTATTGAACAATTTCAATTTGCATAATCAACACAACAATAACAAAACAAAAAGAAGAGAAATAAACTTGGTGTAGAAATTGCAAACTGCCGAAGACGAGAAATATTGTACATCCAGCAGAAATAAAGGTAAATCTTGTTCTAGACAAGCATAGAAAATGCAATTCTTTCCCGTATTATTTTAAAATACGAGATTACCAAACATATAAAATTCAACATGATTGTTTTGGCACTTTGATAATATTGCTCTTACGCGAAGGGTAAATCACATCTGGTCTCGGGAATTGACAATAAATCTCGAGCAGTGTTACGTAATCAAAGCATACGTCACGAGACACCGCCCCCTACATCAAAGAAGTAAGGCACACGGTTGACCCGGTTGACACAAGGTCACATTCCATAAAGTTTCCCGCTTTTACCCTTTCACAAGACAATTTATATGTGCACAGAAATAATTACATATGGATTTATAGAGAAAATCGGTCAGTCTTTTTTATATTTCATATTTTTTGTTCGCCATAAGGGTACCGATAATTACAGTGTAATTATCACGTTTAGACCGCGAACTTGCTTGATTTATGGTAAATCTTTTTGACAGTTTGCAATAATTCTAATTTAATCTTGTAATTTATTTCATAATCAAGTGCATATCATGAATTCATTCCGAATGTGTGGCTTACAATGCATGACCAGCCCCGGAAATTCGGCGATCTTCACAGGCCTTATCCAGGCCTTTTGTAAACAAAGGAATTTTCCGAGAAATGCAGTATTGCACAAGATACGCATTTCAATCGGAAATATCGCCGATATTTTTGATGGATAATTTAAATTCTAGTGAATCAAAGGATGTTTATTTAATCAATATGTGTTGAAATGTTAGGTTTGTATACCGGAATTTCGGCGATTAATATCGACTGTTCGAATCAAATAGATGCGTGGGGGAAATTACCTCCTCGCTTTTTAAACTGCAATATCTCCGCTAATAATGAAAATTTTCTTAATTTTTTTTCACTAGAAGATACTTTAATTTGTACTTATTCTGTCGGCGTTGAATAATTTGCAATTTAATTGAAAATCAACTTGTAAAACAACATAAATGGAGCACCTATAAAACGGCCGGTTTTGGCCGGTCTGAGGAAATTATAAAAGGTACGGTTTTGGCCGGTCTGAGTGCAATAGGGTTAAAGCCTAGAAAATATTTAGACAAAAGGAGAAAATTCTGATTATCAGCATTTTCTTCTTTTGTCTCAATGTTTTCTAAAGCCTTTTCTAATAGAGACGTCAAAACCCGGTCTTGTTTGGGAAAGGGTTAAACAACAATAATCCTTTCATTAACTAAAAGACAAGTTTTAAATCACAAATGAAGGAAAATTTGAAGGGCCTATGTTCTTGTCACATGTCACATATCCCCATGTTTTCATTATGGTTATAGTGACTGAGATTTGAAATGAGGCTGACCTGTTGGTCTTGTATCTTGGGGATATAACAAGCCCTGACCAAGCAGCAGGCAGTAAATGTCTGTCGGGCACAGGTTAATGTTGAACCCTGATACCACCACAATATCCAAAGCCTCCAGCTACTCTCTCACATAGATGATTCACACCCATTGATGAGAGACATAAAACTTCTGTAAAATGTCAGAATGGATAGTGACACTGGCCGAGCCGGGGTTCAAACTCGCGACCCCTGGAATGAAAGTCTCTGATTTTACCGACTGAACAATCGTGATCGGCTAGAACATTTATAAAGATTCGAACTTGATACACATTTTTTGGGGGTGGGGAATTAACCCTTTCCAAAATGAAAATTTTTTAGGGTGCTCTAATTTGAAAGTCACAGCTGACCACAAAATGGATGTTGATAAAGATAGAATTAGTATACAATATAGCATGGAGAATATTGAGACAAAAGTAGAAACTGCTGGTTATCGGCAGTTTCTTCTTTTGTCTAAATGTTTTCCGAAACATATTCTTTTTGGGATGTCAAAACCAGGTCTTATTTGGGAAAGGGTTAAATTGTTAGAAAGGCTGTTAAACTTACTGCTGAATCTTTGATGATGATTCGTTTATGCCCTACAAGAATGGCCTCTAAAGGTTTGATGACTCGTCTCAGATAATTCTCGTCTTTGTGATTATCCCACATCCACTGAGCATCTAGTAGATCGTGCATGGTTACCAGCTGATCCTAAAACAACAATGTACAACAATTAATATCAACATGACCGATACCAGGCGGCAAAATTTAGGTATGTTTGATGACTCGTCTCAGGTAATTCTCGTCTTTGTGATTATCCCACATCCACTGAGCATCTAGTAGATCGTGCATTGTTACCAGCTGATCCTAAAACAGCGATGACCAACAATTAATATTAATGTTAGCAATACCAGGCGGCAAGATTTAGGTATGTTTGATGACTCGTCTCAATTCTCGTCTTTGTGATTATCCCACATCCACTGAGCATCTAGTAGATCGTGCATGGTTACCAGCTGATCCTAAAACAGCGATGTACAACAATTAATATCAACATGACAGATACCAGGCGGCAAGATTTAGGTATGTTTGATGACTCGTCTCAATTCTCGTCTTTGTGATTATCCCACATCCACTGAGCATCTAGTAGATCGTGCATTGTCACCAGCTGATCCTAAAACAGCGATGTACAACAATTAACATTAACATGACCAATACCAGGCGGCAAGATTTAGGTATGTTTGATGACTCGTCTCAGATAATTCTCGTCTTTGTGATTATCCCACATCCACTGAGCATCTAGTAGATCGTGCATGGTTACCAGCTGATCCTAAAACAGCGATGACCAACAATTAATATCAACATGACAGATACCAGGCGGCAAGATTTAGGTATGTTTGATGACTCGTCTCAGATAATTCTCGTCTTTGTGATTATCCCACATCCACTGAGCATCTAGTAGATCGTGCATGGTTACCAGCTGATCCTAAAACAGCGATGACCAACAATTAATATCAACATGACAGATACCAGGCGGCAAGATTTAGGTATGTTTGATGACTCGTCTCAGATAATTCTCGTCTTTGTGATTATCCCACATCCACTGGGCATCTAGTAGATCGTGCATGGTTACCAGCTGATCCTAAAACACAACAACATTGCTTTTCAATGAAAACCTTGTAACTGTAGCTTGTTTTAAGCTTCAGTTACGTGGTGTTTGTTGAAAAGCAGTGAAACATAATAAAACATTTCAAAATTAATACATTTCTGGCTATTTTAGAGCAAAAATCTGTTCAACCCTTTACCAAGCAGCAACACTCTAAGACTTTCTTTGTGATTATCCCACATCCACTGAGCATCTAGAAGATCGTGCATTGTCACCAGCTGATCCTAAAACAGTGACGTACAACAATTAATATTAACATGACAGATACCAGGCGGCAAGATTTAGGTATGTTTGATGACTCGTCTCAATTCTCGTCTTTGTGATTATCCCACATCCACTGAGCATCTAGAAGATCGTGCATTGTCACCAGCTGATCCTAAAACATAATCAATATCAAAATGAATACATTTTGGCTATTTTAGAACCAAAGTCTGTTCAACCCTTAACAGCTAGCAACACTTTGAGACGGCTCCAATTTGAAAGCTGCTGCAAACTGCAGACAAGTTAGGTGTTGATAAACATAGGATAGGTTGAAACCATAAAGCATTGAGGGAAAAGGAGAAAATGCTGGTTTTAAGCATTTTTGTCTTTCACCGTAATGTGTTCAAGAGCCAAAACTGTCTTCTCGTGAAAAGTTTCAACTACAACTACATGATCAATGCCATGTCATTATAAACCTAAAACAAGAGCTTCGCAGAGCTGCCCATATATGCCCGAGAGGGGCTTGTCAGTAAAATTGGCCATTTTTTTTATTCAAGCCTTGAAGGGCAGATAATTCAAACACGAAAAGTTGTCAAAATTTTGTTTGCACAACAAGACACCATAGAGATTCATTGTGGCTAGTTTGATTAAATTCTGGTTGAAACTATAGGAGAAAATGGACATTTTTGAGAAAATGGGCATTTTTTCTTAAATTCAAGGGCAGATAATTCAAGATCGAAAAGAGTTATCTAAATTCCGTAAGCGGTGTGCACAACTAGACACCATGGAGATTCATTGTGGCAAGTTTGATCAAATTCTGATCAAAACTGTAGGAGGAGTTGCACACACAAGAAATTGCTAACAGACGGACGGATGGACAGACAGACGAGCAGAGCCATAACATAATACGACCCTTTGGGCGTAAAATAATTTCAAACAGCTTGTGAATACTATATAAATTTTGTTTCCCCAAACACAGTTACCCGAGCACCATAATACTTGGGGTATC
This sequence comes from Fragum sueziense, assembly GCA_963680895.1. Lineage (NCBI taxonomy): Eukaryota > Metazoa > Mollusca > Bivalvia > Cardiida > Cardiidae > Fragum > Fragum sueziense. The sequence continues at coordinate 40,392,324 of OY804607.1, read as the reverse complement.
CAGTTTACAAGGAGTTTACTATAGCACTCTGAATGAACCCAGTTTCTAATCAGAACACCAGGAGAGAATAAGTGCATGATTATTTTCTATAATAAAATTATTCAAAAAATGTTAAATCAATCTTAATGTAACCAAAAATATGAGTGGTAACATTTGTAAAGTCGTAACTAGCAGCTTGAACATTTTCAAACGCTAACAATGATATGCAGCTGGTAAACAATCAAGGAATATAAAAATGTTTCCCCAAACACAGTTACCCGAGCACCATAATACTTGGGGTATCCAGTTTACAAGGAATTTATTATAGCACTTTGAATGAACCCAGTTTCTAATCAGAACACCAGGAGAGAATAAGTGCATGATCATTTTACAATACAATATCAGGGTTCTCCGCAGAACATTTTTTAGCCGTAGTGGCATTAATGAACCTTGCAACACACAATGTTCATGCAAATAATTGTGAATTAAAAACATAATGGGAAAAGAAGAAATTGCTCAATTTGAGCAATTTCTTCTTTTCCCATAATGTTTTTACACAGAATTAGTAGTTTTTAGTTTAAAAGAATGCCCCATTTATTAGTTTTTGACATGAAATACCTCTAAATGTCTCTCTTTGGTGACCATTTTGAAGAAATTAAGCTGTGGGGTACTTTTGAAGCTGTAGTGGCATTACACTGATTTCCATGAAGCTGTAGTGGGGCCGATACAGCTTATTGGGCTGGGGAGAACACTGAATATTTTTATCACACTGGTTGTAAGCCTCTAATTTTCACAATTTTAAATTTTTCTTTACTAGACAACATATTTATGGTGCAATCTGAGTGAAAGCTACTTGAAACAGGAAAAAAATACCTTTTCTTTATGCCGACGATCAGCATTTTCTGCTTTTCCAATAATATTTCATTTCCTATTTTTTATACTTTTTGTACCTCAATCAGGATCCACTTTGTTGTGTCACCTTTCAAATTGTGACATTCCAACTATTGGCAGATTTAGAAAATGCATTCATGGTGAAGACAGTTAAGACTGTCAGACATGTCCCTCAGTCTGATATTTCTTTTAAATCAGGGTGCCCACTGGTCAGGGAAAAGTCAGTGAAATTTGTATTTTCTTCAAGGTCAGGGAAAAGTCAGGGAATTTTGAAAAATGGTCAGGGAAATCTGAAAAGCTTAAAAAGTCAGGGAAAAGTCAGGGAATTTTGAAATTTTCTTTTGTTCAAACAAAACAAATAGAAAAAAATGAAATAAAGTAAAACAGATAATCATAGCTATGGTATTTTTCAGGTTTTAATTAACAAACCAGTTGTTCTTTTATACATGATTCTGCACTTATCGTTTTTAATAAATTAAGGCTTAACATTTGAAATGGATCTTCTATTGAAATCTAATGCTCTGAGGGCTAAATCTGTAAGCAAGAGGAAAGATGCTGACTGTGAAGAGAAGAATATTGAACATCTTCAGAGGAGGTTGAAGAAATATTGATACTAAGAGGGTAGTTACATTATGTGGTGTGGTATGTGTAATTGTGTATTAATACTTGCACAGTGCAAGGACTGTGCACCATTTTGTTTTTAATAGCTTTTGAGTTTGATGATGAGTGTAACTTGATTTAGGTCATAATACCATCTCCTTCCAAATCACTTAGATAATTACCATTGTCTTCTTTCAGTGACATTTTGATGTCAAGTGAATAAAAGCCCTCAAATATATCCATTATCACAAGTTTCCTACAAACATTCATTAGTTGTACTTGTACCTGGTTGATAAAGAATCAATTTTAGCACAAAGCTGGTTTTAAAATGCTCTAAAATTGCAACACTTGAGCATGCAGTATGTCAGAAATGCACATTAAATTGTGCTTATAACAAACTGTTCACACATGCACAGAGGTATCCATTTTGTCCATAAAATGAATGAAAATAACTAATAAACATAATACATTTTAAGTGAAAATGAATGTGAAAGGCTATCAGTGCAGGAAATTTTGATTGGAATGTATCTAGATAAGTAAGGACCTTTGTCAGTGAATAATTAAGATGGAAAAAGGCTGGAGTGGTAGCAAAACTGTCCTTTAAACATCTTTCATGAGAATGATGCTCACAGAAAGTAGTTTGAAACAGTTTATGTAAGACAAAGACTGAAGAAGTATTTCTCATTTTCTCTTATGTAAAGATGTGTACATTTTAAAGCTCTAGTCATAACTTCAAACTTAAGTATTAACATTTCAACTGTTGTCAAAGAAAGTGTATTTAACTATTTCAAGCAGGACAAATGAACTTTTTCTCTTCATCATGTTTAAAATGTTTAGCATTTTAAGGATTCTACTAATACATCTAAGTTAAACCATCACATTTGAATTGTTATTGTAAGAAATCGTAATAATTAGGGGATTGATCAGACAGCTTTAGGGGGAAATGAGGCCATTTCGCGCGAAAAAAGGTCAGGGAAAAATGAATTTTGGTCAGGGAAAAGTCAGTGAAAAGTCAGGGAATTTTATTCCAGATGAAGGGTGGGCACCCTGTAAATGATTTGCAAGATAGACAGTGAATAACAGTTCCAGGGGTCTCGTTTGCCAAAATTTGGGGCCGTTATTTGGCCCCATTCCCAATGGCAAAAAGTATCTTTTTTTCCCAATTCTCTGGTGAAAATTCCCAATGAGGACCCAGAATGTCCCATGTTAAGACCTCATCTTCATTTACAAACATTTTGAAGACAGTTTTAGAGTAGATTCTTAAACAACAGTATGTACAAATGCATTTCACATCACTACAGTCTAATTTATAGCTGAAACTGAGTGACAGTATGAATACAAACTTGTTTTAGTTTTTCCCAATTTAGGTAAAAACATCGCTATTTTTCCCAATTTCACTGGCCCCTGGCCCCAAACAAAAATTGGTAGCAAGACCCCTGAGTTCTGTTTGACAAATTATTATTTGGTCTGACTGATTATCCTGTATTATCAGACCAAATGGCTGACAAAGATTTCTCGATCTTTGTCATGTCTGGAAAGGGTTGACCAGCAGCTCTCAGATATCTGTTTCAAACTCCATCACTGTATTCAGAGTGGTGCATGATTTATCATCATAGAGCTGTACATATATTATATTTACTAACCAGGGTCAGATACTAACTTTTTAAGCAGGTGTCCCGAATGCATAATTTAGCAGAATCAGGGACACTTCACTCTGTAAAATGCAGAATTTCAGGGGTCCCTCCTTAAATTTTGGTGTCCTCAGAATCCCGGGACACTGTTAGTGTCGACCCCTGCTAACACGTCAAATTCAAAATGATTGGCTTAAATTTACCGTTATATCAACAGGAAAATACTTTTTTTGAATATCACACTGATTGACTGATTGATTATTTGCAATTTTACATAGGGTAGTCAACATCTAATGAGATTCACGCGACATCAGATTTTTCAGGCACCATAAACATCTGCCGGTGGAAAGTGCAGATTTTTTAAAATTCAAAACATGCCTGTAGTGTAATCTGTAGATTGATTGCTTTACAAATGCGAACGACATACCACAGAAAATTCAGCGTGAATCTCACTACAGGTGGATTTAATGTAAGATATCCCTTGTATGTCTTTACATTTACCGCTTCATTTTATGAATTTGAAAAGTGACGCACTGTCAAAGACTTTTCAAATGGGAAAATTTAAAATTTCTTATTTAACTTGGTATTCCAATGTACATCTTTTGATTCAGGGATTTAAAAATGTTCCTAGCAACTCAAAATTAATTTTTTTTTGAATAAGCTCTCAGATATTAGTTAAAACTTCATCAGTAATTTCAGAGTGGTGCATGATTTTTCATCACAGAGCTAAGAGGAGAAAACTTTTATGGCAAAAATTCTACATCTTTCTTAATATATGTTTCTCTTTTTCTACAATGTTTCCAAAGTGAAATATATGTTTTCCTACAATGTTTCCCAAACCACAGTTACCCCAGCACAATAAGTACTGAGGGTATCCAGATTAATGGTAGTTTACTGTAGCACAGGATTTTGATCCATTCATCAAATAATAAATGGATAAAGTGCACAAGTGCTTGTTTCTGTCTAGCAAAATATACATGTTAAACACCAATGAAATGACAGACAGACGAGGATAATATGCCCCAGATCTTTTGATACGGTGGCATAGTAGTAGAAATGAAATATACAATGAACACTCATTGATAGGTGCTTGACTTGTCTGTCAACTACTTACCGTATTTCACCTTAAAGATGCGCCCCCCACTATATTAACAATCTCGGAAGCCATGGGACACCCCTCCCACCTTCACCCGACCTTACCTTGACCGGATCGGTCCATTCTCCAATCATCGGCACTTGAAAGGCTTGAATTTGACTCGCCGTCAGAGTTTCGAGATGGATTTATTCAACAACAACAATACAATCCCATAATGCAATGCAGGGTAGAGAAGATTAGTGTTGATCTGAAAGTGCTTTGAGTGTCTTACAATACATATCGTAACAATCGTCCTGCCATGCTCCACATTATCCAAGACCGTAAATTATCGATCAAGATAATTATGTCACTTTATCAGTAGATGACGTTGTATCTTATAAATACACACCGGGTACATGTATAAATCGGCGGAGACGAAGCGACGTAACTGTCATCCAGTCTACAGTTATCTGCCAGTCTAGTCCTTTGTCTCGAAAAGGCGGGTGTGTTCTACTTTTGTTTTCGGAATGTTTTGATTTCTTCTTCTTCTTCACTTTACAAAATAATAAAACATACTTCACGTGGCCCCGTGGTGTCTTTTCAGGTCTTGGATAATGTGGAGCATGGCATGACGATTGTTACGATATGTATTTTAAGACACTCAAAGCACTTTCAGATCAACACTAATCTTCTCTACCCTGCATTGCATTATGATAAAGTGACATATCTTGATCGATAATTTACATAAATGTTGATTTTCTACATTCAGCGAAGCACTTTAAAATTCAGGAAAAGTGGTACTAAATAAGCGCGCCCCCACAGCGTTTTGCATCGCGCCGGAGCGCGTCTATTAGGTGAAATACGGTAGGTAAAATTGAATTGGCTGTAGCATGTAACCATGTTTTCCTGGTATTTCTCTTCATGACCTAGTACTACCACAATATGCAATCCGAGCCTCCACCTGCTCTCTCAGATGATTTACACCAATAGGTTGAGAGACACAAGACTTTTGTCAAATGTCAGAGTGAATATTGGCCAAGACAGGTTTAGAATTCCAGAACCCTGGATTGACAGACTTCAAAGTAAACGACTGAGCTACATCAGCATGGCAGAAATGAAATATAAATCCTGTCATCGTTACAAATAGTGTGAAGAGAAATACCATTTTTCTAATTTCCTACAATATTTCCCAAATCAAGTTACCCAAGCACATTTAGTACTGAGGGTATAAGTATAAGTGAGACTTTACTGTAGCACATGTTTTTGATCCATTCATAAGTAAATAAACGGATAAAGTGCACAAGTGCTGGATTCTTTTTTATCCTTGTGTAAGTCTAGCAAGATATGCATGTTAACCCTTTCCAAAACAACCAACATTTTTCCAAGTCTTCCAATTTCAAAGACACTAAGGGGAGTCCAGAACTCCCTAAAAATTGGCAGGACTCCTTGATTTTGAGCCTAGGCGGTATGCTAGACTCTTAAGAAATTATGAGGGGCATATTAATTGAAAGCGATGCAAAATGACAAAAAAGCTCTGAATTACAGGATCATGTGTCTTGCATCTCTCCTTTAGTTTTCCATAAAGTCTTTTGACATGAGAATTACAATGACTCACCATACCTTTAACAGAAACTATTTACTTTTACTTTGTCATCTTAGAACTCCTTAATTTTTATCAGAACTCCCAAGGTTCTAGAAATAGGAGTCTGGCAGACTCCTTGTTTGGGACAGTTAGTGTCTAACCCAGACAAATATCAAAATGTTCCTAGTGACTCAAAATTGAAATTTGTTTTGAGTAAGCTCTCAGATAATGGTTAAAACTCCATCAGTAATATCAGCGTGGTGCATGATTTTTCATCATAGAGCTTTATAGGGAAAATAATTTAACCCTTTCCCAAACGACAAAATTTTTGGGTGATCCACTTCAAAAACTGCCACAAATGACAAAATGGATGTTATTAAAGATAGGATTTGTGTTAAATATGGCACAGAAAATATTGAGACAAAAGGAGAAACTGCTGGTTATCAGCAGTTTCTTCTTTTGTTTCAATGTTTTCCCACGCCTTTTCTATTTGGGATGTTAAAAGCAGGTCTTTTTTGGGAAAGGGTTAAGGCAAAAATTCTGAATCTTTCTGTATTTATATATTTATCTTCCTACAATATTTCCACAGTGAGATATTTTTTTCCTACAATGTTTCCCAAACCACAGTTACCCCAGCACAATAAGTACTGAGGGTATCCAGATTAATGGTAGTTTACTGTAGCACATGATTTTGATCCATTCATCAATAAATAAATGGATAAAGTGCACAAGTGCTTGTTTCTGTCTAGCAAAATATACATGTTAAACACCAATGAAATGACAGACAGACGAGGATAATATGCCCCCGATCTTTTGATACGGTGGCATAGTAGTAGAAATGAAATATACAATGTACACTCATTGATAGGTGCTTTACATGTCTTTCAACTACTTAGGTAAAATTGAATTGGCTGTAGCATGTAACCATGTTTTCCTGGTATTTCTCTTCCTGACCTAGTACTACCACAATATGCAATCCGAGCCTCCACCTGCTCTCTCAGAAGATTTACACCAATTGGTTGAGAGACACAAGACTTTTGTCAAATGTCAAGAGTGAATATTGGCCAAGCCAGGTTTAGAATTCCAGAACCCTGGATTGACAGACTTCAAAGTAAACGACTGAGCTACATCAGCATGGCAGAAATGAAATATAAATCCTGTAATCGTTACAAATAGTGTGAAGAGAAATACCATTTTTCTAATTTCCTACAATATTTCCCAAATCAAGTTACCCAAGCACATTTAGTACTGAGGATATAAGTATAAGTGAGACTTTACTGTAGCACATGTTTTTGATCCATTCATAAGGAAATAAATGGATAAAGTGCACAAGTGCTCGATTCTTTTTTATACTTGTGTAAGTCTAGCAAGATATGCATGTTAACCCTTTCCAAAACAACCAAAATTTTTCCAAGTCTTCCAATTTCAAAGACACTACAATTGCAGGGTTCCACACTAAGGGGAGTCCAGAACTCCCTAAAAATTGGCATGACTCCTTGATTTTGAGCCTAGGCGGTATGCCAGACTCCTAAGAAATTATGAGGGGCATATCAGTTAAAAGTGATGCAAAATGACAAAAAAGCCCTGAATTACAGTATCATGTGTCTTGCATCTCTCTTGTAGTTTTCCATAAAGTCTTTTGACATGAGAATTTCAATGACTCACCATACCTTTAACAGAAACTATTTACTTTTTCTTTGTCATCTTAGAACTCCTTAATTTTTATCAGGACTCCCAAGGTTCTAGGAATAGGAGTCCGGCAGACTCCTTGTTTGGGACAGTTATTGTTTAAGCCCCTCGTACGTAATAGAAAGGGCTTGGGAAATCATTGAAACAAAAGAAGAAACTGCTGATAACCAGCAGTTTCTCCTTTTGTCTCCATATTTTGTATGCCATATTTTACACAAATCCTATCTTTAATAACATCCAATGTGTCATTTGTGGCAGTTTTCAAATGGGATCACCCTAAAATTTTGTAGTTTGGGAAAGGGTTAACCCAGACAGAAGTCAAAATGTTCCTAGTGACTCAAAATTGAAATTTGTTTTGAGTAAGCTCTCAGATAATGGTAAAAACTCCATCAGTAATTTCAGCGTGGTGCATGATTTTTCGTCATAGAGCTTTATAGGGAAAATTATTTCAGGCAAAAATTCTACATCTTTCTAAATATATGTTTCTCTTTTTCTACAATATTTCCAAAGTGAAATAAATGTTTTCCTACAATGTTTCCCAAACCACAGTTACCCCAGCACAATAAGTATTGAGGGTATCCAGATTAATGGTAGTTTACTGTAGCACATGTTTTCGATCCATTCATCGATAGATAAATGGATAAAGTGCACAAGTGCTGGATTCTCTAAAATCCTTTTTTAAAATTTATAGATAGAAGCGAGATACAAAATACTGAATAATCGTGATTCTCTCAGTCATACCTTCTCAAAGCATACAAATTGTATATCGTCGTTGTAAATGCAAAACCTCATATCTCATTTTTGGAAAAATTTTAAAGGGGAGGGAAAAAAGTGTAATAACTTTTCCCAAACTGACATGTTTTACTTGAAATTTGGACACATTGTTCATAGATGTATCATTGATACTGATCAGTAAAAATATCTCAAAACCTGCGAGAATTGTCTAAACTGGACACACAAGTTTGTACTTTGAAAATCGCGAGAATCGACATACGAGGTTTTCCATTTACACCGAAGATATATCAATGGATAAAACAACAAACTTTTGAAGATTTATACAAGTACATTCATACTTACAAAAGATTTTATATACAGACATTCCCAAATAGCTTATAATTTCTTTGACTGGTCAAATTTCATAGTTGATCTTAAAGACAGACCAATTTTCCATGAGTCCTAACGGCATGTTACGGCCTATAATGTATTGCCAGAAAAGGATAAAATACTGGCTTTCAACATTTCTACTTTTCTCTCAAAGCTTTCCAAATCCTTCCTGATCAATGACCTCAGGCATTTTTACCAAACGGCAAAATTTTAGGCTGGTCCAAATTCAAAGATGTTGCAGACAAAAATTTCAAGTGAATGAAATTCAACATTTTTTGGTCTTTTTACGTAGAAAACATTGAGGGACATGAAGAAATTGCTTGTCACAAGCAATTTCTTCATTTTCTACAATGTTTTCCAAAGTCATTATCTAAAAGGGTGTCAAAAGGCATCAATGTGTGGTAATGGGTTAAGGACCCATATCAAATAGCGTTTATTCCTGGACGCAACACTTATGGTGATTTGCCCAGTTTTCGTGGAGGAGCCCAAATTCGTGGTATTCCGAATAATCTTACGCCATTCTTAACATGCGACGTCCACACACTAGAATTTTGTCAACATACACCCCACACCCATCTTTACTGGCTTCAAATAAAGTAAACAAAGAAAATTTTTATTCAAGGGGCATAACCCATGACTATTCTTGTGAGGGTTGTTCAATACTTTTAATGCAATGAATCAAATATGCAGAGGTACTTGTGATGCTCCTATTATTACATCAGCCAGTGTATTTTTTTAAAAACAACTTTTGATTATTCACAAGGAATGTTAGATTGATGAAGTGCCCAGTTTTGGGAGGAAAATTTGGAAACAAAGAATGTGTCACTGATTTATTGAATGACCCACAAATTCTGGAGCCTCAATTCCGATGACGTCAGAGGTCAACAGCTTATACAAAATGGCTTCAAATGTAAGAAATAACACACAACTGACATAAATGTAGAGAAGTTACAAAATAACAAAATATTTTCAAGTGTTATTTAGTAATTTTTGTAGCACTGACTTGTTCTTGTCTTCCGGGAGTTTTCTTTGAATTATTAATACCACGAAAACTGGACCAACCATCATATATAGACTGACCTGTTCAGACTGTATTCCAGAGCGTACATGTCTCAGCTCCTGCATCTGGCCACCGACGCCAAGTAGCAGACCGAGATGCACGCACTGTGTTCGTATGTATGTTCGTATCAATGTTTTCCCAAGCGTTTTTTATTATACAGGGCTTCAAAAGTCTTACTGTAAGAGAATGGCTTAACCCTTCCCAAAACAAAACCTGCTTTTGATGTCTCTATTACTAAAGGCTTTAGAAAATATTGAGGCAAAAGAAGAAACTGCTGATAATCAGCAGTTTCTCCTTTTGTCTCAATATTTTCTGAGCTAGATCTATATTTTACACAAATCCTATCTTAACCCTTTCCCAAACGGCAAAATTTTAGGGTTATCCACTTCAAAAACTGCCACAAATGACAAAATGGCTGTAATGAAAGATAGAATTTGTGTTAAATATGGCATAGAAAATATTGAGACAAAAGAAGAAACTGTTGGTTATCAGCAGTTTCTTCTTTTGTTTCAATATTTTCCAAAGCCCTTTCTTTTAGGGACGTAAAAACCAGGTCTTGTTTTGGAAAGGGTTAATCAACATCCAATTTTTGCAAATGTATCAGCTTATAAATTGGAGCCTACAATAATATTGCCACTTGTTAATGAGTTAATATGACACAACACACAACTAGACTGACCTGTTCTGACTGTATTCCAGAACGTACACGTCTCAGCTCCTGCATCTGGCCACCGACGCCGAGCAGCAGACCGAGATGCACGCACTGTGTTCGTATGTATGTGCCCGCCTCGCAGCTTACCCAGTATACACCTGGAGTTCACAAACGAGAAACACACAATTGTTGTTACTGATTGACAGACTGATCCACAATCAGTTTTTTGTTTTGAATAATTAATCATATTATGTGAACAGTGTAGATATAGGAACTTGTATTTCAACCTGAACAGGTGCATTTAGCACAACATGGCACATGTAATAAATAGAGTAAATATATCTAACATCAAGGATTTCACTTGATTCAGCAGATGCCCATAGAAAGGATTTTTAAAGGTTAAACAGGATCGAGGTTGATTGATTGAGTTTCAGTTGTAACAGGCAATTCCTTCATGTCCCACGATGTTTTCCAAAGCCTTAACCTTTGGGGTATCAAATGACGTCATTATATAAGAATAGGCTAAAAGAGCATAGTCTTACCCATAGCCGTTTCTTTGTCATACTCTAACAATTTAATATCATACGACGTCCGGAAACGTATCTTTACAACAGATATCCATGGGTCTTTTTGGACAGAAAATCTTTGTGGGAAATGACGACATTGCTTGTGACAAGCAATTTCTTCATTTCCCACTATCTTTTCCAAAGACTTTATCTTTAGGGTTATCAAACAGCGTCATTAAATTTGACTGGGTTAAAAGAGCATAGTCTTACCCATAGCTGTTTCTTTGTCATACTCTAACAATTTAATATCATATGTGGTCCGGATATGTAACTGTCTCTTTACAACAGATATCAATGGGTCTTTTTGGACAGAAAATCTTTGTGGGAAATGACGAAATTGCTTGTGACAAGCAATTTCTTCATTTCCCACTATGTTTTCCAACGCCTTAACCTTTGGGGTGGTATCCAACGGCGTCATTATGTTGGAATGGGTTAAAAGTGCAGTCTAACCCATAGCTGTTTCTTTGTTATACTCTATCAATATCATAATATTATATTATGTGGTCCGGATATGTAACAGTTACTGTCTCCTATACTGCAGATATCAGTGGGTCTTTTTGGGTAGAAAACTTTGTGGGAAATGAAGAAATTGCTTGTCACAAGCAATTTCTTCATTTTCCAATTTGTTTTCCATAGCCTTTATCTCAAAAGGCATCATTATGTGGCAAAGGGTTAAAAGAGCATAGTCTTACCCATAGCTGTTTCTTTGTCATACTCTAACAACTTAATATCATATGTTGTACGGATACGCAACTGTCTCTTCACTGCAGATATTAATGGGGGTCTCTGAAAACATGCTCCTATCAGCGTCTCTAATGTCTGCAAGAGAAATCATACTTTGATTAATCCTTACCCAAACAGCAAGATCCTATGGTGGTCTAATTTGAAAGTGGAGAATGGCAAAATGGATGATGATTATTGTAAAATTTCTAAATATTGCACAGAAAAACTTGGCAAAATCAGACAATTTTCTTCTTTTGCCTCAATATTTTTCCTGGCCTTTCCGATAAGGGACATCACAACCAGTGCCCAGTTTATCTAACGATCTTACAACCATTTTTTTGTACAAACTGTGTAAGAAAACATCTGATTCAGATTGAATGAGAAAACTGATTAGGCCAATCAGGTAAACTGTTACAAGAAATTTTGCAAACAGTAATCATACATTTGTAGTAAAGCGAGGTCCCCCTTTTCTATGATGCTGCCTAAAAAAAATCCCATAATATTATATATCAAAGGTCATGTGAACAGGATCATCCTATGTCAATTATAAATGTAGGAGTTGCATTCATGACATTTATAAGTTTGGAACTTGGGAGGGATGCCAATGGACAGACTGAGAAAGATTTGACTTGTACATGTAAATACGCTCTCCTCTGGTGGTGTATAAAGGTACCTTGTTTTATAATATATCTACCACAAGCAATAAAAGACAATGATTTTAGACTCATATTGTTCTCTTTGTTATTACTCAGAGAAAACCTAAAGACAAATCAACTTATCAGGTGACCAAATTACTAATTCTTTTCTCACCTGTTTTACTTTTTTCTCCTCCTCAATCGCTTTATGTAACCGAAACACACACACATATTCTTTACCAGCCCCTTGTTGTGACTTCACAAGCCGTGTTGCCCGACCTACACACACTATTAAACATCCTGTTACTTTAGGATCTAAAGTTCCACTATGTCCAGTTTTCTCTACACGTAAAATTTTCTTTACCCATGATACTATTTCATGTGATGAAGGATTCGCTGGTTTGTCAAGGTTGATGATCCCACTCCTGTAAAAGAATAAATTGTTTAACCCTTTCCCAAACAAGACCTGGTTTTGACGTCCCTAATAGAAAATGTTTCAGACATTGCGAAAGCTCAAAAAAACTGTCAGACATTCGGTCTGACAGGCTTGAAAAATCTGTCAGACCGAAAACAAATCTGTCAGACCGAAAAAAACAAGGAAAAATAACATGTGACCACCTTTTTTATTCTGAAGATATAAAAACATGACTGACACTCTAATCATTCACGCCCATAGTCCATAAGCCTTTCAAAATTAGACAATTCACTTTGCACCCTCGAAATATTTAAGGGACGCCATTATACTACGACAGTAAAAGTAATATGTATTCCGATTGGCTAATCAATACCTGTTTCAGCCAACCACAATCCGGTTTACAAATCAAGGGAAATAATCGGCAAAACCACGATATAATAGTGCCGTCCCTTCGTACTTTGTTGTTTATCAATTTTCTCGCAAACAGAATGACAAAATATTTTGGTTATAAGCTTCCATAATTATGCAAACGCGAGGTATTGAAAAAAAGCAAAATGGTCAAAATATGTCGGACATACGGACCGACGGTATCGAATTTTCAATCGGACCGAAGTCAAAACTATCGGACAACGTCCGCGGTCCGACGTCTTTCGCAATGTCTGATGTTTGGGAAATCATTGAAACAAAAGAAGAAACTGCTGATAACCAGGAGTTTCTCCTTTTGTCTTAATATTTTCCATGCCATATTTTAAACAAATTCTATCTTTAATAACTTCCATTTTGTTATTTTTGGGAATTTTTGAAGTGGATCACCCTAAAATTTTGAAGGATTTGCTGGTTTGTTAAGGTTGATGATGCCACTCCAGTAAAATACCAGATAATTATTTAGTAATACGGAGGTACAGATAAGAGCCTAGAGACTTTTCAAAACGAAATATTTCACTAATAATTTATTGTTCATCAAACCCTATGTTGTGGGCACTCATTAGAATCCTCTCGTTGAGAAGATTCATATGAGTACCCATAACAAAGCGTTTGGATTTGAAATAGTAGTTAGAATGTCTTCATCCCCTCTTCTCTGTTGCTCTGAGATTAATAGATAAGAGAATTTGCTCTAATGAAATTCACTGACAAAATAATGTAACAATTGTATTAATCTAATTTACAAATTCTCCAAACATGATGATGAACATTAATCATTAAAACTTAAGGCTACCACACAAAGCTACCTGTAGAACATTTTGTCGATTTTTTTCAAGAGCAATTTACTGCCCCATTAAGCTATGATTTGCCAGGACTTGTAATGTCTCTCAGATACAAAAATTCCCAATCACATACTTCAGAGTGGTGCATGGTGTATCATCATTGAGACATTAGAATCTTGTTACTATGAGGATATAATATAATTTGTTTTAACTTCCCTTCTTCTAGCTTTTCTACACAAGTACAATCAGAACATCATTTGTCTTCTGCATCAGCTTTCAGTTTGAGTTTGAGTTTATTGGGGTTTTACGCCGTTTTCAACTACCAGGGTCATATCGCGGCGGCTGGAGCACCTAACCGTGGGTTCCTGGTATTTCTCGTACCAGTACAACCATAATATCCAAACCGAGCCTCCAGCTGCTCTCTCACATAGATGATTCACACCCATTGGTGAGAGATTGGTTTATTGGGTTTTACGCCGTTTTCAACTACCAGGGTCATATCGCGGCGGCTGGAGCACCTACCCATGGATTCCTGTTGTTTCTCAAACCAGTACTACCACAACACCCTTACCGAGCCTCCAGCTGCTCGCCCACTTAGGTTAACGAGTTCAAACCCATTGGTGAGTGACAATTTTGTCAGAAAGGGTATTAGCCGCGGCCGGGTATCGAACCCGGGACCTCTCGTATGAGGGTCAGATGCGCTACCAACTGCGCTAAGGCCCCATTGGTGAGAGACAAATGACTTTTGTCAAATGTCAGAATGGATACTGGCCGAGCCGGGGTTCGAACTCGAGACCCCTGGATTGACAGACTCCGACGTAACCGACTGAGCTATCCGGGCTCGGCGCATCAGCTTTCAGAATGCAAGGTTTAATAATTTTCCCGATACAATTTAACCCATTACCAAATGACAAAATATCAACCTTGTCCGAATTGAAAATTTGTTGAAGATGACATTTTCAATGTGACGAAATTTTGAATTTTTACGACTTTGGAGTAGAAAACATTGTGGGAAAAGAAGAGATTGCTTGTCACATACAATTTCTTAATTTCAATGATTTTTTCCAAAACCTTTATCTTGTGAGGTGTCAAAAGGCGTCATTATGTGGGATTGGATTGAATCAGTAGTCAAAACATAGGGTTTGAATTTTAACCCTTTCCCAAACAAGGCCTGCTTTTGACGTCCCTAATAGATAAGGCTTGGGAAAACATTGAAACAACAGAAGAAACTGCTGATAACCAGCAGTTTCTCCTTTTGCCGCAATATTTTCTTTGCTATATTTTACACAAATTTTATCTTTAATAACTACCACTTTGTCATTTGTGGCAGTTTTTAAATAGGACGGGCCTGAAATTTTGCCATTTGGGAAAGGGTTAAATCAGTAGTCAAAACATAGGGTTTGAATTTTAACCCATTACCAAACAGTGACTCTTTGACTCCCCACAAGAAAATGGCTATGGAAAACATTGTGGGAAATGAAGAAATTGCTTGTGACAAGCAATTTCTTCATTTCCCACAATATTTTCCATACAAAAAGAAAAAAAAATATTCTATTTCATTCACTTGAAATTGTCGTCTGCATCATCTTTGAATTTCGAACAGTCCAAAATTTTGCTGTTTGGTATTGGGTTAAATGACAAATTAAGAATATCTTATCCGTCACTCAGACTTACCCCACATATTCTTCTATTGGTCTTTTCAAGGGAGAGCATCCTGATGGAATGGGTGTGTATTTACCGGTCTTGATGTTTAGTTTGTCAAAGTTCTACAACAAAAACAATTTGTCGAGCGTTATTGCAAAACCTCTTAACTCTTTTGCTGCCAATGTCGCCTTTTGGCGACCTATTAGGAGACTGCCAATGTCGCCTTTTGGCGACTTCAAAACAATAGCTTAATTAGGTCATTCAAGGTCAAGGTCAGGGTCATCTGATCAAACTGCCTGATAAAAAGTATGCTATTCAACAAAATAGTTTATGTGAAGTCATTCCTGAGGGTTTCAGGTTAAAATGCATCAAATAATAATTTTACTATATTATAAACTGATAAGCCCTGTTATGAAGTTTAAAAAAAAAACTTGGCACTGGAAATAGCACAATTCCAGGAAATTTGGCAGCGAAAGAGTTAACTCCAGCTTTAATCAAGCTGGAGTTAGGAGGTTTTGCAATAACACATACAAATTCTAAAGGATTTATAAATCTGATTAAACTCCAGTGTTAACTGACATTTACATCCAACAAGCTCCTGTTAGGGATGAACCCACATCTTGAACTTCCATGACCCTGGGAAAACCAAAATTGATTATTTTCACTCTAAGCAATCAAATCTTTATTATACATAGTTTTCCATGACAAGCAAATGCAAATACATAGTTCAGCTTTGAAACGACATGTCTTTGTGGTCTAGTGGTGAGTTCACACCGAATTTTAATCAGATTGATTCATTTATCATACTCAAATTTAAAGAATAAATGAGCCAGGATCTGGAAAAACGTCCCTTAAGGCTTTTGAGCCCAACATAGATCCAGATCAGCCTGTGCATACGCACAGTCTGACCAGGATCCACGTTGTTCTCTAGTAGCTTCTTCGTGACCTGTAGTAGCTTAAAGAGAGCAGCATGGATGCATATTAAACTGCATTTGACACCAGGCTGATCTTCAAACTCAATTTTTGAAAATGCTATAAGGGACGTTTTTCCAGATCCTGGCTCAAATGATAGTAAATACATCCCATGCTTCACAACAAGCATTTGTCTTCTGAAAATTTTATTGTACAGGGTGTCCCAAAAGTAAGGTAACACTTATATAAGGTAATAACTAGATGGTATTTCTTAGCCAATTTCTTTTGAAAAACTCTTTTGAAAAACTATTGTTATCTGCGGAATTCATTGAGATTATGTTTGCTTTTCACTTCAAATGTAATGCAAAAATTATATAAATCGATTAAAAAGACATTTAATCAGACAAGAACCTACCTTCAAGAGTAAAGGCCATTGTGATGTGTCAATTTTCTCTTCTTCTGATGATGGTTGTATGAAAAACTCTCTCTTCACTTGAGCCTCCTACAAAAATAAAATTTTATGAAGTACATTTATCACAGACCAGCAATTTTTCTCATAATTTAGGGAAGGGTCTGAAACCATGCAAATTGGCAACATGAGCTTCAGAGGATGGCAGACATTTTGGAAACAAGAAAGTTACAATAATGTAACAGAAACTTGTTTGAATTTTGATCTAGATTTCAAACAAATACTGATTATACTCATCAAGTTTGTGGCTACAATATCGCAGCTAGATACTACAATGTGCGATAGAAAATTGAAATACAGGATAAAACCAGGGGTAAACCGTAAAAGTTGAAAATTTTGAAAAACCTGAAAACCTTGAAAAGTCTGTATTTATATAGTAAAAATCGAGAAAATGGGGCATTTTGGAATACTCAAAAACCTGACCTTCAGGCATATGCCTGAAAACTTTTACCCCTGTAAAACATATCGTCGGTGGGAAGTCAAAACCTCGTAGCTTATTCAAGCTGTAGTTACAAGGTTTTGACTCCCCACCAGCAATATAGACTTTAAATGGCCACTGCAAACATTCAATCCTGACATCACTCCCCAAAAAAGCTTGTGTTTGATAAAATGGCACAGGTCAGTCTTTCCGAAACTCGTCAGACCGACAGACATGTCTGGTAAAAACCGATTCGGTCTGAAAATGTAAATTTCAATCACAACATTCTAAAATTAAAGGCCTTGCTGAGAACAATTAGATTGCGAAGATAGATAAAGATACCATTTAAATCATCAAAAACTTGGAAAGACATGGAGAAAATTCTCATTTTGCTCCAAGATTAGATGAACATTTTTGGTCTTGTAAACAAAATTAAATCGGTACGGTAAATATTTTTTTTTACCAGACCGAATGCCCAGTAAACATTCTGCAACTTTCCGAAAGACTGACAGGTGTGATAAAATGTTTTTTCATATATACTAAGCAAAACAATTGAGGGATATTCAAATTACACTATTTGTAAAAAATAACAAAGACATATATTCGAACAAAAATCTACAAATAACTTCATAGTAACTTATAATCTTGAGAATCAAAAACACAATTCAGTGCAATCGTTTCCGGTTTCTCTACAATATCCGGTTAAACACTGGTACCCTACAACTGAAAAGTCACACGTCACGTATAACGGATATTTTCACCCCGGAAGTCAACAAAAGCCTTACAAGTACCTCGCAAATTCATTGCATATCGAATTACTACAAGTTGCGGTACAGTATTCTATTCCCGAATATGTGCATGTTGTAATATGCCAGGTTGGTCAGTTGTTATTGTCGGTCACGTTGACGTCTATCCAACGTGTTTCAATAATGCTCGATAGGATAAAGGTCATGTAAATAGGATGTCAAGTCCATGAATTGAATCCAAATCTGTTTAAGATGGTGTTTTACGATACCGACGCCATTCAATTTTACGTTGGCGTCAGAGAACGTGTGTTCATCTCCTTTTTCCCGTGTAAAAGTTACAGGATATCGGTCAATCACGTTGTCAAAATATTGTTAGTCAGTCAGTGTCATTTAGCACGAACACCTTTGTCTCTAGACTACGTAAGATTCCTGTCAACTCCATAACGCTCCCGTCACAATATGCATAACATGTTGGGACATTGCACTCGTATTATCTGTCGTTCTTATATCGAAAGAACACGAATTCTGCTGTCAACATGCGATGGCCTAAATCAACTTTAGATGGTGATGAGCACTACACTCTAGTGCTGCTGTTAACATCTCATATCGGTTCTGGTTCATACGTTAGTGTTGTTATGTTAAAGCGTTAGCTGTCAACGGCCTACTGGCATTAGACCCATGATTATTTAATCCGTTTATCATAGACTAAATTCTAAGGTTTACCCCTCACACATCTGTTAGACTCGTGAGTAATTTTGGAAAACATGGAGTCCTTAAACGTAACGAGTTTTTGAGAATGTAACGGTCATCAGCCATAAACGTCTTTAATTTACGTCCCCCGTCACACCGTTTCATAATTTCGACTGCGTTGTAATACCTTTGATGTAATCGACTGAATACACATGGCAAAAATCAAAATCTACCAGCGACGTCAACCTGACGTTCCCATACGTTCATTTGACCCTAGGCCTGCCAATGCTGCAGATCTGTCAGCCATTTACATACAACCCTTTTTAATGAATTGATTATGGGCAAGTATGTGATAATTTACTCAATGAAGCAGCTCAGAGCATGTCTTCGTGTGTAAAACAGCACGTAAAGAACATGATAAGTCTGGTTGTTGACCCCTGTGTTGTAAATTGTCCCATTTTGGCATGGCCGCTGAAGCAAGACTCGGTATGGCAGAATAAAATGTGAGAGCGAATGTATGTAATAGTAAAAAGCATTAGGGCATTATATAATATTTTATCAAAGTTTCTAAAAAAGCTGTAGAATTTTAATATCCTTCAATTGTTTTGCTTAGTAAATATAACTGACTCAATTTTACTTCTTTTAATGGTGAAATTTGAAGTTTTTAATTTTTTTGCATTGCAGTAGCAGGGTTTCAACACAGACTTTAAAATCTATTGTGTACAAAACATAACATGCTTGTACCCTTCTATAACAAACCAGGGGTTCTTTTTATGGTTAGGGAAAGGGGCCCGGGGCCCTTAATTTGGGGAAAAATGCGTCGAACGAGCCCTTATAGGGAAAAAATTTTCAAGCATGATTTTTGCTTGAATGCTGAAAATATTTCAAATATTTTAGAAAACACAAAGAAAATAGATTTTGATAGCAATTTATAAGCTGATAAACTGAAGATCTTTGATTGTTAACATAAATACTCCTATGGGAGAATATTGTAAAGGTTGAAACATTGATTTATGAGGGGAAAACTATAATTTAGGGGGAAAATTGCCAGAGGGGAAGGGGCTGCTGCCCCAATTTCTTAGTAAAAAAAAACAAACCTGGAAACATAGAAGGCTGCTTGCAAAAACTGGGGTAACAAGATTCAATTTGGGGGTAAACTCTGGTGTTTTTTTTTTTTGTGTGTGGAAACCCTGAGTAGTATGTCTTTACTTACCCCGAGATCAAGGCTCTTCTTTTTCTTTTTGTGTGATGATTCTGAAAACCCCAAATAAATTTACAATACAGTGAATGAAATACTGTCTTTGACTACAGTAATAGTAGGGACACACTAGAAAGGCGATCAAATACCCCCGCCAAAACATTTGTCCAGACAAGTGTTTTTGTACAAAGGGCAATAACTCACAAAATAAGCAAAGTAGAGTTATGCTCCTTGTACACCGCACTTCTTCAGCGTTTTTTCTCGTAGTTTTGGGAACGGGTCCGAAGCCAGGCAAATTGGGAAAAAAGCGTTGTTTTGTGAAAAATTGGGAGAGTATTTTCATCACAGACTCCAACAAAAATTGAGTCCTGTGCATAGTAAACTATATGAAATCATCTGAAGGGACTTCCAGTTTGTCTCTTGATACTTTTTTCTCAACATGTTAAAGGGAATGATAGAAATTTCATTCAATAAGAAGGAATACAGGGCTTTTCTTCCAGATATTGGGAAGGGGCCCTGGTCAGTCATTTTGGGAAATTTACGTGCAATTTTGGTCAAATTGGGAAAAAGAAGACACAGGAGAATAAATTTTCTTTAACAACACTTTAATACCAGAATAGCTGAATAAAAGAACTCAAGAGCTTTTTTGTAACCAGAATAGCCAGTAGGTAATAAATTGATCATTATTCATTTTCAAATTTTTGGAAATTTAGTGTTGAAAATTCGGAAATTCTTACTTTGAAATTGGGGAAAAAGGAGCTATTTTTCAATTGGGAAGCCACCGAATTTCGGCCTCTGTTATAGAAGGAAGAAAAGCCCTGGAATAACTTTTGCATTGGGAATTTTCATTCCAGATTTTGGGAAAAAATAACTCTATTTGGCATTGGGAACGGGTCCTTTTTATGGACCCGTCCACACAAAGAAGGAGAAAAAACGCTGTTCTTATTAGCAAGATCTATCTATCCATAAAGTTTCATGATCATAGAGTACTAGAGCGGGGTAACATAATTCCGAACAGCGTTTAAATCCGAACAATATTTTTGACATCTCACAACATCACAAAAATGCACTCAAATGACTCAGAGACCTTTTTTTCATGACGCATATGTCATCCTCTCCCTTTCTGGCTATTTTGGGTCTAGTTATGATGTTGGCGGCCGAAATAAATGCCAAAGTTTAAAGTCAACTCTGTAGGCAAGTAAAATTATGCATGAAACGATTCCACCTCGGACGTTTCGTAAGGTTTTCATTGTCAACGGCCATACTATTTTTCCTACCCAAATAACTTTCAATGGTGAATAAATGATGATTTACCATGCTAGATTGTGTTTTGAGGGCTAGAATGTATCTAAGTATCAGAAAGTTGGGGTTCGGAATTAAAACCACACATTTTGTGCGGTGGTTTTATTTCCGAACAATCATTTCAAAATGCTAATTCTGATCACTTATTATCAATTTAGCGAGAACTCACAAACAGCAAAATACTTGTTCTATGATATTTGCCACTTGGGATAGTACTTTTTCACATTTTAAAGGTTCAGGGAGGGTTTGTGCATTTACCGAACTCTTAGAATTGCGGCTTGGGTGTTCAGTAATAGGTACATCCTTGATCTGATTTGTAAATTTACTTTTTTCATTGATATCCTCAACCTGTTATTAATTATAATGTTAACAAGAGATGTTTGTAAAACATATATGCCCCCTCAAGGGCCTACATTTGATGTAGGTCAAAGTCCAAGGTCAAGTTAACAAGGTCCAAGGTCATGGTCTAATATGAAAGGTCTTGGTAGGAGGTGTCTATGCGTGAAATATCAAAGCTGTATATGTAAAAGTAAAATGAAACATAGGCAAGGTTAAAGTTTTTAAAAGTAGGCCAAATGCCAAGGTCAAGGTCATGGTCAAATGTGAAAGGTCTTGGTTGGAGGTGTCCATGTGTGAATTATCAAGGCTGTAGGTGTAAAAGGACATGAAATATATGCCTAGTTTCAGTCTTTTTAAAAGTAGGTCAAACTCCAAGGTCAAGGTTGCAATATTCAAGGTCATTGTCAAATGTGAAAGGTCTTGGTAGGAGGTGCCTGTGTGAAATATCAAGGCTGTAGGTGTAATAGGACATAAGATAAAGGCTAGGCTAAAGATTTCTAAAAGTATGTAAAAATCAAAGGTCAAGGTCACACAGGCCAAGGTCATGGTCAAATGTGAAAGGTCTTGGTAGGAGGTGTCCATGTGTGAAATATTGAGACTGTATAGGTAACAGGACATGAGATATAGGCCTAGTTTAAGTTTTTTAAAAGTAGGTCAAACTCCAAGGTCAAAGTCCAAAGTCATGGTCAAAAGTGAAATATCTTGGTTGGAAGTGACCATGCGTGAAATATCAAGGCTGCATATGTAAAATGACATGAAATATAGGCCAGGTTAATGTATTATTAAAGTAGGTCAAACACCAAGGTCAAGGTCACATGGTCCAAGGTCATGGTCAAATGTGAAAGGTCTTGGTCGTAGGTGTCCATGTGTCAAAGATCAAGGCTGTATGTGTAAAAGGAACTGATATATCGGCTAGGTTAAAGTTTTTTTTAAAGTAGGTCAAAGTCAAAGGTCAAGGTCACAAGGTCCAAGGTCATGTCAAATGTGAAAGGTCTTGGTAAGATGTGTCCATGTGTGAAATACCAAGGCTGTATGTGTAATAGCACATAAGATATAGGCCCAGTTTATTTTTTTTAAAAGTAGGTCAAACTCCAAGGTCAAGGCCACATGGTCCAAGGTCATAGTCGTATGTGATAGGTCTTGGTCAGTGGTTTCCATGTGTCAAATATCAAGGCTTTATGTGTAAAAGGACATGATATATTGGCCAGGTTAAAGTTTTTTAAAAGTAGGTCAAACCCCAAGGTCAAGGTCACAAAGTCCAAGGTCATGGTCAATTGTGAAAGGTCTTGGTAAGATGTGTCCATGTGTGAAATATCAAGGCTGTTTTTGTAAAAGGTTATGAGATATATGCCGGATTTATTTTTTTTCAAAGTAGGTCAAACTCCAAGGTCAAGGTCACAAGGTCCAAGGTCATGGTTAAATGTGAACCATGTTGAAAGGAGGTATCTATATGTGAGATATCAAGGCTGTATGTGTAAAAGGACATGAGATATAGGCAAGGTTAAGAATTAAGTGTAAAAATCAACAAAGGGAAATAACTCCAAGAATTTGATTGGCAGAGTTACGGTTCTTAAGCACTGCACCTCTCCATAATGAAATCTATTCACCTGTAAAGTTTCATGATTCTACCTTACATATTTTTTGAGTTGTGCTCCGGACAAGAATCAAGTTATAAAATCAACAAAGGGCAATAACTCAGAAAATTTGATCGGCAGAGTTACAGTTCTTGTGCACTGCACCTCTCCATAATGAGATCTATCTACCTGTAAAGTTTCATGATTCTACCTTACATACTTTTTGAGTTATGCTCCGGACAATAATCAAATTTGAAAATCAACAAAGGGCAATAACTCCAAAAATTTGATCGGCAGAGTTACGGTTCTTGTGCACTGCACCTCTCCATAATGAGATCTATTCACCTGTAAAGTTTCATGATTCTACCTTACATACTTTTTGAGTTATGCTCCGGACAAGAATCAAGTTTGAAAATCAACAAAGGGCAATAACTCCAAAAATGTGATCGGCAGAGTTACGGTTCTTGTGCACTGCACCTCTCCATAATGAGATCTATCCACCTGTAAAGTTTCATGATTCTACCTTACATACTTTCTGAGTTATGCTCCGGACAAGAATCAAGTTATACTAGATGCCGAAGGGCAACATGTCGAGCCCGCTCATTTTGAAGAAAGAAGACCATACCTATGTCTACAGCTGTCATTACAATGGCGTTGTAAAAGTGGGGACAAAATAAGTTGGAATGATGGGGATCATGGTGAGACAGTTTATTGTTCACAAAATATTACATGTCTATGTATTTATAACGAGATACCAGAATGGATTAATTTGAGTATACATATGTGACCAGTCACGCTAAAAGGGACCTTATGTCTTTTAATTCCCTTTAATTAGAAACATAATAAAAAATAACACCTTATTCTATTTGGAAGTGTCCTTTTAGTGCCCATACAATCACACAACACAAGCAAAAGGTGAAAAATAAACTTACTTTACAGAATATGGTGCTTTCCAAAGCTCACTTCCATCTTCTTAAATGTGTCAAAATTTCCGCATTTGGCCTAAAAGTGGGACCCTGCCTTTTGACCTAACATGTTTCTAGCGCGCGACAGATTGTTTCATGATGGTGAAAATTTATGCTGTTTTGGGCAACCAATGTCAGAGTTATGATTCCAGCAAGCTGTTTCAGGACAAGCTGATTTATACCACTTTTTATCCACACGGTTCTTGCGCGCGACACTCCACCTCATGATGGTTAATATTCATGCCAAATTATTTTAATTCCCCCCAAGTAATGCAGTGATTTTTTTTCTTAAAAAAACGGTCGTTATTGGGCCCCTTTCCCCTCTCTGGGGAATATACTTTTTTCCCCCATTTCAGAAAAATTTTCCCCTCCTGGAACTAGGTTTCTTGTTACAAAGAAAAATCCAAATCATATTTAGATTCTAAGCATCTCTAACAGTTCTTATGGTTGTTTGAATGTCCCATTATGATGTACAAGCAAGTTAAATGTTTATAACACTGTATTTGAGAGAATAAGCATGTATTGAAATTTCCCCTTTTTGGGCATTCACGCGCAAATTTTCCCCCACCTATGGGCCCTGACCCCCTTCCCCCAAAATTAAAAATAAACACTGTAATGACCAAATTTTGGTCCAGACAAGCATAATCCGGACAGACGCACACACGCACATACACCAAACTGCCACTGTGACAACTTTGTCAAGCTCATCGCAAGCGGGCTCAACAAAAATCAACTCATTTTTGATATTTGACCTAAAATTCTGACCTTTACTTTTGAGCTAGCAATCTGGTTCTACAAAAATCAACTCATTTTTTACATTTGACCTCAAAGTTTGACCTTGACCTTTGAGCTTGGAATCTGGTTCTTGCACGCGACACTCCGCCTTACTGAGCTTGACATTTGTGCCAAGTTAAGGAATGGCCCGGACAAGCAAAAATCAACTCATTTTTTACATTTGACCTCAAAGTTTGACCTTGACCTTTCATCTTGGAATCTGGTTCTTGCACGCGACACTCCATCTTACTGAGCTTGACATTTGTGCCAAGTTATTTCTGAATCCCTCCATCCATGGTGAAGTTATGGCCCGGACAAGCAAAAATCATCTCATTTTTGACATTTGACCTCCAAGTTTGACCTTGACCTTTGAGCTTGGAATCTGGTTTTTGCACGCGACACTCCGCCTTACTGAGCTTGACATTTGTGCCAAGTTATTTCTGAATCCCTCCATCCATGGTGAAGTTATGGCCCGGACAAGCAAAAATCATCTCATTTTTGACATTTGACCTCCAAGTTTGACCTTGACCTTTGAGCTTGGAATCTGGTTCTTGCACGCGACACTCTGCCTTACTGAGCTTGACATTTGTGCCAAGTTATTTCTGAATCCCTCCATCCATGGTGAAGTTATGGCCCGGACAAGCAAAAATCATCTCATTTTTGACATTTGACCTCCAAGTTTGACCTTGACCTTTGAGCTTGGAATCTGGTTCTTGCACGCGACACTCTGCCTTACTGAGCTTGACATTTGTGCCAAGTTATTTCTGAATCCCTCCATCCATGGTGAAGTTATGGCCCGGACAAGCAAAAATCTTCTCATTTTTGACATTTGACCTCCAAGTTTGACCTTGACCTTTGAGCTTGGAATCTGGTTCTTGCACGCGACACTCCGCCTTACTGAGCTTGACATTTGTGCCAAGTTATTTCTGAATCCCTCCATCCATGGTGAAGTTATGGCCCGGACAAGCTCCATCCGGACGGACGCACGCACTAACGCACGCACGCACTAACGCACGCACGCACTAACGCACTAACGCACATACACCGAACCGCCATTGTGACAACTATGTCGAGCTCACCGCAAGCGGGCTCGACAAAAATCAACAAAGGGCAATAACTCAAAAAAATTGATCGGCAGAGTTACGGTTCTTGTGCACTGCACCTCTCCATAATGAGATCTATCCACCTGTGAAGTTTCATGATTCTACCTTTAATACTTTTCGAGTTATGCTCCGGACAAGGTTTGGTCTACGGACAGACCGACCGACCTACGGACCGACCGACCTTCCGACCGACCGACCGACCGACACTTGCAAAACAATATACCCCCATTTTCTTCGAAAGGGGGCATAATTAAGGATAGTTTTAAGGGTGGTAAGTATCATGAAAGAAGTTTGCGTGTCTTTCTTTGGTTATTTAAAAGAAATCTTGTTAATGTTCGGAATTAGAACCACTTGTATTCGGATTTACAACTACCGTTCGGAATTGCAATCGTACACCCCATGACTTTCACAGCGAACAGTGATTCATTTACCTGCGCGTCCTGCGATTATCTCGCACAAAATCCGCCGAGGACGCATATTATTGAAAGATGTGAAACCCGCGGACGCAAGCATTTTATAGTCGACGAGTCCCATCGTCAAACAAATTTGAAAATTTTTCGTACATCCTATAATAAAGCAAATTCGCACCGATAATAATTTACTTAAACACCGGTTCGGCTGGTTTTCTTTTTCAACTATGATGCATTATGATAAACATGCAGCGCGGGGACCCAGGTCCAAAAAAGTCAAAATCAATCAATATCTTCCAATAGATGTCGCCACCTGTCGATTACCATCTATCTTTGGTGGGCATTCTGGGTTAACTACTTTCAAGATGTCAGCGCCCGTAAAGTGCATGCACGTGGTACTTCCTGTCACGCGGCACATTTGCTTCACATGTTTGTATAAAGTAAAATGAATAATCCGATTTGAATTAATTATTTTATTAGATGAAATTGAGACGAAAAGTAAACTTTATTTTGTAGGTATTGTAGTTTTTCTTGCAATTTTCTGCTTGCTACTTTTTGGCGACAGGATCTGAGTTATGCGCACCGCGTAGTGATTTTTATCCAAAAATGGATAAAGTGATGCGTCAAATTAGTCAGTCCAAAAATAAAAAAAAAAATAGACTGGAAATTTTGTAGACTGGCTGCTTAGTCAATGCAAAATCAATTTTTCATTGGTCTTTCAAGGCATTTACAGCCAATCAGTGCGTGCGGTTGACATCTCTTACGCACGCAGGCTAAAAACGAAAGTAGCGATGGCCCCGAAAAAACTTAAACCTCTCTCTGATGCCAAACAAAGGACGATCAGCGGTCTGTTTAATAAGGGTCAGACCGGAGAAACGGCCGCGCACCCAAAAATGGTTCGTACCTTCCAACAAAACTGGTTGGTGCTTAACAGTTGACTGGCATATGATAAAGATAACAACTTTATGTTTTGTAAGCTTTGCACAGTCGCCAAAAAACAGAATCCAAGGGATGGTTAAAAATGCAAAGTACACCAATTACATGACCACGACCTTGCAGCGTCATATTGAACTTTCGGATCATCAGATGCTTATCAATTCCCCCAAATAATAGGTTAGATTTTCAAACTGAAATAATTTTGATTTGATTGTCTCCTTCAGGTTCCCAAATTCACTTGTCAAACTTCATCTGAGACTGAACGAATTCTTGTCATACTCAGGGTTCCCAAGCAGTTTTCTATGTTTCATATAGAGGGGGTGCAAGTATGCTGTAAAATGACTGTTTTCACTGCCAGATTTAACAGTCAGTGGGAACCCTGATACTCATACATGTGTCACAATCATGTGTTACAATGTAAAATTCATGTTAGTGGAATTCTAGTCTGTTTTTTACATGTTCGCCTAGTCCTCAAAATTATATATTAAAAAAACACTTTAATTTGTTGCTTTCGGTAGTTATCGAAAGTTGTCAAAATAATGGGACTCATAAATTTCCCAGAGGACTCATGAAATTTTGGGGTAGCGAGTCCCAGGACTCACTGTTGCAATTTTGTAAAATAATCACTGAGCGAATATCTACCATAATAAAACACACATTGGTCTTGATATATGACGAAACGACGTCATATACATTGACGTTGCCATAGGCGACAAAAATTTCGGCGAGGGTGGTTGTATTTGCGAACATCTAAAAAAGTGGCTTAGGTGTTCGGTAATAGGTGCACCCGCTCTACTTTACTTTCAGAGATTAATCTAAGTTTTCTCTGATGAAATTCACCCTTTGATATGTTGATGTCTCTCATTTACATCCAAGCGCACTACCATTAATAGCCATGCAAAATGATTTTTTTAAATTGCACGATCAAGTAAAGGAGTTTCAGATATGAAGACATACACATCTGAAAAAGACAAATCAGCTTATTTTTTGTAAATACCTCCGTTTTTAACAAAGTTATTGCTACTTGACCCTTACCACTAAAAACGCTTAAAAATTGGGATGAACAAGAAACAATTGAATTACAGCCCAAGTTTATATCTGCTATCTTATGAATACAATATAAGCTTCTATGTGTTTTAATTATTGTTCTATTGGTCCCCTGTTGAAAAAAGTAAAAAAGTTTTAAACAGAAAGTCCTTTAGCTCCAAAATCTGTAACCTTTTTACCCCTTCCCCTCCCTCCAAAAAATCACGAGAATAGGCCTACTGCTAAAAGCTTTGGAGAAAAGATTTAAGTTTTATATCAGGGCTCACCAAAGCGGGCGACTTGAGCGACTTTTTCGCTCAAAGTCATGAAACTTCGCCTGAACCGCCGATAAAAGCGAAATCGAAGTCGCCCGAAAATATTGGGATGTCGCCTGGTCAAGGGTTAATAAAATGATAGTGAATGCTATCTTACTGTTTACAATTAACCGCTAATTGACAGTTGCAATTGTCTCGAGTCATCTTTAATATTCCTTTGTTATCTCGCTGGCCATTGCATAAAGTCGGTGGTAAAACCCTCTATTATAGGTGTATAAACAAGACAGATATTACATGTACACTGTAAATTAACATCGAAGTCGGGTAGACAAAGGCGGCAGGCGTGGCATTCAAGAACGCTTACAGCCAATCGGAAGCAGTTATTCCGATAATTCGTAACGTAGGCGGAGTCAAACAGAATATGACGAAACATGACTGACAAAGCGAGAGAAAACTCTTGGTGCCGTGCGCATTAAATATAACCGGGTTAATAAGTCGATTGTCTAATATTTCTGCCTTTCAACAAATACTTTTCATGAGAAATGGGGTTTCAGCTCACGTTAAAAATTAATTTTTTGGAAAGGAATGGTTACGGATATTCCTAAGCTACGATGCTTGACATAAGTTATAACAACACAATCACATAGAAATGTAGACTTTCATTTTTTTAATTGTGAGAAAAATTTCCGATCTAAAATTCAGTTTCTGAACGTAATTCTCCCATAAATCAGTGATTCATGGCGAGTCGGCCTTTCGGTCTGGGACAGATGAAATTTAGAGATTACCGACAGAAAAGGTTTCTGTCCGTCCATAACTATAAGATCTAATGAGGAAAACGAGTACAAATAATCACCACTTCAGGAGTAGTTGGATCGCGATCTTTGACAAAGAAAACACCACAAAACGAAAATAAAACCAAGTAATTTTCTGCTTAATAACACAGGAAATAATCAACAAAGTGAAGTAAAATTATAGTTTTGATTTCTACAAACCTTTCATCGGCAATACTTTCCATTCATGTAAGTGTCTGTATGTCCACAATTCAGTCTCAGAAATAGAAATTCACATACGCGAATACTGAGTAAAGGATATACTTTCACAAACTGATTTTAATGAAAGGAAATCGCACTATATCGATTCTTTGTCTAGAATGTGATCCAAGTAAGCATAAAAAAGGAAATTCCTTTGTCCTTACACAAATTATTGTATGCCTATGAAAACTGCGTATTTACAACACAAATTGGTTTTCCATAAATAGACTTTTTTTGATCTCATGGATGGTTGAGTTTTACATGACGTCATGACTCGTGACCCTTACCTATAATCAGCACTAAATCTGTTGTGTTTTTTACTAACTAATGAGTAGCAACTCTGATGTATTTCAGATCAATTATTTGACTTTTTAATGCTTTTTGAACTGTATTGAATTTAAAACGGATCCACTCCACAAAATAGATTATGATGCAACTCTTTTTCTTTAAATGAGGAAGGGGGAGAATTCGTTTTTTTTTTTAATTGGATAATTTGTCTTTATGACACTTTCTTCTGCTACACTTGCACAACCCTTTTCTAGATGGCAAACCTAGAACAAATTGATAGGGTTAAAGGGGGGGGGGGGGGCATTTTTTCCTTTATTTTCTTTTATGTTGAAAACTTTATGGGAAATGAAGAAATTGGTTGTCACTGATTGGTAAACAAATATTTATTTTCTTTTATGTTGAAAACTTTCTGGGAAATGAAGAAATTGGTTGTCACTGATTGGTAAGCAATCTTTTCATTTTCCACACTGATATCTAAACATCAAGTACATCATAACATAAATTTGGGCATATTTAACAAATTCCATGTTTGCTTGCCAAAATTAAAGAAATATAGTTTACAGATCTAGTTTTGCAAGGCAATACATACAAAAAGACATGTTTAAACCCAAATAAATCAAACATAATGAAAATAGACCCCTCTAATAACGTAGAACACACCCCCCCCCCCCATGCCTGATCACTTCTCTCCACTTCTCCCCATCTTGGAAAACTTCTCCCTATTTTCAGTCTGAGGAGAAGTCACTTCTCCCCATTTTCAGAGAGTGTGGAGAGCCCTGTATATCAAGTACCTTCTTCATCATAATGACATTATTATTAATACTTTTGTACTGTTGGTCCCCTGCTGAAAAAAGTAAAACAGTCCCATACAAAAAGTCCATTTAATCCAAAATCTGTAACCCTTTATCCCCCAGAAATAACAAAATACTGCAAAAAGCTGGTATATTTGGAAAAGAAAGTTCTATACCAGGTACCTTCTTCATTAATATTATTGTACTGTTGGTCCCCTGCTGGAAAAAGTAAAACAGATCCATACAAGAGGACCCTTTTCTCCAGATTCTATAACCCTTTACCCCCAAAAGTCATGAAAATACTGCTAAAAGCTTGTATATTTTGAGAAAAAAAAGTAAATATCAAGTACTTTCTTCATAATTGTTATAATCATACTGTTGGTTCCCTACTGGAAAAAGGAAATTGGTTCCATAATAAAGGGCTTTAAAGCCCTTTCACAGCTCAAGATTCTGTAACCCTTTACCCCCCCCCCCCCCCTAAAAAAGAAAAAAATCACAAAAATACTGCTAAAAGCTACTATTTATTTGGAAAAAAAGTTCTATATCAAGTACCTACTGCATCATTATTATTATTACAATTAGGGGGCTTGTTTTCTTAGTATTAAAATTTTTTGACTGAATTTTTGCTATGACAACCCCCCCCCCCCAGAACATCCTCTGCATCCGCCACTGTAAAGCTAGTTCTTAAAACGAATAAGATACAATTAGGGGGATTCGTTTTCCTAGTATTAAAAAAATTTGAATTTCTGCATGAAGATGAAATAATCAGGTCAAGCCCCCCCCCCCCCAACACCCCCCTCCCGAACATCCTCTGGATCCGCCACTGTAATGCTTGTTAATTAAACAAATAAGTAAGTTGTAATAGTTTGTCAAAGACACTTAAAGAGTATTGAGTTAGATCTCAAAAGAAAATGAGAAATAAATTGACGAAGAGCCAACAATGTCAATTTTTACCTAGTATGGAACGAAAGAAACATGGACGAAACATGAGAATAACTGTTAGTAAGCTATAAAGTACAAAGATCTTAAATCATGAAATCGAGACTCTTGTATGCCTACAAAGAACTATATTGCTAACAATTTATTCAGTTATACAGTCCTTTATTAGCCCAGTTGCAAAAAAATCGGTCGAAATCGTAGATTGGTCTACTTTCTCTTTCAAGACAAAATGGCAACTTCCGGTTTTTGTTTACATTTTACCGAGATTTTTTGGGGGTCAAATTCAGCACTTATACGGTTTGATTCATTCACTAACATATTATCATATGTTAGATTATATATCATATTGTTTATACAAAGCCAAAAATAAAGCGTAATCGATCTCTAAATGAGGAATAATCTTGACGTAAAATTTCTTTGTTAATTTAACTTTTGAAAATGGCGATGGATCGCGGGAAATTTCACATACCCGGGCCGAGGAAGCACTTGTCATTAATATGCAAATCAGTTTGGGTTCCTGCTTTACGCTCGAAAAGAGTATTACAGCGTAATAAAATGGTCCCAATCTTGGGCCGCCGACGTCACCTCATTAATATTCATGACTCGCGAACAAGGGAAGTAACTCTAATCGATTTGGCATCGCTACCATAGAATCAGTCGGGATGACGTCATAGCCTCACTTTCATTTTTTCATCGAGGGTACAACCTCGGTCTTTATCGTTACGGGATACCAACTTTGAGGCAGATTATTTCAAAAATCCATCGTTAAAATTCATAAACAAAACTCTTTCTTTAAAGAATGTGATTTAAACTTTCTAACTACCAACGCATTTTTTAAAAATCAGGCGTAGTCGTCGAGATATTAATGCTGAAAGTTGGTTATGCTTCAACGAAAAAGACCGAAGCTTTCACCTCCACCGAATGAGTGCAGGTCCGCTGACGACGTTTTTGACTGGCTGAAAGAATTGTGCCGACCGATTCAATTAAAAAACAATGGAAAGTTCGACACAAGATGAAGTTGTGGCGCTCTGTTCACAGTCCATAATAGGCAATGTTTTGAAACAACCTTCACCTGAACAGCTATTGATTACAATGACCTACTTTCTGTTGTTTTTGAGTGGTAGTGCACTCTGATGTAAATGAGGGACATCAACATATCAAAGAGCGAATTTCATCAGAGAAAACTCTGATTATACAGAGATATGCTCTGGACAAGTATTTTGTACAGACAGATACAGACAGGCTGATTCCAGTATAACCCTAAAACATTCATATTGTGGGGGCACAATAATGCACAATCAGACCACATGATATTTCATTAAATATAAAACTTTTGTCCGAAATAAAGTTACGTCCGAAGACCATGCCAGTACAAAATGAAAACCACGAGGTGTTCTGTTGTTGCAGGAGAAAGAACTTTTGGGAATAGAAATTACCTTAAATTGATTAGCTTCTAAAGTGAACAAAGTAATGAGTGATATTACTAATTCAATCAGACTCAGAGCATAATGATTGGTAAAAAATTGGACGAACCACGAGGCAACTCGCGCCGAATTTACATTCAGAATTTTCTCCGTTTCGCAAACAGGACAGGCACTCAAAGTTTACTATACATTATTCGTAAAACGCATTAAATTGTTATTTATGTATAATATATCGCAATATCTGCATTTGACAAAGTCTTTGTCGATTTAAATGCCAACTTACCGGTCATATTTCTTCGTTTGGAAAACACGTGTTTACGATGCCGTTAGTTTCGCTATACCGTAATTTTCGCTATACCCTGTCATAGCTAGATAACCCGTGCTATATCTAAATTGTTATGTAGATACAGTTGCCTCCCTTCGACCATTCTTAAAAAAAATAGACAAAGATTCGGATGAGGAAACACCGCGTCCAAAACAAGTGATGCACGTTTGAGCATTTTTGGAAAGGATATGAACGAGAAGTTGTGGGTGTTTGTTTGTTTGTGCGTATTTTCCCCCGCTTATCGAGGCACCACTAGCTGAACTAGCGTATGGTAACTAATCTACATGTAACTAGTGCTCTATATACAGTGAATAACTTTGAACATAAACAAACTTTTCTAACTCGGAACTTTTTTACAAGTGGAAGAGAAGAGGCAGTAAGTTTTAACCTCACTGCTACCAACTTCAAACAGCTGGGTAGACTGAGGCTGACAATTAAGTGTCTTGCCCAAAGACACACCTTCATCGAGCGGGGCTCGAACTCGTAACCACCGGGCTACAAGTCGAGGGCGCTATCCACTGCGCCACCGAGGCTGTCATGTACATGCCGGAAGCGAGTAACAGAAGACTGGAAACTAAAGAAAAGGACAAAAGAGGCAACAGCCTATAGATGGTTTCTACACAGAAAGAGAAAGAGAAAAATGTAGGTGAGACCGGGCCGTAATGTAGCGTTCTAGATATCGATAAGGGAACGATTTTATCCAGTGTTAAAAAGCTAACGTTACCTAAAGTTGCTCGTAAACCTGACATTCCAACAATAGCCGAAGACATTCTTACTGATGAAATTATAAACTCTGAAACAAACATAACATTAGATAAAACAAACAATTTACTATGTATGTATTGTGACAAAGAAATCCTATCACACCCAAGCACCTGTGAGACCTGCAATTTGATTTTTCATAAGAACTGTTTAAAAACAGATGATCCAACCCTAACTTGCTATAAATGTACGGGGATAGACTTGCAGAAATTCAAACATCCAGAAACAATGAAAATAGTACAGAAACATTACCAGTACAACATAATTCTGATTTTTTTCGGGAGAAAGGGCGGAGCCTAGTAAACGGTTATTACATTGAAGATTGAGGAGAAACAGCGTTTTCAATTATCGGTAAATCGTCGGTGTTATTGCAAATTATTGTAACTGCAGCTTGAATCAAGCTGTATTTACGAGGTTTTTTAATAACACGTTTTACAGTCGCACAGTCTTTCAATTTCGAAATGTTTTCATGCTCGTGCCGCACGTTTTTCCCTTATGTTAACCAAGGTATCGAGAAGTAAACTCGTCGAATAACCTTTTGGCTTAGCCACACCCTTTCAGGTGAACAAAAACGCAATATACCCGATACAGACTCCTTGAAACAAAAAGAAGACGATATAATAACTAACATGAAACTTTCTGAACTTCGTGAATGGGAAAAAAGACTTCGTAAAAAGGAATCTGAACTGAAATTAAAGGAAAAACAGCTTAAGAAACTGTGAAAGAAGTAACACATTTAAAATCATATATAAATCAGTTGGAGCACACAAAAATCGAACAAGAGGCTACAATAAAAACCCTGAACTCACATATTAAACAGAAAGAAAACTGTGGTGACGACTCTGATAAATATCGCAACAGCTCTATGATTGATAAAATTCATGACAAAGTTACAGAATTTATTTTAAAACAAGTCGATACTGAAATCAACAAACTACTCAACAATCAGCGTAGTACAGAAGTAGATGATCATGTACAATCCAAACTAACTCCATATGTAGAGAAACAAACATGTATAAACGATAATCCCATCGCAGAGAAACAAACATGTATAAGTGATAATCCCATTTTAGAAGTACAACACAATGAACAAAAAGTGTCTAATGAACCTAGTGGTAGTAAAACCCCAAAAATCTAAACATAAATCAGCAGTTAAACATACACAAGCTGAACAAAAAAAATCCCAAAGTGATTTATGTAGAAGAAAGTAAAGTCTGTGAAGCTTTGAAGGGACAAGATCTACGATATGTACCAATACCAATAAATCACAACCAAAATAAACCAACCACACAAACCTCAGTAAACAACATAATGTCAACGGAACAATTGGTGATAAACAGAATTTTTTGTGGAATCGCCGCAATCACAAAATCAATCAATAACAGAGACCCACCAGGAGATGCGTTTAGTTTCTTTTAACTGCAAAAACATTAAAACAAGTGGTCATATAATCTCGGAACTCATGAAAACAAACGATATAATGCTTATCCAAGAACACTGGCTTTTTGATTGCCAATTACATCTACTTAATGAAATTGACTCTAATATTCTATCTACTGGTAAAGCTGTAGACATGTATAATCCATTACAACCATGTCAAATTCCACGCGGATATGGTGGTGTAGCAGTTCTCTGGAATAGAAACATTGACCAGTTTATTAAAATTATCCCAGATGGTTCAGAACGAATACAGTGTATTGAACTTGATGTAAAAAATGGTAAACCATTTATTATTGTCTCAGTCTATTTACCGACCAGAGGATATAGTGATAGTACACAATCTTTCTGCGAAAACATTGACTGCCTATACGAGATAGTACAAAAATATCAGACATCACATACTATTATATTTGGAGGAGATTTAAACGAAGACCTCAACAAAACATCAAATGATGAACGTCAAATATACCTCAAAGACTTCATAAATGAGTGCCACCTCAGCTATTCAAATTGTGGACATACATACATCAACCCAAAAGGCAAAGAGTGCAGTGAAATTGACTACTTTCTATATACAAACAGGACAAGTGTCAAATTCTCGCCCAAAGGAATAATAGACGATACTCCAACCAATGTATCAGATCATCACCCTATTCTACTGAAACTTGATCTACAACTAATTAAACATAACGTAAAAGAAGCTGTTAAGGTTTCAAATAGGATCAAATGGGACAGTGTGGACAAAGAACTTTATAATGCAATGGTAGAAGAAGCCGTTAGTCATATTAGTATCAGTGACAAAACAGAAACCTCACAAATAGGTGAATTAGCAATTGATACCTGTCAAATACTATCTGAAGCTGCAACCAAAAGTGCGCCTACAAAGAAATCATATAATGCCAAGCCAAAACTAAAAGTATGGAATGTACAAATAGCAAAACAAACCAAAGAACTAAGAAAACTGAACAAACAAATATACAATTCCAAGAACAATAGTGTAGTACATGATTCTCTTATTGCTGAACGCAAGATCAACAAAAAACTCTTACGTAGTGCTATTAGAACAGAAGTTGCACTGAAAGAAAACAAAGAACGTGCAGAAATTCTTGATGCTAAATCTAATGATAACAAACTCTTCTATAAACTCATTAACAAACAGAGAAAAAGAGGCAACAGTTTTATAACAGATCTTAATGTTGGTGATGAACACTTCCAAAATGACAATATAATAAATGGTTTCAAAATGCATTTCGAAAATCTAGCAAAGATTGACAATTGTGAGCAATTTGATGATCAATTCCATAAACTAGTGACAAGTGAATTTAGTCATATCAAAGAACTTACAAAAAACAAGCCTGTACATCCGGTATCCTCTAAGGAGTTATCTGACGCTATTAAATCAATAAACACAGGAAAATCAGCTGACATTTATGGGGTAACCATTGAGCATATTCTTCACGCCGGTGAAAAGTTTCATCATGTACTGTTAGAAATAGTAAACATTATATTTGTGACAGGTGAAATTCCAAATCCATTAAAAGTTGGTCTACTCTCACCAATCTTCAAAAATAAAGGTTCCAAGAATGACTCTAAGTACTATAGAGGTATCACCGTTTTACCAGTTATCTGCAAAATAATTGAATCAGTAGTGAAATCCAGAATAAACCAACATATCCTAGACTCTCAATGTTCACTGCAACGTGGTTTTACAGCTCGAACTTCACCCTTGAATCCAGCTCTCATATTAGAAGAATGCTATAGGGAATCACAGGATAGTGGTCAACCACTTCACATAGTTTTATTGGATGCAAAATCAGCCTTCGATGTTGTGAATCATGAGAATTTACTACGTAGACTGTATCATATTGGTGTCTCCGATAACCACTGGAACATTATAAATAGCCTACACAATGGTGCCACTACATCAATAAAATGGAACAATAATATATCTGAACCCTTCCTTATTCAACAAGGGATTAGACAAGGCGGTATACTAAGTGCAGACTTAAACAAAATATATATTGATCCACTATTACACAGACTTCAAACTTCCATGTGTGGTCTTCATATAGGAGAAATTCCATGCTCCGCAACAGCCTGTGCTGATGATGTAACATTAAACAGCTCAAACTCCATTGATACACAGATATTAATCAATATGGCTTATGACTTTAGCACACAACAGAGATATTTATTCAACCATCAAAAAGTGCAATTATTGATGTTGGCAAACACACGACCAAACAGGAGTTCACAATGGGCAACACAGAGATGCCCCATGAGAAAGTTGCAACACATCTTAGCATTCAAAGATCTACGTCCTCCAAAGAAACTTTTAAATGTACCGTGAATGAAAATATCAAAAAAGCCAGGCGGGCTACCTACAGCCTATTATCATCTGGTCTACATGGTGAAAATGGACTTGATCCACATACCTCATTACACCTAATAAAGGTGTTTGTGCTTCCAGTTCTCTTATATGGACTAGAAATATGTATTCCTAACCAAAAGCTAATTCAAAAGCTGGAACTATTTCAAAAGAAAATCTTAAAACAAACATTATCTATACCACAAACTGTTGCTGATCCAGCACCATACCTACTATCGGGATTTATACCAATTCAAGAACAAGTAGATATAAAGATCTTGAACTTTTTTAATTCTCTATGTCACTTAGATGCATCTTCGCAAGCCAAGGGTGACATCTACGACGTAACGTCGTTTCTGTATTCACCCTTGGCGGATTTAGTCCAATTTTCTTGGTCTCCTGGAAAGCGTTTTCATTGGTTCCAGCGAGGTCTCGCTGGAACCAATCAGATTGTCGACTGATACATTTGTTATGAGTAACCAAATCATGACAACAGGCGGGAAAAAGCATTGCATTTGCAACTCAAAAACGCGAAGATGGGCGATTTTTCCTAAGAATTTCACTGCAATAGACAGGAATTCCGTAACTTTAATCGACGAATTATTTTACTTTCGACAATTCGACCAAAAAGCAGCTAATTTTTACATAATCCGCATGACGTATGACGCGAAAGACAACGCGCGTTAATGACGTCATCAATACTGGACGTAAACAACCAGCAGAACAAACGTTAGGCGGCGCTTCGCGATTTCAAGAAAATCGGACTAAATCCGCCATGGGTGAATACAAACGTAGGTGGGTTCAACCTTGGCTAGCGAAGATGCTTAGATGACAAAAGTACTGAAAAAATGCTTGCTAAAAGACAACTTGCAGTGAAGAATATTGATAGTCACAGCTGGTTTATACATGTAAAAAAGCTATTTTGGAAGTATGAACTTGGTGACATACAAGATCATCTTATCTCACCCCCAAAATCATGTCAATGGAAAACAACAGTATACGCAACTGTAACTACCCAGTGTAAAGAGAAGCTACTTAGTATCTCAAGAACCTATAAAACCTTAAGATACATGAACA
Organism: Fragum sueziense; assembly: GCA_963680895.1. Lineage (NCBI taxonomy): Eukaryota > Metazoa > Mollusca > Bivalvia > Cardiida > Cardiidae > Fragum > Fragum sueziense. Next base: position 40,353,291 of record OY804607.1, on the reverse strand, counting down.
TTATGTATAGGCCTACTCCTGGAAAAATCCACCCAAACCTGTATACAAGTGGTAACTCATTACGTGAAATAAACAGACTACCCATCAAACTAAAGTTAACAACCTCTACCTACATCCTGCAATCGAATAGAGCAGCCTTTAATCAAAATGAAGTGAACCCTATTTGTCAAATGTGTAAACTAGAAGCAGAAGACACTGAACACTTTCTACTTCAATGTGAATGCCTTGAGAACGAAAGAAAAACAGTACTTAGTGACATTAAAATAGAATATAATTCAATCACCAATAAAGACTTTGATCAGCTATCATTATACGAGCAAACAAAGTTAGGTTCGCCTATACGGTGTCACTCCTCAACGAAACGGGCCTATTAAATATATAGTAAAATGGGTCAATTTGTCAGCTTCTAGCTCCTCTCAGAAGTCTTTGTGGCACCTTTTACTTAGTCTGCCTGACAGACCATTTCTTTGTCTTTAATTTACTACCAAGAAAGTGGTATCAATAGCACCATCAGCTAAAATTACGCACCCGTGAACACAGCCACCCTTGAAATTTGCCATCTATTTTGGGATCTGCATGTGACACACCCCCATGAAAGGTCACGACCGCGCAAGAAACTAGTTCCCAACAAATTCATTAAAACACATCCTAGCAGTACACTGATGATCTGCCAGTGTACAGAACCACATTTCATGTATCTGCCTATTCTATAGACACAGAATCAATGCAACAAAAGGAGCGAATCCATTTTTGACGGAACTATGTTTGTATACTACGACCCGGAAGCACTTCCCGTTGTGGAGTGTCTCCTATATAATGATGGATTTTACAAAAATTTTACCAAATCTGTCTCAGATCAGTGCTTTATGGTATTTCCGAAGAGAAAACATATAAAGAGTCTAAAATTTGTCTCTAAATAACAACCAAGTGGCATTTTAAAAAGGGCCCCCCTAACTGCAAAACGATGTCTTTAATGCAATTCTGGGTTGAGACCCCCCTGGCTTACTTGAATTGGAATAAATCAGGAATTTATGGTCAGATTTCCAAAAAATAAAAAGATACTTACTCTGTCGTCCTTAAGCTTTCACAATAAGATGCATTTTTTGAAAATATTGCATAAAACAATGCGGAAAGGGGGGGCTATTTTAAGACAAATGTCCCTTTTCAGGCTGAAATCTTATTTTTATCATTTATATACATTTTAAACTGTAAAAACTAAACTCGAATTTTGTAAAAGTAATACTTTAGCGCAGATATATATTTTTACAGTAAAATGAATAAAAACAAAGACTGTTTTGGGACAGGAAATGGCCACTACTGGCCAATTAAGCCTCTTAAATCGGATTATGACCAAAGTAAGTTTTGGGGAGAGTTAAGGGTTTTTCGCCTTTTCCTACGATGTTTTGAATGTGGAAATACAGCAAATCGTTACTATGCAATAAGTAACACTATTTAAAACGAAACTCGTAACTCCTGTGACAAATTAGCAGAAACAGGGCACGTAAAAAGGGGGCCAAAATGACAAAATTATCGATTTTCTACTAAAATTCGTTATTTTGTGGACCTAAAAAATCTTAAAAACGATTGGAATATTTTACACAAGATTCTTCGTGCTATTTCCCGTCTTCAGATATTCAAGTCAGCTGAAAATCGTGTCTTTGAGAAGGAAAAACAAAGGTTTTAAAGACAATACAAATGTGGAAAACACACGAAAGAGAAATCAATAGTAAAATATGTCTTCATAGGATAAAGGGTTTCTGCAGTCTATTTTCATTTAAAAATGCTTTCAAAATATCTTTGAAATTCATAATTACTGCATACGTGTTTCTCCTACTTGAAAATGATTTTGTATAGGAAATAGAAGGAAATCACGAAGGGGGGGGGGGCATACAAAAATGGGGGGGGCTAAATGTTAAACATTAAAAAGTCATTTTCTGTTATTGAAATGGTTAAATATGTATTAAATCGATTTAAAATCCAGAATTTTGTAATAATTTGCTTAATCTGTTGTGCGATAAGCAAAACAAAGGGCATTTTGTGCAAAAAAGGTTCATTTCAAATCAAATTTAATGAAAAAATTATGTCACGCACCTTTTTAAATTTAGGCGGGGTGTTTCTGGGATAAAGGGTTTTTCGCCTTTCCAACGATATTTTTAAGCTAGTTTCGCCTTGAACTAGTACTAAACGGAATTACCTATCCAAAAATACACAGGAATTGACAACACAAGCAATCGAGCCCATTTGATGTGGTTTCTAACGTTGTCTTTGTTCTTTTTAACATTTTTTATTTTTTTTAAATTCAAGTTAAAATATGACGTAAATTTCGAAAATATGGTCTATTTTTCACATTTTTTTTTACTTTCAGATCAATTGAAGCAACTTCAAACACAAAAATGTGGCTAAAGTTGAAATTTCGTAATTTTCACTTCTGGCTCATATAGGTGTCACTCCTCAACGAAACGGGCCTATTAAATATATAGTAAAATGGGTCAATTTGTCAGCTTCTAGCTCCTCTCAGAAGTCTTTGTGGCACCTTTTACTTAGTCTGCCTGACAGACCATTTCTTTGTCTTTAATTTACTACCAAGAAAGTGGTATCAATAGCACCATCAGCTAAAATCACACACCCGTGAACACAGCCACCCTTGAAATTTGCCATCTATTTTGGGATCTGCATGTGACACACCCCCATGAAAGGTCACGACCGCGCAAGAAACTAGTTCCCAACAAATTCATTAAAACACATCCTAGCAGTACACTGATGATCTGCCAGTGTACAGAACCACATTTCATGTATCTGCCTATTCTATAGACACAGAATCAATGCAACAAAAGGAGCGAATCCATTTTTGACGGAACTATGTTTGTATACTACGACCCGGAAGCACTTCCCGTTGTGGAGTGTCTCCTATATAATGATGGATTTTACAAAAATTTTACCAAATCTGTCTCAGGTCAGTGCTTTATGGTATTTCCGAAGAGAAAACATATAAAGAGTCTAAAATTTGTCTCTAAATAACAACCAAGTGGCATTTTAAAAAGGGCCCCCCCTAACTGCAAAACGATGTCTTTAATGCAATTCTGGGTTGAGACCCCCCTGGCTTACTTGAATTGGAATAAATCAGGAATTTATGGTCAGATTTCCAAAAAATAAAAAGATACTTACTCTGTCGTCCTTAAGCTTTCACAGTAAGATGCATTTTTTGAAAATATTGCATAAAACAATGCGGAAAGGGGGGCTATTTTAAGACAAATGTCCCTTTTCAGGCTGAAATCTTATTTTTATCATTTATATACATTTTAAACTGTAAAAACTAAACTCGAATTTTGTAAAAGTAATACTTTAGCGCAGATATATATTTTTACAGTAAAATGAATAAAAACAAAGACTGTTTTGGGACAGGAAATGGCCACTACTGGCCAACTAAGCCTCTTAAATCGGATTATGACCAAAGTAAGTTTTGGGGAGAGTTAAGGGTTTTTCGCCTTTTCCTACGATGTTTTGAATGTGGAAATACAGCAAATCGTTACTATGCAATAAGTAACACTATTTAAAACGAAACTCGTAACTCCTGTGACAAATTAGCAGAAACAGGGCACGTAAAAAGGGGCCAAAATGACAAAATTATCGATTTTCTACTAAAATTCGTTATTTTGTGGACCTAAAAAATCTTAAAAACGATTGGAATATTTTACACAAGATTCTTCGTGCTATTTCCCGTCTTCAGATATTCAAGTCAGCTGAAAATCGTGTCTTTGAGAAGGAAAAACAAAGGTTTTAAAGACAATACAAATGTGGAAAACACACGAAAGAGAAATCAATAGTAAAATATGTCTTCATAGGATAAAAGGTTTCTGCAGTCTATTTTCATTTAAAAATGCTTTCAAAATATCTTTGAAATTCATAATTACTGCATACGTGTTTCTCCTACTTGAAAATGATTTTGTATAGGAAATAGAAGGAAATCACGAAGGGGGGGGGGGCATACAAAAATGGGGGGGGGGGGGCTAAATGTTAAACATTAAAAAGTCATTTTCTGTTATTGAAATGGTTAAATATGTATTAAATCGATTTAAAATCCAGAATTTTGTAATAATTTGCTTAATCTGTTGTGCGATAAGCAAAACAAAGGGCATTTTGTGCAAAAAAGGTTCATTTCAAATCAAATTTAATGAAAAAATTATGTCACGCACCTTTTTAAATTTAGGCGGGGTGTTTCTGGGATAAAGGGTTTTTCGCCTTTCCAACGATATTTTTAAGCTAGTTTCGCCTTGAACTAGTACTAAACGGAATTACCTATCCAAAAATACACAGGAATTGACAACACAAGCAATCGAGCCCATTTGATGTGGTTTCTAACGTTGTCTTTGTTCTTTTTAACATTTTTTATTTTTTTTAAATTCAAGTTAAAATATGACGTAAATTTCGAAAATATGGTCTATTTTTCACATTTTTTTTTACTTTCAGATCAATTGAAGCAACTTCAAACACAAAAATGTGGCTAAAGTTGAAATTTCGTAATTTTCACTTCTGGCTCATATAGGTGTCACTCCTCAACGAAACGGGCCTATTAAATATATAGTAAAATGGGTCAATTTGTCAGCTTCTAGCTCCTCTCAGAAGTCTTTGTGGCACCTTTTACTTAGTCTGCCTGACAGACCATTTCTTTGTCTTTAATTTACTACCAAGAAAGTGGTATCAATAGCACCATCAGCTAAAATCACACACCCGTGAACACAGCCACCCTTGAAATTTGCCATCTATTTTGGGATCTGCATGTGACACACCCCCATGAAAGGTCACGACCGCGCAAGAAACTAGTTCCCAACAAATTCATTAAAACACATCCTAGCAGTACACTGATGATCTGCCAGTGTACAGAACCACATTTCATGTATCTGCCTATTCTATAGACACAGAATCAATGCAACAAAAGGAGCGAATCCATTTTTGACGGAACTATGTTTGTATACTACGACCCGGAAGCACTTCCCGTTGTGGAGTGTCTCCTATATAATGATGGATTTTACAAAAATTTTACCAAATCTGTCTCAGGTCAGTGCTTTATGGTATTTCCGAAGAGAAAACATATAAAGAGTCTAAAATTTGTCTCTAAATAACAACCAAGTGGCATTTTAAAAAGGGCCCCCCCCTAACTGCAAAACGATGTCTTTAATGCAATTCTGGGTTGAGACCCCCCTGGCTTACTTGAATTGGAATAAATCAGGAATTTATGGTCAGATTTCCAAAAAATAAAAAGATACTTACTCTGTCGTCCTTAAGCTTTCACAGTAAGATGCATTTTTTGAAAATATTGCATAAAACAATGCGGAAAGGGGGGCTATTTTAAGACAAATGTCCCTTTTCAGGCTGAAATCTTATTTTTATCATTTATATACATTTTAAACTGTAAAAACTAAACTCGAATTTTGTAAAAGTAATACTTTAGCGCAGATATATATTTTTACAGTAAAATGAATAAAAACAAAGACTGTTTTGGGACAGGAAATGGCCACTACTGGCCAACTAAGCCTCTTAAATCGGATTATGACCAAAGTAAGTTTTGGGGAGAGTTAAGGGTTTTTCGCCTTTTCCTACGATGTTTTGAATGTGGAAATACAGCAAATCGTTACTATGCAATAAGTAACACTATTTAAAACGAAACTCGTAACTCCTGTGACAAATTAGCAGAAACAGGGCACGTAAAAAGGGGGCCAAAATGACAAAATTATCGATTTTCTACTAAAATTCGTTATTTTGTGGACCTAAAAAATCTTAAAAACGATTGGAATATTTTACACAAGATTCTTCGTGCTATTTCCCGTCTTCAGATATTCAAGTCAGCTGAAAATCGTGTCTTTGAGAAGGAAAAACAAAGGTTTTAAAGACAATAAAAATGTGGAAAACACACGAAAGAGAAATCAATAGTAAAATATGTCTTCATAGGATAAAAGGTTTCTGCAGTCTATTTTCATTTAAAAATGCTTTCAAAATATCTTTGAAATTCATAATTACTGCATACGTGTTTCTCCTACTTGAAAATGATTTTGTATAGGAAATAGAAGGAAATCACGAAGGGGGGGGCATACAAAAATGGGGGGGGGGCTAAATGTTAAACATTAAAAAGTCATTTTCTGTTATTGAAATGGTTAAATATGTATTAAATCGATTTAAAATCCAGAATTTTGTAATAATTTGCTTAATCTGTTGTGCGATAAGCAAAACAAAGGGCATTTTGTGCAAAAAAGGTTCATTTCAAATCAAATTTAATGAAAAAATTATGTCACGCACCTTTTTAAATTTAGGCGGGGTGTTTCTGGGATAAAGGGTTTTTCGCCTTTCCAACGATATTTTTAAGCTAGTTTCGCCTTGAACTAGTACTAAACGGAATTACCTATCCAAAAATACACAGGAATTGACAACACAAGCAATCGAGCCCATTTGATGTGGTTTCTAACGTTGTCTTTGTTCTTTTTAACATTTTTTAATTTTTTTAAATTCAAGTTAAAATATGACGTAAATTTCGAAAATATGGTCTATTTTTCACATTTTTTTTTTACTTTCAGATCAATTGAAGCAACTTCAAACACAAAAATGTGGCTAAAGTTGAAATTTCGTAATTTTCACTTCTGGCTCATATAGGTGTCACTCCTCAACGAAACGGGCCTATTAAATATATAGTAAAATGGGTCAATTTGTCAGCTTCTAGCTCCTCTCAGAAGTCTTTGTGGCACCTTTTACTTAGTCTGCCTGACAGACCATTTCTTTGTCTTTAATTTACTACCAAGAAAGTGGTATCAATAGCACCATCAGCTAAAATCACGCACCCGTGAACACAGCCACCCTTGAAATTTGCCATCTATTTTGGGATCTGCATGTGACACACCCCCATGAAAGGTCACGACCGCGCAAGAAACTAGTTCCCAACAAATTCATTAAAACACATCCTAGCAGTACACTGATGATCTGCCAGTGTACAGAACCACATTTCATGTATCTGCCTATTCTATAGACACAGAATCAATGCAACAAAAGGAGCGAATCCATTTTTGACGGAACTATGTTTGTATACTACGACCCGGAAGCACTTCCCGTTGTGGAGTGTCTCCATACAGGCGGTCAAGATTATACAGAACAGAACAGAACATGACGTATTTTCGGACAAACAATAGTAGGCTATTTCGTAGATGCTGTTTTAAACATCTCGTGTAACTGATTTCATTTGACAAGGCACTGAACTTGTGCAAGACATTTTCAAATTTTACAAATTGACTAGATCTAGGCCCTATCTTATTGTGTCGCGCTGCGCGACACATCTTGTGGTACACTTCTTCTAATTTTAGAAATTACGTCATGAGGGATAATTGTTTGTACTTGAATATCGTGGATATGTCCTACTTATATACTGTTTACTAGATATATCATTCAAGCAGTACTACAAAGTATACGTTGATGTTTATCCAATCCCAGAACACACAAAAAATTCAAGTAAACAAAATTTTAATTGTTTTATTTTTGCAAAGCAATGGAAAGTCCCTACTTCCGGTTTCGCCGTAGGGGAATGCACTAAATGCTATCCATTTGAAGACCAGAATAATGTATACCAGGGAATGACTAATTCCTATCTGTTAAACAACCAGAATGCATACGATAAGAATCGCTAATCGTGATGTATACTTCAATGATCAAAGTACCACAAGTACTTTAGTATTGAACATACAATTACGGCTGACCAACTTGCATAATTTCAAGTATCGTTTTAACTGAGCAAGTATGTGTATTGCTAGTAGAACATTTATATTTTCACATATTTTTTCAAAATAGTAGACTTTTTAGGGGATTCTAACACTAAAATAATTAACCATTCCCCTAGCAAAACATGGTTTTTCTCGTACTTTTTTTCCTAAAAATAGTAGACAGTTAGGCTTTTTCACACACTAACATTATTAACCCTTTCCCAAACAAGATCTGGTTTTGATGTTCCTAGTGGAAAGTTTTTAAGCAGGTTAGTAGCAGCTTTGAAATCAGAACAGTGTAATCATTTCGTGTTTTGGGAAAAAGGGTTAAAATATGTCTAAAATTGTGTTATATATGGTTATGTTATTTCAGTACAGTCAGTCGGATCCCTGATATACAGGGCTACGTACACCCGAAACAATACCAATCTATTTTGGGCTACATGTTTTACTGGCGCTGTGTCCATTGTGCGTCCGTTCAACCATGTCTTTAATAATAAGCGTATCCTTTTCATCCTGGTCACTAAGCCTTTTCAGATTGCATAGACTAAGATCAGCCTGCACTTACATGCAGTCTGATCTTAGACACACCGACTATTCTCTACTAAATAATTATAGGAATGTCTGAGCTAGAGTGGTTAAAATGTCCCGATTTTGGGATTTGAATTAAAACACAATAATATTTCAAAAGGCTAACGACTAAACAAGTAACAAGTAGATCTATATTTCTTTTTCTTTTGAACCCTACTATTTCAACACCTCTGGCGGGATTAATTGCATGGTCCCGTTACGGGCGTGCGTCCGTGTGTAAACCTCTTCTCCCAAACATTTTATTCTTCAAAATTTCAACTAAAATAGGCTATACGATAATCTTTCTTGTATGAAGCCATTCAAATTTTCTAAAAAAAAATCATGCAGTACTCTGGTTGCTATAAACCGCTCATTGGATTAAAGTGTAATAAAGTATGTGTTTCGCTCGGGGGATATGCCACTTTTAGAGTCATTGATGGAATTTCGATCGGAATTAAGATTTGGTTGGAAAAATATACATTCAGCAAAAAGTAAATGTTGAAAAAAACATAGAGAAAAATCAAATATTGCCGAATTTTTAAGCGCGACACTATTCTCTTTGCTGTACATTACAGCAAATTTTTACTTGTTGTCACCAAAGAGACACGGATATAAAAGGAATGCAAGAAAAATATGCCATGGGCAATACATAAAAATAAAACTGTAGCAAAAACGTGTTTGATGATCTTATTCTATACTAGCCTACTGCTACATAGCACTGACGAGGTGGTTAATCACATGACACAGAATATCAGAAAATCATCAATATTTTCATTAATACTCGACCAATTTGAATTCAGTTTGAAACAGAAAAGGCGGGAAAATGCCGGAAATAAGCTGGGCGTCGCAGATTTTTTTTTTTTTTTTTTTTTGGAGAAAAAAAAAACAAAAACTAAAAAAAAAAAAAAAAAAAAAAAAAAACAAAACAAAACAAAAAAAAAAAAAAAAAAAAAAAACACCAACTGATAAAAAAGTTAGGCCCTAGTCTATAATAGATCAACCGACAATTTGGTTGATCTTTAATGATTTTTTTATAAGCTGATTTTTTTTTCAAAAATCGACCACGTCCATCTAATGCGTGACGTCTATCCACCTTCTCTGCTTTAACCCTTTCCCAAACGACACAATTTTAGAGTGATCCACTTCAAAAACTACCACAAATGACAAAATGGAAGGTAGGCCTATTAAAGATAGATTTTGTGTATTATAGGGCATAGAAAATATTGAGACAAAAGGAGAAACTGCTGGTTATCAGCAGTTTCTTCTTTTGTTTCAATGTTTTCCCAAGCCTTTTCTAATAAGGACGTCAAAACCAGGTCTTGTTTGGGAAAGGGTTAAACCGAATTCAAATCGGGTCCGCATTACCATAGTTATTGAAGATTTTTTGTGATCCTTGTATCACGTGATTAACCACCGTGACTGGGTCATCTTGATGCGTAGTTTCATGCGTACTTTCATAGTAGGGTCCGTGGCTCCTGTCCCCTTAAGCTTGAACCTGGCTGGAAAAGGGGTTATAAAATGCATTTTATATACACCAACTCGAATTAATGTGATGTTCGTGAACTCAATTGGCTTCTGGCAAAATGCATATATATCTTCGATTGGTTTAACAATTTTCCAAACAACACCTGAGGCGCGCTCTTTAGAGCGAGATTTTTAAGAGTTCTTTTATATTAAGGTGTTTTGAATAAAGCATTTTTAAGACCGAGACTTTGACCGAGCTGTTCCGAATGCTCCATATTTATGAGCCAATATTTTATTTCGTGGAAATCGCTGTCCTGGCTCATTTTCTCAGAAATGGCTTTTCATAAACATGTTATTTTAGGTACATCGTGTAGCGACCATCACTACCAACAATAGAGACAGTTTACTTGGTCTGTCAGATGGAATGTGCCTGAAAATATTGCACTTTTATACCGAAAAATGACTATTTTCTCTTGTCCCTGGATAAAATTTTCAATTTCAAACATGATTTTCTATATAAAATAATCGGTACAAATAGGAATTTTCTTCATTTCATTAATGTTTTATATCTTACATTATTGATAGTGATAGCCCTTTTTGAGAGAATATAAATACGACGAAGATTTTTGGCCATATAGGTCTGTCCCTGGATTTTTTTCACGAAATGTCCTCGCAATAACTTACATGTGCGTAATCAAATTCTTCTTGGTTAATTTTTCTTTGAATACAACCCAAACGGAGGTACAAACACTCATCAAAGCCATGACGTTTAAATGAAGACAACGCAAAACTTGGTTTCGAAGTTTCGAGGCAAATTAGGTGGGCCGTTGGCTGCGTAGATTTATTTTTTCAATTTCTATGCAACTCGATCAACCACACTATATTGCTGAGATCTTAGAATCGTATAGCTTTAGTTATTCAGATGTAGAAGCATGTAGTTTCCAGCATGCAACCTATTTTCTCCCTGGTTATTCTTGTGTGCAATTTGGATATAATGGTCGCGGAATTCCTCGCAATAACTGTCCTCGCAATAACGACAGTTTTGTTACTGGGAGTACGAAAATCGTTATCGCAAGGACAAAATTAGTTTTCTTGTGTAATATGAACATGTCAATAAAGAGCCAAAGGTCTTGACGAATAATCGCCTTAAACTATAATCGGAAAGCGAAGTATTTCAGCTGAAAAAATATAATTACTGTTGCCAAACATGTGAACTGATCAGTTGTTACGGAGCGGACTTTGAATCGTTATTGCAAGGATTCCTTACACATTTATGGATTCTTGGTGCCACAAATGAACAAATTTCATTACCAATCTAATTGAAATATTTCGCCAATCACCTTGTAATGTTGTATGAAGGATATGATTCTAGATTGATTGACAAGATCATTCTAAATGATCGTTACTTAAATGACATTTCCTCAATATTTGAGAGACATTATACACTACATGTATTTCCTTTCAAGATGTCAATCGGTATATCTTTGTTCCATGGGTTTCGAAGATGCTACTTGGTCATTTGCCGAGATCCTGGTGCTATATGGATGCTGTGAAAAGACGAGCAGATTTGTTTTTAAATTTTCAAGGCGATTTAAATGTATTGATTCGAATCGTGTATTTAATCTTGTAATCACAGCATTTATTCCCGAATAAAAAGATGTAATGTTTTTTGTTAAATATTATCCTATCTAGGTAAACAAGAAATTAAGATAAAACTTTTTCAAATTATTTTATTTCTATTTCTTTCGTTTTGTTTTTGGGACAATCGGTTCAAGGACACTCAACGTCTTACAACCGTGTATCTAAATTATTTTGTGAGCCATCTTGCAAAAACAACAACAACAACAACAACAACAAATCATATGCGTATTGCAAAAAGGATCGAACTCAATCAGTATGCAAGACTATGCAGTCAGACTCTGATTGAGGGCTTTCTCTCCTAAACGATTTGGTATACATTGAATGATTTTCTACTTGAATTTTCACGTGTTATTATTTTCTCAATGTGATATTTTATGGTTTGCCAGAAAGGTTTAAGAATTCCATATTTTATCCTTTTTTCGCCATATTTGTAATTGCTTAACTGTCTTCATGTCTTCGCATTTTTTCTCAAAGAAGGTTTTGACTTCCTAATTTAAAAATGTCTTGGAATAACACTAAGGTAAGAAAAGTAAATGCTGATTTTCAGCTCTGACTACGTTTACCTTGGTATTCATTCATCTATATTGTTCACACGTTAAATTTTAATATAGTTCATTTTTGTAGTCTCCAACAGCTTTCAAGTTGTATAATCTTTATGCTAGGTTCCCACTGCCGATCAAATCAACTCGAACAAGCCGAATCAAGCGATCGAGTACAGATCGAACTCGATCGCCATTTGTGATCGGGAAATGGTCGTGGTAATCGAATTATATCCGCGCTACTTTGGCATCTTTCTCGATTTGTCTAAATGTCAGAAATTATTTGTGTAAAATTTGGTAGAAAGTTGATCGAAAAGTGATCGTGTATTGATCGGGTAGGCAAGCGACCAGATCAGGAATCAATCAAGTCTGGAGATCGAGTGTGATCGGATTAACATCTTTATATCGACTTTTGCTCAAGTGGCTCCAACCAAATCTCGATCGACTCGATTAGTGCTTTATTTGTTCACTCGATCGAATAGAATGTAGAAATGGGGTTGATCGAGTAGAGATCGAGAAAAAGTCATTAAGTCGGTAATAAAGGGCGAATTTGAGCAGTCAATGCGATCGATTTGACTTGATCAGCAGTTGCAACCTAGCAAAAAAATTTGCCGTTTTTGAAAGGGTTGAACAACCTTACTTTTACATTTGAATGTATATATTTTTTTACATTTGTATTGATTTTTATGTTTAATGACCATATTTAGGTCCATACAATGTAAGAAATGGAAATATATTTAAATATAAGTCTTCGCAGTAATGGTAAATTTCATTCCAATAGCAAAGACTTATTTCATAACAAACTGCGTAATAATTCAATAAAAAATGATGTGTTTTGACGGTAAAATTGGTATGTTTTTAAACCTAATTATTTGAATTTTGAATAAAAGGGTGAAATTAATTTCTTTCTGATTATTTCCTAAAATAGCGCACATTGTCCTTGCGATAACTAATATGTCCTCGATGTAACGATACACTTTAAGCAAATTATTTCACAAAAAGGTGTTTTGCTAACCTTTTTGTGCCTGAAATATAAAGAGAATAACATTTTCTAGTGTCTAAAGGACATGTGCATTTATTTTTTCTTTGGTCGAACCTTTATTACATTTGAAACAGACAGAATTATCAATTGAATTACGAAAATACAATACAAAATTGAAAAAAAGCCAACCAAATCATTTTTGAAAATCGACTTTAGCATAAGTACTCCAGTTTGTCTTCTAATTCTTAAAAAAAACATACATTGAAATAATCTTAAATCTCAAATCGAATTTCTTAAAGAAAATGTGCTTGTTACAGCGAGGACATTTTATTGAGACAATAGATTTATGACAGACGATCTCGAGTATTTCCATGCGCATCGAAATGTTCCTGTTAACTAACGTTACTAATTACTTTAAATGTAGTACTTTCATCCTAAACCAAAAATTCACAGAATAAATTGAAAATAAAAATTGAACATTTTTTGTCAGATTTCCACGAAAATAAATATTGGCTCTTATACAAATGACGTCATCGTGACGTCATTTGTATAAAGTATGGAGCATTCGGAACACCGCGGTTTATGAATTATGGAGTGTTCGGAACAACTCGGTCAAATCTCTTTTATATTGTCTGTACAGAGTTGACCGAGGGGTTCCGCACGAAGTATAGGGTAATGGCGCCTCCCATTGAGCGTCTTAAAAATCCTGCTGTAAAGAACGCTTTTTCCTAAAATATCTTAAGAAATCTCAAGATATCTCAAGAATCTCGCTCTAAAAAACGCACCTCTGGTATTGACATCCCTTTGAGAAAAGGGCCGGAGAATTTGGAGGCATAAGAAAACAAGAGCCGTCATTGACGAATTATGCTCCCCGTATAGGTGTTTGTCACAAAATAAAAACTAAGCCCCCTTTTTCCATGACAGATTTTTGTACTCACATTATTAATAAAATATGGTCTAGGACATCTCATTTAACACATAAGTGCAAAATTTTATTAAATTCTGCCCATTAGATGAAGAGAAATTAGAGAAAAACTAATTTTTACATTAAGGCCCCTTTTTCCATGACGCAGTCTCAAATCAAGAAACGGAGAAAAAAGTCTCTATGGATTATCCAAGTGAGTTCACATGTGAAGTTTCGTTGAATTTGGCCCAAGGGTTGCTGAGATCTGGCTGTGGACGGACGGACAGACAGACGGACAGTGTGGCGACTATATGCTCCCCCGAAAACTTTTCGGGGGAGCATGAAAAATGCTGGTGACCAGCATTGTCTCCTTTTGTCTTAATAACATATTTTCTTTGCTACTTCATACACATTAATATATGCTGAGACAAAAAAGAAAGTGTGCGCAGAGAATAACTGGAATTTCTATCGTAATGCATTATGAATATTAATATTATGATATTGGTATCAAGGTAAAGATAATTCAATTGCCTATATGTAGGTGTCTTTTTGAATTGTGTGAAATGGAATTTTTCTTTTGTTTTCTTAAGATAATTGAGTTAGAAGTCAATTTCGAAATTCACGGAACTTACTGACGAACGTGAGGAGATTAAATAATGCAATTTTCTTGGGATATCTGCTTCAATTTCTATTGTGACATGTCTTCAATGTATGACGGCATACATCTGTGGTCTCACTGATCGACCATAATGTTTCATTTTATCGTTTGATATTTCGTTGCGTTCATATTGCACTTGCCGTTATTTACGCCCTGCAAATTCTTTAACTGGACCCGAAATTCGCGAAACTCAGGCGGTAGAGATGCTCGGCCCTACAGCACACTCATGACTAATTTTCACACGTCTCTTGCCAATGACGATGTGCCTAATGCAGGCGTAACGTACTATTTAGGCATCATGATAAAGCGACAAACATAAGGTCTCAAATCTCATATGATCCGTCTGTCTGCCTTCGTCGATTTCAAATGTTGCTTACATATGCTTGCTTTACTGAATCGCCATAAATGGTAGTTTTGAAACGTTGACGTCTGCCGCGGATCCAGGATTTCTGTGAGGGGGGTTCGAATCTACAAATAGGGGGGTTCGTTTTCCTAGTATTACATAAATTTGACTGAATTTCTGCATGAAAATGAAATAATTTGGCTACAGAGGGGGTTCGTTTGAACCCCCCGAACCCCCTCTGGATCCGCCACTGGACGTAAGGGTGTCAACGTCATGTAACGATCTTGTCTAGTCATTGCTGCATTCAGGATATCAGACCGAAGCCTTGTTTAGGAAAAATGATTGCAAAAGCCTAATATCAGAACGACGATATTTAAACAACAACGACACATTTTACACCGGTTCAAGACACTAGCAAAACTAACGTGTCAAATCTGCTGTGTTTCCTAAGACGAAGCATCTTTGGCTATTCAGAATTTCATGTTTGATTTAGCTTTTATACACTTTGAATACAGATTTTAGACAATAAAGTTTATTATGAAATGTTTGTTTTGATAACCACGTGCAAAAAGGTGCTAACAGCGTTTTTCAACATGCCAGACAATTTAATCATCCAAAGTTGCTTCCAATGTCAATATGCATGAGATAGTTAATAGCTTAACTCTGTGTAGAAGTTTGGTGAAGTTAATTGACCAAACGCCAATCGACAGATCGCTCCGCCCAACATAGAATTTAAGGCAAACAATGCTCTACCACTGAGCTAATCGGACTACTGATGAAAGTGCTTCCAAATTGCCTTCATATAGTTTTCATGTACATAATTTAAAACCGTTTTATTTCGGGTTAGCGTTGAGGTCATGTAAAACTTTTATTGCTAGAGTTGAAAATATACCGAAACCTATCTACTCTTCTAACGACCCTACTTTGCTCACAAAAATAAAGAACTTTGCTCTTTATCTTTGTAATTAAATTATACCACTGGAGGCGGTCATGTTTAGTGAGTGCCTGACGTACTAAAATACATAGTTCGACAGGGAACCAGACTAGTTATTGTCCAGCAAGATTAACCCGGGACATCTGCATAATGTAATGACCCCATTTCGGCTTTGTTTTGTTAAGACGCTCAACTAACGGACTTTGCGCACGAAAATTAAGTTGTCCCGGGTTAACCTTGCTGGACAATACGTAGATATATAAAACAGAAGTATGCACACTTTCTTTTTTGACTCAGAATCTACAAATCATTTTTCACGTCTTCTGCAAGTCGAGGGCTTGGTGCAAAACTATAGTAACTACATTTTGTAAAATTTTACAGGAGAGGAAAAAACTTATTGACTTTCTCAAAGTTAAAGAGGAAAAAATGTTTTTAAAATTCAAATATCTTTTTAGGTATACAGATTTGAAACCTAATATTAGAACACATGATGTATTGCTTCCTAAAGATCCAGAAAATGCAAAAAAAAAGTGAATTTCTTGAAAAAATTTAGTTACAATAGTTTTGCACTGAGCCCTCGAATTATTCCTTTCAAATCGGACTACCCTTAAATATTGCCGTTGGGAAAGGGTAAAAATGTCAGTAATTTCATACAGAAATGACATGAATGATTTGTTCAAGCGTTACAGATATACATAATTTTACTTGTAAATCGCTTTGTCACGACATTCTTGATATATGAATTAAACTACATACATATTAACCTTAACGCCTTTCACAAACGATCTGTTTGATATCACTGAAGAAAAGAAAAAGAAAAGAAAAATAGGACAATAACTAGCATTTTCTTCACCTCTCTCATTTATTTCTGTGGTATATTGTACAAAAAGACCCATCATTATCAATATTCGTTTTACTGGCGGCGACAGCTTTCAAATTTTCCGTTTATAAAAGGGTTAAAATCACTGAACCAAATCACGTACTTTATATCGTCAAAATCCGTAGAGTATAACGTAAAGTGCCCCATAGTCGTCAGTGTCCTATTGTCGTCACTGTTTTTGTAATGTCTTTTTCTCACGTTTCTGTCATTTCAAAGATTAAAAAGAAACATCATTTGAAAGGAAAATATCTCTTGCTTCGTCCACATACTTTGTTTATTAACCCTTTTTGATAGTGAATGTGTATATGTACGGTGATTCGGACCTGTGTATTTTGCACCAGGACACAGAACGCGCGAAGACAATGGACGTAAACACAGGCTCTCGCGCGAAAGCATGTTGTACACATTTTACTACACAGATAACCAAAGGGATAACTCTAGCTTACAAAAGATACATTTCAATACATATTTAAACCCCCTTTGTAGGTTGATATATCAATTTCTGCCCCCAAAACCAGATTAAAAGTCGATGACTATATAACTTCTTACATTTGGGCTTTGACCCCCCCTCTCCCTGGAAAAAAGTCCTGGATCCGCCTTTGACGTGCAACCGCATGATTCTGCACTGAAATATGATGTCCTTGTAGTTTACGGTTTTAATCGCTGTAAATGACGAAGCGCTTATTTAATTGGTCAGAAGTCAAGGTCATAGAAGATGGTCCCTAATTCGTCCCTATCTGTGACAGTACAAAAGCTTTCTCCAGATAGTACTATGCCTATTACAAAAGATTCAAAATCTTTTACTAATGAGGGACTAGACCGATAACGGAAAAGAGGGGAGGTAGGATGCATATTTGACTATTTATAGTAACAACTTATACACCTGCTCAACCCTAAAATAAACCAAAATATTTGTATCGATTCTCGTTTAACTCTGAACTTATAATACTTACAGAGTTGTGGGTTCGAGTCAAATATTTTTATAAATCGAAACACCTCTTCCTCCGTCAATTTAGACTGATCTTTAATCAATTCACAGGTTGTTGTC
Source organism: Fragum sueziense (assembly GCA_963680895.1). Taxonomy (NCBI): domain Eukaryota; kingdom Metazoa; phylum Mollusca; class Bivalvia; order Cardiida; family Cardiidae; genus Fragum; species Fragum sueziense. Next base: position 40,335,592 of record OY804607.1, on the reverse strand, counting down.
TTATTATACTGGCTTCATTTTTAGAATCATTCAGAAAGATATACTTTTGTATAATGAAATGACACTAGATCTATGTCTACTTTGGATTTTTCTTTTGTCAAAATTAGATCTACAGTATATTAAGGTGACAGAAATATCGTGAACAAATGAGATAAAGGTTGTTGTGACATCTGAGTCAAACGTGGATCAATATTAGTCTCGATAGAAATGCAGTCTTGCAAGGATCCAAACCCCACACAGCGACAATGCCTTACATTATCACTGCAGGCATATACATCACGTGACCATGGTGAATGTCATGTGATATCGTAAAGATGGCGGAAATTTATTTATATTTCTGAAATCATTTTTTAAATCCAATAATATTTTTTTTATTTAGATTCATATCTGACACCTCATGTTCTTAAAACATCACTTAAAGCATGTTAACTTTTCAAAAATAAATCAAATCAAAAAAAAAAAAAAAAAAAATCAATTACCTGAAATCTTGGTAACTCAAGCTGTGCCGGCAGAGATCTCCCCAATCCAAATTGAGGGGAGATAACTGCGAAGGAGATTGGCAAGGATCTTTACAGCTGTCTTACATTTCGTCGGTATTATTGCAAAACTCCGTATCTCCAGCTTTAATAACACCGATGATTTGCGGGTTATCGAAAATGAGGGAAACATGTGGGAAATGGACCTGGACGTTGACCAGACTGCATGTAAGCTGATTCTGGAGCCAGTTTATTTCAAATCTGGAGCCATTTTATTTTAAAATGCCATTAGGGTCCATTTTAGAAGATTCCAGCCCAAATGTGTCACGGTGGATAATCACATGATACAATAATTTCAGAATATCCTCAAAAACTTTTTTAATACGGGACCGATTTAAATTCGGTTTAAAGCAGAGAATATTGACAGATGTCACGCACGAGATGGACGTGGTAGATTTTTGAAAAATCTGCTGATAAAACAGTTATTGAAGATCAACCAAAATTTTGGTTGATCTTCAATAACATGTTTATCAGTTGATTTTTCAAAAATTCAACTATGTCTAGCTTATTCCTGGCATTTCCCCCACCTTCTCTGTTTCAAACCAAATTCAAATATTAACAAAATTATTGAAGATTTTCTGAAATTCTGAATCATGTGATTAACAACCGCGTTTGTGCCTCTGTCAAAAAAGGGGAGCAGTCACACTCACGCGCGACCTAATTTCTATCAATTTCAGAAGTGAACCGTAATTATCAACTGATATCATCTCTTGGTTGAACGAGCACAAATGTACTGGAAAGATATATTGTAGCCATAACTTTCTACGTTCATCCGAACTTGTTTTTTCTTTCAAATTGCAATTTACAGGTTCAATTTATAATGTCGATAAAACTGCTAATGCTGATTTTGATCTTTTCAAAACGATAATTGACGGATTGTTGCTTATGTAAGTTTTTAACCCTTTCCCAAACAAGACCTGGTTTTCACGCCCCTAATAGAAAAGGCTTTGGAAAATATTGAAACAAAAGAAGAAACTGCTGATAACCAGCAGTTTCTCCTTTTGTTTCAATATTTTCTGTGCCATTTTTTTTTACACAAATCCTATATCCTTTAACATCCATTTTGTTATTTTTGGCAGCTTTTTAATTGGAACACCCAAACATTTGTCGTTTGGGAAAGGGTTAAGTCATTCATCATCTGATTTATTGATGATTATTATTTAAGGAATAGTGCGTCAGCGTAATTTAATAATATCAAAGTCTCTCAAAAGACAATTCAGTAGAAAACTAATAAGCCAATATCGAGAAAAGGGAACCATTACAGGAATTGAGACCAACATGAATCCAGGGCTGACCTCCGTGGCGGTACCAGGGCCCGGTTTCTCGAAAAAAAAAACTTAAGTACTTTCTCATGCTCAAATCTGAGCACCGTGCTCAAATCGCACGAAATCCACGTGGACTTCAATCGAATACCCTTAAACGTTGGAGAGTATCCCTTTGAAATTGAGCATGTTCACATGAGAATATACTTAAGTTTTTTTTTCGAGAAACCGGGGTCAGGCCTCTAGACTCCGTTGGTACAGCTTGAGTTCGTCGCTTCGAGGAAATTCGCATCCGACAATCCTCTTAGAAGGATAGGTTTGCTAGTCCACTCATGAATGATGCCAAAAGTGTGGGCCTCAGCTACAAACGCTGGTAGGTCGTTCAATACTGGGATAGTTCTTGGGGAAAAAAGCTATATCTATATCAGTCAGTGCGGGTAGATAGTGGCAGGAGTCGTTGTCAATGTGCTGCACTATGTAGATGCTTGGCGTCTGTAACATAGGTGGATTAGTCTATATCAATAAGGTTGTTCATTGGATTCAAGATACAGCAACAATACTCCATGTTGGATCTGATAATCTGAGCGTTGTGTGCTTTAGTTTCGGTTTCAGAATTTGTCATAGTGTTGCTGGCTTTTTTATGGTGATGCAATCAATTTGGGGCTTCCAGTTGGAGATCTGTCCGTATATCCATGCCGAGATACTTGCTCGATGGTTCCAAATCCAAACAGACTCCTTTCAAGGTGTAACTATGCTGATTGGGTGATCTGACTTGAGTCACTTTCAACACAGTGCACTTTTGTGGGTGGAATTCCATTCCATGTATTTTCCCAGGCTGCTAGGGTATTGAGGTCATTTTGCAAAATATTGTGATCGGCTTTGGAGTGGATTTGGCGGTACAGTATGCAATCATTCGCAGATAATCTGGGGCTTGAGTGGATTTCATCTGGCAGGTAATTAATAAAGATGAGAAACAGTAGTGGTCCCAGGACTGATCCTTGAGGGACACCGCTAATGACGTGTACTTCTGACGAACAGGCACCGTTCACCTGGACATTCTAAGTGCGGTTCTGGAATGGATGACTGAGGAAATCCATTTGTGTGTGTCCCCTCTTATTCCATTATGGTGGATCTTCTTCAGGATTCGCTGGTCAAAAGCAATGGCGGATCTAGGGATGGGGTCTGGGGGTCATGACCCCCCTGGCGCCCCGCCCCCTGGAAAAATCCTGGATCCGCACCTTTTCATGTCTGTCTGTTTCCCTTTGTCTAAGGAAGAAGCTTGTTTGTGGATGAGGATGAGTAACTGGACCTTACTGCTTCTCCTAGCACGAAGTCCCTTTCGGCAGTCATGAAGGATGTAGTGTTTGTCGAGATGCTTCATAGTTGAGCTGGTATGTGCTCTAGCAGTTTGCAACACGGACTGGTACGGAATAGGCTAAACGCCTGTAGTGGGCAGGGTCTTATCGTGTCCATTTCTTGAAGACAGCTGCAATATAAGCATATTGCGAGTCGTCGGGAATTTGTTCTTGTTCTAATGAATATCTAAGTCCTATAGCACCCTGACTGGGATGTTGTCTTGACCCGAGGCCTTGAGAGGATCAAGAGTTTTAGGACTCCTTCTTCCTTCACTTCTATGTTGGATAGGGATCACCTATTTGATCAGGTATGTCATATACGTGTTCATGAGTAAAGATGGATGAGGATGTTAGCTTTGTCTGTTAAGAAGTTGAAAAGTTTTCCATTATCTGATATACCTATGTTGTCTTTCCGCATGTATGGTACAAAGACGTTTCATTAAACGAATGCTTTCCTACATGGAAACATGCGAACTATTTTGTGTGCAGTGATCCCAGATTACATGTATTATCGATTCAAAATAAAACAAGAATCGTTACAGATGTTTTTGTTTATCTCTAGGTAGGGCAGGCACCAATGAGCATCAGTTGTTTCTTTGAATAGCACATATATCTACCTGATTTCCCTATTTCGGGCTGTCGGTCTAGCCCCTCATTAGAGATTTTGAATTGTTTATAGTTTATTTATATGTTTCGAGACATCTGCATATGTAATGACAATTATGACCACCCCACTTCGGAAATGTTTTGGAAAGGAATAACGACATCGACGAAACGATTGATAACTGTGATAAAATATATATAATGTCAGGATGATCAGTCACATTCTTCGGGAATTTATGTCTAGGATAACCCTGATATTTGTTATAATATCGCTTTGACATTCAGGGTTATCCTAGACATAAATCTAAATTCTTGACAAAATTAATGTGATTTATCATTGTGACATTATATATAACCCAGAATCTGACAAAAGGTCCTTTAAAGCTTTTGAGCCCAAATTGGTTCCAGGTCAACCTGCGTGTACACGCAGGCTGATCAGGGGCCATGTTGTTCTCCAATAGATTCTCTGTGACCTATAGCAACTTTGAAATAACAGTATGGATCCCGTGCAACCTTCACTTAGGCACTAGCTGGTCGTGGAAGAGGGTTGTATGAAAATGTTATAAAGGGACTTTTTTTCCAGATCCTGACTCATGTATACTAAAACATTTGGCACTCGTTACCTCAAGGTCGACAACCCTTCCCCAAGCGAGTTCGAATTTTGCTTTATATTATTTTCGAAATTTTTTCATTTGTTTTGTTTTTGTGGTCATTATTTCGTATCACTATTGGGGCGGAGGTGGTGCAGAGGTAAAACACTGTACTTGAAGCACAGGGATCGCTTGTTCGACCCCCTCCTCCCCAGTCTTTTGGATGAGACTTTAAACCGAGGTCCCGTATCCACATGACCTTAGCTATTTCAAGTGGGACGATAAACTCCATCAAATCAAAGATAAATAATATCACTATTTTTTTTATTTTTATATGTTGTAGCATTACATTATATCATAATAATTCATTTAAGACATTTCAGATCAGTCCTCTCTTTCGCTTGCAATTTCAGAAGTCGAATCATCATCTATTAAAGCAAATTCGATAATGCATTCTTATTGTTCGTCAGCAGCGATGTCTATAGACAAATATTTTTGTTCAACCGACCATGAGTGTGTCACACAACTAGCCCATTCTGTCGGTCCGATAGATTGTATGCCTTGTTGTTAGAGTTGTTTCCTGCAATGTAACATGAAAAAAGACTAAAATAAAGAAAGCGTCTTAGACATAAATTCTCGATGAACGTGAGGGACCATCCTGACATTTGATATTTTAACACAGTTGGCATATTTTAACTCGAAGTCGGCAACCCTTTCCCAAAACGAGCTCGAATTCTTCTTTATATTATTTTCGATATTTTTCATTTCTGTTTTTGTGACCATTATTTTGTATATATCTTCTTTGATTTCAATACAGTTTTAGTATTTTTATAATATCATAATATATTATTTAAGAAAATTCAGACCAGTCTTCTCCTCTCGCAGTTTCAGTAGCTGAGTCATCATCATCTGAGGCAAATTCGATAATGAAGTCCTCTTGTTCGTCAGCAGCAATCTTTATAGACCAATACTTTTCTTCGACCGACCGTACATGTGTCACTCAACTAGCACACACTGTCGATCCAATAGAGTGTAGGCCTTGTTGTATGAGATTTATCACCACTCCAAGTTTAACCCTTTCCCAAACGACAAAATTTTAGGGTGACCAACTTCAAAAACTGTCACATAAGACATAATGGATGTCATTAAAGGTATGATTTGGGTAGAATATGGCACAGAAAATATTGAGACAAAAGGAGAAACTGCTGGTTATCAGCAGTTTCTTCTTTTGTCTCAATGCTTTCTCAAGCCTTTTCTATTAGGGACGTCAAAACCAGGTCTTGTTTGGGAAAGGGTTAATTAAACGACAAATTCTTCCGCACAGTGAAAAAGATCAAAATAAAAGAAAAAGTTAAAAAGAATAGTTTTCACAAAAATCCATTTGTGAATAATAATGGAGACAATTAATGTTTCATACATTTTTAGTCGTACCTTGCAGAGAACCCACAGGATAATCTCAATAGCGTTGAGTTCATCGCGATACGGTGGTAACCTCAATGCAACATACCCAATGGATCGCATAAAGGTAGTTTAACAACATCAGCAGAATAGTTCCTGTGATGTCTACATAGCACCAACAGTTCAGGTTTCAGCATAGTCGACTGGAAGGTGATGTTGTGTCATGTGAGACAGGACTGAATAGCAATAACAAAAAACTTCGTAACTGCAGCTTGTTTTAAGCTGCAGTTACGAGGTTTTTGTTGATCAGTGAAATGCTTTTCTAGTTGCCGGGGCCGCGGCCTTAGCGCAGTTGGTAGCGCATCTGACCCTCATTCGAGAGGTCCCGGGTTCGATACCCGGCCGCGGCTAATACCCTTTCTGACAAAATTGTCACCCCTCCAGCAGCTGGAGGCTCGGTAAGGGTGTTGTGGTAGTACTGGTTTGAGAAACAACAGGAATCCATGGGTAGGTGCTTCAGCCGCCGCGATATGACCCTGGTAGTTGAAAACGGCGTAAAACGTCAATAACCTCAAACTTTTCTCGTTGCCATGGTAGACTGTATTGTCCAAAATTATCACTGTCTTCTGGTGGAGAAGATTTGGAATGGGCTTCTCAGTGAGCCACTTCACGAAATTTTGCTGGTTCATCTCGTTATGACATCTGACCTCTCCATCAAAACATTCCTGTTACTCTTACAGCTCCTATACTTAAATCCAGGACGTCTTAGATGCTCTCTTCTACCAATATAACCAATGTTCTCCTTCAATGTTGAACGAATAATTATTCAATGTTGGCAATATGTTATAAAGCACCAACAATTCAGGTTTCAGCATGGTCGACTGGAAGATGATGTGTCGTGTGAGCCAGGCCTGAATAACTACTTTCCTCGATGCCACTGTGGGACATGGTATGCCATGTCAATCGGTAAGTTATGGTCGGCTGCGTTGTCCAATATCAGCGCTGTCTTCTAGTAAAGATTTGGAATGAGCTTCTCAGAGAGCCACTTCGTGAAATTCTGCTAGTTTATCTCGTTATGATAGTCATTTGCCGCATGTAACATTAGCACACGGTCTCCTGAAATGTCACAAACATAAAATGTAGACACAAATATATATAATATAAGTAAATGGTATCGTGTCGTGTCATTTGTTTGTATTTTTCAAGATAGCCCACGCTATCGGGCAACGTCGTTAAGAATTCGGCGGTGGAATGTTTCAGCCGAATGTGTAAGACGGCGTCCGAATACGTTCGGATACGTAACGAATGTAAACGACATTGCTCGAGACATTCCGAAGTCGAGTAGGGATGAAATACAATGTATCTCAAGTGGAAGATTACATTATAAATTATTTACCTTTAAAAACGATATATTCAGTCCGAGCTCGGAGTTCTGCCAGCATTTGGTTGCATCGTGGTTCGTGTAAATATATATTCCATTATTGCAAACATATTGTAGCATTTCTATCGCAGCTGCTTCACTTTTCTAGTTATTGGATTCCGTGACAAACAACATCAGACCTCTCCATCAAAACATTCATGTTGCTCTTACATCTCCTAAACGTAAGCCCAGGTTTTTTTTTAATTCACGTCTTAGATCTTCTCTACAACCAAAATAACCTATACAATGTTTTCCTTTTTCTTTATCCAAAAAGTCTTTTGATTGTGCTTTTACTGTCTTCTGTTGTCGTTGACACTCTGTCTAGTTCTCTCACGGTAGATAATCCCGTGATACAATATTTTCTGAAAATCTTTAATAATTTTGTAAATACTGGACCGATTTGAATTCGGTTTGAAGCAGAGAATGTGGACAGACGTCACGCATTAGATGGACATGGTTGATTTGTGAAAAAACAATCAACTGATACAAAAGTTATTGAAGATAAACCAAAATTTTGGTTTATCTTCAATAATTTTTTTATCAGTTGATTGTTCAAAAATCCAACACGTCCAGGTGATTTCTGACATTTCCCACGTTCGCTGTTTTGAACCGAATTCAAATTGGTCAAGTATTAGAAAAGGTATTGAAGATTATCGGAAATTCTGAGTCACGTGATTATGTATACACCGTGGCTATGGACAGCTTCCCCGACTCCTTATTTCTGTTATGCAGAAACCGTATACAATTTTTTAATTTCCTTGGCATCCTCGCTATACCATAAAGATCCGGACTTCTTACAAGGATACATGATTAGGAATGACTGTATGGTGCACATAATACGTTTTTGTACTCAATGATTAATGCAAAACTGCACGATAAACATTACGAAAGCACGGCTTCTGTAACTGAGAGTAAACTTATAAGTACACCGGCTATATTTTAGGGCATATTTTGGGTCAGGAATAATATACCTAACCAAAATTTGAAAAGGAGTTATGTTTATCATTTAATGAAATTTCACTACGTTACCAAAAATAATAATAACACGGACAGAACCAATTATCAAATACCATTGTAGGCAGCAAAAGTCACATAGTCAATATTTTGTGTGTCCTCCGTTTGCTCACAGAACAGCTTAGCACCTGGCATGCATAGACAATATATAATTTCTTCTATATGCAATAGGAATATTGTTCCACTCTTGGACAAGTCTGTTCTGTAACTGCTGTCGATTAGGGTGTTGGTTCGGACCTCTATATACACGGCGGCCTAATTCATCCCAAATTTTCTCGATCGTGTTGAGATCCGGCGACTCGGATGGCCAGGGAAGAACATTGACCCAGTGTAGCTGAAGTAGAGTACGTGTGGTGTAAGCTGTTTTAGCACCATCCTGCATTAAAGCAATTTCTCTGTTCTGATAGACGATTGGAATTGCGACGGGCCAAAGGATTTCGTTCTTGTAGCGAACTGCATTCAAATTACCCTGAATCACAATAATAAAAAATGCCCGCCCAGTCCATGGGAGATCCGACACCAAACTGGTCACGTTCCACAACTCAAGGACCCGTATAGAGTTCACCTCCTCTCCGATACACACGTACACGATTATCATTTCCCTGCACGGTGAAATGTGACTCGTCTGTGAAAAGAGCTTGAGAACAATCAACACGAGTGAACCTTGAATGCGTTCTTACCCTCTGAACGCGTGCACGTCGATGGTTAGGTCTTGGCACGATTCAATGGCATGGGTGTCTGGCACGTGGACCTGAAGCTCTAAGCCGATTCCGTACAGTTTGAGCGCTGATTGGTCTAGCTAATGTAGCCATTGCTGCTGTGACGGTCGCCGGTCGCTTCCGCTCTCGTAACTGAGACAACACAAAGTACCGGTCCTGAGGTGCGTTCTTTAGAGCGAGATTTCTTCAGATATCTTTGAGATTTCTTAAGATATTTTAGGATAAAGCGTTCATTAGAGAAAGATTTTTAAGACGATCAATGGGAGGCGCCATTACTCTATAACTCGTGCGGAACCCCTCGGTCAACTATGTACAAACAATACAAAAGAGATTTGACCGAGTTGTTCCGAACACTACATAATTCATAAACCGCGGTGTTCCGAATGATCCATACTTTATACAAATGACGTATACTCCTGGATGTTCATGGTGCAGGTAACCTTTGTTACAAAAGGGATAATGGAAGACAGCACGTGGTATATTTCGATTTTCAGTACTAACATAACATACTAGTAACATAACATAACCTTTATTCATCTAAATTACAAATTTTTGTACAATATACTAAACCCGAGTTTTACCATTCCATACAATAATTTTGAAAAATGAGATGTTGGGGTATACAGAAACATTATTGAGCCATGATCGATTGTTGCGGATTTTTTTTTTCAAATAGAAAACGGAGAAATTTGGTTGAGTGCAGATCTAGTAGAAATATTTACCCATTTTGTGATTCGAGTCTACCACCTCACAATGCATCGACATTGTACTCATTACACATTACCATACAAAGACGCATTTTGACTCCGAACAAGACAAAGGCTTGGGAAAATATTATGGGAAATGAGGAGATTGCTTGTGACGTTTTCTTCCCCCAAATACCCAACATTGTAAAATTCTATACCCTTGTAACTGTACTGTCACGGGCAACCGACAGTTAGGAAGATGTGTGTTATTTTTCGGATTTAAAAAAGTAAAAAGTAAAGTAAACAAAAAATAAAAGAAAAAAGCAGTGGAGAATATGCTTCTCCCTCTTTTACATGTAGTGGGATATTCTGTGACCTTTCGTCACGGCTCATGGTTCAATGTAGTATCATACTCACCTGAGTGCTCACCTGAGGAACAGAAAATGACAGAACTCACTGTGTTGTAAGTTGTACGTTAGGTTTGTGCAGTCATTCAAAGATGGCGACAACGATACAACATGAGAGGTAGGTGTCGTAGTTTTCCATCGATACATTTCTTAAACGATCGTATCTTGTCTTGATACTGATATCATTATACAGGGGAAATGTATACCTATCAACGGTTCTATATATCAAAATACCAGTGTTGTCCTATCGTACTCAGTCGTTGGGCAAAGACAGCCCAACACGGAAAACTTTTTTCGAAGTGAGAAAGTTGCCCTTTTAATGATGATTACATCGTAACCAACGAACTAGGGAATACACTATTGCTCTAACTTGGATATTTTTAACATGCTCTTTTCTGTGGTTACCGTCATTTTACACAAAAATGTCCAGAATGACCACAAACACCGTGTTTACTAAATGACCAAACAACGGTGTAGTCACAGTGAAAATATGCAGACACAACGGTGCAGTTTCTGTGTTTTATGTACGGTGTGGTTATATTTTCATAACAGATTGTGAACGGTGTAGACATAATGCAATAGTGAACGGTGTAGACTTGAAGCAATACATAACTTTTATTTCTGGAATGATAATATTGTAATGTTTAATGATAACATTTTCATGGCTGGGAATCACGTATTACGATTACTTTACTACCGAAATTCTTCAACAAATATGTTAATATGTGACTGACTTGTAAATGCTCTGCAGCAAAGAAGGTGACAATATGTCTTCAAAATATACTTTAATCAGAATAGAGAAAGAATCTAGTTTCTTCACTATTTGTCAAAGCAATTCCGTAAGGGTCAAATAGTAGAAAATACCAAGAATATGCCCGCGTCTGTTTTATTTTGTCTTTTATTTTCAGTGCCATGCTGTTCACTTGTTACTGCTGTCATTTCGAATGAAGTTTCGAAAAGGTCGTGAAGCATTAGGAACAGGACCATTCTAGCCAGATATTAAAAGTGCGCAGGAGGGAGATCAATGATCAGACAGGCCAAAAAGGCTTGAAAACTCTGAACTTTAGTATAATTCCGGATATCATCAGGAAGTCAGACTAGGACATCATCCCCATTTGCGAGCATAGAATACACAAGATAGACATCATCAACGTATAAAATCAGAATTTTAGAATTAACAATCTTTCTATCGATGATATCCACGATTTTGTATGCATGAGTCCTGTACATAAAATACGTAGTTCAACACCCCATAGAGTCGTTCAAAAAGCTCCGACCTTAATTTCTGATATTTCCATTGGGCATGCTTAAACAGATGATACGGATAGGGACTCACGCGACATGGAAATAATGGCTGAAATGAACAGTTTGTTCCTAGACGTGATTAAGTCATTGAGAAGTTTTGATCAACTTGGTAATTGGTTATCTTTTCATAAGATGGTCAAGGAAGGTCGGTTCCCGATGGAAACCATTGCATTTCATTTATTTATGGATGTGTGTAAGTTCTGCTCTCTTGGAAGTACTTCAATGCATTTTACTCCAATAGTCAAACGGTTTTGGCGAATAGGATATTGTCTTTTTCATTGCAAATGGTTACATTTTATGAGTGGGCCCAAAAAATCTTGGTCAGAAAATTGTCAGTCCCGAAGAAGAGGTTAATTACGTCTGAAAATGCCAAAATAAATTTTGCAGTTCCGTAATTCTATTTTCAAGACTTGATTACTCTAGGTCGAACAAGACAAAAAAGGCCCAAATGTTTATGAAACAAATTGATAATTTATGTTTTGTTATGTATAATTTATGTTTTGTTGATGGTATCCTTTATTTTTGGTAAAATCGGACTTTTCAATGAGGGGTCGACTTGAAAACAAGATACATGTCGATAAATAATTATCATACTCCATGAGTTGAAATCATTTCATTAATTACAAGAATTGATTACAATAACCAATTAAACGGTTACAAAGAAAAATTCAAAGCCAGAGCCGAAATTTCGAATCTACAAATCAAATGAACGGGTGAACAAGAAACTGGCCATTACACCAACATCTTGGGGTAAGTCAGTAATCACTGTTCTAAAATGATGTGTACTGCATGTCTTGTTTAATATTTTGTGACGGTATTCCTTGTGTTTATCATGTCCATCAGATGTCAATTCAATAACAAATAACGAACAATGTCTTCCGAAAATTAAATTAAACATACATTGAACTATTTTAGGCATATGTGAATGAAGAAAAGAGAAAGCGGCATATTTCCTTAACTTTTGTTTTCGTTTACTTTGACGATGGCGCCGTCTTCATCAAGAGAGAGAACTGGGTTTTCTAAGACCAAAGTATTTGATGGAGATAAATCAGAGCTGCATATGATCTGCTAGCATTTAGAGCTAGTTCGCCCAATAAAACACACCAAGTCTACACCGTTCACAATTTGTTATGAAAATAATAACTACACCGTACAGATAACACAGAAACTACACCGTTGTGTCTGCATATTTTCACTGTGACTGCACCGTTGTTTGGCCATTTAGTAAACACGGCGTTTGTGGTCATTCTGGACATTGTTGTGTACAATTACGGTAACCATAGAAAAGAGCATGTTAAAAACATCCAAGTTAGAGTAATAGTTTGTCCCATAGTTCGCTCTTTACTATGTAATCATCCTTTAAAGGCCAACTTTCTCGCTTCGAAAAAAAGTTTTCCGTGTTGGGCTGTCTTTGCACTACGATCAAAGGCGATAGGGCAACACTGGTACTTGGCTATATAGCACCGTGAATAGGTATACATTTCTCCTGTACGATGATATCAGTATCAAGACAAGATACGGTCATTTAAGGAAATTATCGACGAAAAACTAAGACACCCATCTCTCACGATTTTCCACGGACGCCATCTTTGATTGACCACTCAAAACTTCCGTACAAACTACACAAATCTAACGGACAGCTTACAACACAGTGGAACTGATCAGGATGTATTATCTTAACTGCGTTAACCCTTTCCCAAACAAAACATGTATTTAGCGTCCCAAGCGGAAAAAAGTTTGGGAAAATATAGAGAGAAGAGAGGCAATCATTGGTGATAAGAAGATTTTGCCTTATACCCCAAACCATATAATTTATTTTACTTTTCACAAAGTTCAATTCGATTGCATTATAAGCTTTTATAATTTGACCTTTCAACATTTAATATATTTCTCTTCTCGTCATATCAAATGGCGATTAGGCCTATAACCTTTGATTGATTGTTAAAATATTACTTTTTGAAAGCGAATCAGCATTACTTGATATTTGACAACTGGGCGTGCGTTTGTTTTATGGTGTAGAAGTTATCAATTATTGCATTTAATCACTAAGATGAATAGACATAATATATTTACCCTTCCCAAAACAACGCAATTTTGGTGCACTAGATTCAAAGATGTTTCAGAAGACAAGATGAACATAAGTGCAAATAGAAAATCTACAGTCTATAGGTAGAAATCTTTTAGTGTAATTTAAGATTCTGGAACTGTAATGCCTGTCACTTTATAATGATTTAGATGCACTACAAATATGGTAGTGTTTAATATCATGGATCAAGTATGGCAAAATTCAATTTGATATGTTATGATGTAAATGGTAAATAATTAGCAAAAGTTTCAGAATAGAAAGTAATGTATTATCTCCCCTTATGATATAAATTTTAGTTGATTATTTGCCCTTGACTCACGAAAAAAATAGTTTTCACAAAATTTGTGTGGTAAACGAACTATTTTAATTGTATGTTATGAAGTGAAATAGTAATTGGCAACTTTCTACCGTTTAAAAGATTTGAAAATTTGCCTAATTATGAAAATGTAAACTTTAAAGCCATATATCTCCCCTTGAATTTTCAAATTTTAGTAAGTATGATGGTAAAATATTTCTATTTATCAATGTCTACAACATATCCAACTTTCAAATAGATCTATACGCTAGAAGTATCTGTACCAAATATTGCAATAACATTACCATGACCTTAAAAGAAAATACTGATCAGCAGCACTGTCTTCTTTTCCTTCAAGGGATTCCAGACTGACATGAGATATATCCTATTTAGTATCAATACCAGGTCGTTCTTTCTTTGGAAAGGGTCAAATGCGAATAGTGCCTATCACATAGACGACCAAGAAATACGTGACTGTCGTAAATTGAGAAAAGACGTGATAACAAATAAGGTAGGTCTATTGCACAGACTCTGCATGTTGTAGGGAATAAAGAGAATAAATAAAAACAATATGCATATGCTTCGAATAATATTGTTTTTCAGTTAGTATAAAAGTCGAGTGAATAGGGAACGGTTTTATCCAATTAACCGTGACGTAATTTCGGACAAACAAATAGTATTTGGTCGGTGTTATTACAAAATCTCGTAACTACGGCTTGCACCAAGCCGTAGATACGAGATTTTATAACAACACCGACGGTTTATCACATCATAATGGTAAACTCAGTCTATTTTTAGCACAAAACTAATTGCCATTTAGGTTGCCGACGATGGCACGTATGATGTCAAATGTAGAATAAGAGTGTGAGACACCACACTGATTTCTTCCTCTCTGTCACATATACTAAGCACAACAATATAGTGATAATGAAACTCAATGCTAGATAAAATTTGAAATTCAAAGTTTCTGGGAGGCTGTTATACTTTTTTTGATAAAACTATTATTACTTTTGCTTTGTGTGAAAATATCGTGCAGTTACAGGTCGTTGATTTCATAACATAGGCATATACACTTAAGAGGGGTCAGCACTGAAAATCACAAATGGGTCGAATTTGTGCATACACATGCGATTTCCGCATTTCTAGAGGCAAACTAAACAGTACATATTCGCAAACAAGTCCTTAGCTGTGAAAAGATGGTTCAACGCTGTCGTCTAACCGACCGCCAACACTGGCAGATGTAGGATAGCTCGAGCTTGCAGTTAACCAAACTGATGTTGTATTGAAGATTGCTGGGTCACAAAGCGTGTAAGTGTGGCGTTACATTGACCAAGCAACCGATCGGCGCGTTATTCCGTTCTTTCGCTATCATAGTGGTTTTAAGTTCAATGATTGCAAATAACTGGCATAAACATACCGGGATCTGTCAGGACCACTTTAAACATGCAGGCATCCAAATACAGGGATAATCTCAAGAAACACAGATTTGGACCCTACAAGTCGTATACGCAGTATTGACACTATTATGCGATTTTTGAAACAGACGGTACTGCTACATACGCCCGAGGGTTAACCAGTCTATAATAGTGCGACCGAAAACCTTTTGGATTTTTGTTCTGTAAGATGTTAAGAAACAAGTTTATTTGAAATTTGAGTAAATTTTAGAAATTTCGTGGTAAAATATTAAACCAATTCCGATATCCCTATATTGTTGTGCTTAGTATATTATCACGGTTGATAACCCACGTGACTCTTTGGAAGCGTTAACACCGAAAAAACACACGTCCGCTTCAAGGTATGTTTTGTTTAATTTCTCAGCCTATACGGTACGGATTTTAACGAGATAAAGTGCACCGTACGCGCATTTGATAGGGCCATTCTCATTTGTAACTCACTCTGCTCCGAAAGTCGTGCTTTCTTCAAACATTCGAGTGAAAGTTTTTTTCGGTGCACGTGAACTCTTCCTACTTTCGTTTTGTACCGAAACAAACTTTCGTTTGAATGTTTGAAGAAACCACTGGATTGTGAGCAGAGTTAGTTACCACCGGGAATGGCCCACTCAATTGCGCGTTCGGTGCACTTTATGTTACCACAATCCGTAGAGTATTAGTTGAGAAATTAAACAAAACATACTTTGAAGATGACGAATTTTCAGTGTGAACGCTTCCCAAATGTCACGTGGGTTACCCACTATGATTATGTGATTAGATCGCAAATATCGTGACCTGTGTTGTAAAGGACTGAACAGTGCATTCTGAGAGGCTTAATAAGTTTTTTTTATAATGGTGAATGTTGATAAAAATGAGATAATGTTGGTAACCAAGCTTTTCTATGTTTTTGCCGATAAGAATTCTAGACACATATATCGCTGCTTTTCAACAAAAACCTCGTAACTGCAGCTTAAAATAAGCTGCAGTTACGAGGTTTTGGCTGGAAAAGGACGATGCGTAATTTTAAAGTTCGACGAAATAGGTTTCTAGGACCTTCAGGCCTTTGATTTGTTTATGAACTAAAGTCATATTATGCTGGAAATTGAAAATGACAAAATACCACCACTTTTCCGTCTCTGATGTTATCGATATCTTATAATCTTTTACAGCATGGATCAAGAAATATATCTGAATACTATCTGGAGATCAGCATGGAGTCCGATCAGCCTGCACAAACACGCACTCTGGACCAAGGTTGTTATTGCACATGTAAAAGAAAGCGGAAACCATTTGGAAAGAAGGAATCGTACATTTTCAGAGTACCATTATTCAGAAATTAGCAACAAAAACAACAACCGTTTTGGTAATGTCAAAGGCTTGACGGATTAATAAGAAAATCGGGATAATTTATTTTTTTATTTTAAGAAAAAAGATTATTATGTAGAACATTCGTTGAATTAAGTGCTAGTGGGTCGGTCGGTCGGGTTTTATGCAAAAGTATCAGTTAATCACAATATATTTATCAATAAAATGTAAGAAATGGAAATATATTTATTTCGAAAATTCGTTGAATTAAGTACGAGACGGTCGGTCGGCCGGAGATTTTTTATTACATGATTTATACAAAAATACCAGTTTAGTAAAGTCGTCGTAAATAAAATAAATGAAAGTTGCTGCAGACGACAAAATGGACATTGAAAAAAAAGGATTTTTGTACAATATAGCTAAGAAAATATTGAGACAAAAGGAGAAACTGCTGGTTATCAGCAGTTTCTTCTTTTGTTTCAATGTTTTCTCAAGCTTTTCCTATTAGGGACGTCAGAACCAGGGGCCCGTATTACTAACGATCGTACGTTTATTTTTTGCATAATTACTTGTAACAACAGCTCTGATTGGCTCAGTCGGATTTCTCGTGCAATCAGATGTCTTGTTACACAGTTTACACAAAAACTTGATCGTAAGATGTTTAGTAATACGGGGCCCAGGTCTTGTTTGGGAAAGGGTTAAGGTGCCCTTGCTAGATATTTCAGAAATCAGAATATCATGGGGGCAGAGTTAGCATCACTATATGGTGCATAGCGCTTGCACCAAGTTTTCACTATCTGTCAAGGTTCATTTGCCATTTATGTTACCATAAATAGAAAGTGCGGTTACAGTGGTCTATTAGGTAAATTTAGATACAGACTTGATTTTGAAGGACTGAATTAACTTCATTCGAAATTTTCTTGGGTAGTTATTATCT
Source organism: Fragum sueziense (assembly GCA_963680895.1). Taxonomy (NCBI): domain Eukaryota; kingdom Metazoa; phylum Mollusca; class Bivalvia; order Cardiida; family Cardiidae; genus Fragum; species Fragum sueziense. The sequence continues at coordinate 40,318,244 of OY804607.1, read as the reverse complement.
ACCCATACTATACTGAGAGGCAAAAATAAGTATACACCCTAGTTCTTCCACGTTTTCTGAGAAAACAATTAATAGATTATTATAATTTTTAAACGCCATCGAACGTGTTCGTTTGTTTGATGTAAACTTCTTGGCCTGTCCGTGTATATGTCCTTCCTTCCGTTGCGAAGGCCTTTTCGTAGCGTACAGCGTCATCGAAAAAGGAGATTTGATCAATTAATCAATGCAAGAATTCCCATTAACACATTCCCTACATTTATGATCGGATTTGGATGAAAAAAATACAGAAAGTGTCTAGTCACCTAAGACCTTGCGTATATTGTTAGTGCTTTTCCATATTACAATGCGTCATGAAAAAAGGGGGCTTGGTGCAAACAAGTTATCTGACATAACTCCTTATAAATTTATAGACGGATTTTGATAAAATTCAAACAGAATGTTTCCATGCTACATGGCTAAGTGTATAATTTATTCATAGTGTCACGTTTCTTTCGTATTATGCGGCGTCATAGGAAAATGGGTCTTAATGGCAGAGAGGGGCACAATGCTAAATTTCCACCAGCCACCGAGAATAATGTTATATTGTTAGAGAAAATTTAACGTTGTGATTTGTTGTGACAAAGAATAAAGAAATTAAATACGAATTAACAGCAATAATTGATGCTCCACTAAGTCGCACGTGCAAAGTTTGCAAAATCGGCATGTAGCAAGAGAATGGATAATTAAGCAATTTTGTGTAAAATTTAACAACATTGTAATATTGGTTTATGAAAAGAAATAAATAATATAAAATTATGAGTAGATATGATGGAAATGAGGAGAGTTATCGAAAAACAAAAAATGTATACTTTCTTTTGCCTTTCAGTATATATAGGTTAACCAACCCCTAGGACATTTTTCTAATAGGTCTACATTTTTACCAATATTTTTTTGTATGTTTGACAACCTAGCATGTGTCCCTTTAAAATACTTTTTTTTCAAACAATCGACACGTGTTGTTGGCCGTCAAAATACCTCGATATATCCTGCGTTCGACTCGCTAGATTTTTGTTCATTTTCGAATAAAATGATATTTGACGATCATTGTTACTCATCAGCGCGTTCGTAATTGACCAAACGCCAGCTGTCAATCAAAACCATAGATAAGCCAATGGACGATCAGAAAAATGCCACACCCCATTGTTTGTCTTAAATTATCCGTTGCACATGATATTGTATAGTCTATCGGTTATAACTGTACACTTGTATACAAACGCTAAAATAACAAATACACAGTTTTAAAAATTTACTTAACTATTTATCGTGAGGTATACGAGAGAAATATTGTCCTATAATAGATTCACTATTAAACGAGAATAATTTCAATTGTTTTGATAAAGCAGTTCAACTGAAATTATTCTCGTTTAATAGTGAATCGATTATACTCGTTTATTCTCAAAATAGAAAGTGTTTGTGTTGGGCCATTTATCAACAACAAGAAGTAAAGTGTTTGTATACAAGTCTACAGTTATAGCCGATGAGTTATATCGATCTATCGACTGACAATCAAAACAATTGACATGTCAATGCTTCCCATTGTTTGTCCTAGATTCTACGTTGGGCGGAGCGATCTATCGATTGGCGTTTGGTCAAATGGATAGTAGGAAAGGGTAGAAATTGCTCGACACGAGCAATTTCTCTCCTTTTCCTACTATATTTCAATGACTATATACATGTATATTCAAACACTTCAAAACAATTTTTTCGAACACATTTAATATTCATTTATTTTGACGGGGCCAGATACCCACTTCGGCTTAAGAAGAAATCGACCTATACGATGTCGATATAACAAATATCAACTTTATATTTTCTTTCTCGAGAGACCAAAATAACACAGATATACAGACGACACAACATTTTCATTCTGAAACACGACACTGAATAGACGTAGCAAAGAACTGACCAGAAAATTCTTCGATAGGACCATTTTGCGTCTTTTTAAAACGCCATTGCATGCAAGAACTTATCTTACAATCTGTCGTGCGCCCTTATAACATGCAAACAACTCGCGCGTCTTAAAAAATATGATTTGTGTTGCTGATTCTATATGACCTTGCACTGGCTTTTAAGGCAAATACGTTCAAATTTTGCATATTTTTCTTATACTTACGCTCATGCACTGCGATATTGGTAAAATGTGTAAACATGCATCCTAATATCGAAACTGGACTATGAGGTCTAGTCTTATTTGCACTTTGCCATAATTCAGGATGTTGCTTTAAGATAGTCCACCCCTAGTGAGATTCAAACGACGTCGGAATTTTTCGGGCGCAATCGGCAATATTCGGCGGTGGACATTTCCACTGCCGAATGTTTACGACCGCGCCCGAATAGGTTCGGATCTGTTACGACGAAGCTCGATGCAATCCGATGTTTTATCAATCTCAAAATGGCCACATTACGGATATTATGTCTTAAATAGGTCCCTAAACGATAAAACTGCAGAGAGTACTAAACTGACGTCCAAAAGAAACGCTCCAATCAAATTTGTCGTTATTTTCCTTATGTCTATTACAATGATAGTGAAATGTACACTGTATTTTATCATTTTGACAGACAATTACGGCAAATGAAAAAAATATGCGTTTCTATCCATTAACATGCCCATTTCCGGTGACTGGTCACGTTTTCTACGTGAGCTTCGTGTATGTACACCATGTGATGAAATTGGTCACATTTTATACAGTAACATGTGTTAGTGGATAGGCAACAACGAATTTAAAGTGTTTCTTATAAAACATCCGATTTGAAAGATTCCAAGACTTAATTCTGAAAAAAAAAGAGCTCGTAATACAGCCATTTTTGAATGCAACAAATGCACAAACAAGTCGCAAGACAGTTTAACATATTGTGTTTCTCGATTCGGTGTCTTGATCGACGCGTTAGGATTCTGCGAACGTTTATTGATCGGCCACGCTCAATTAGAACTCACGTAACGCCTGTTAATCAAGATAACTCCCCACGTTAACGCTATGTACGTTTCAGGTTTATGACGTTGGGATCGACGTTTTGTCAAATAGTCGGTAACTGTGGTGGCCAAATAAGTGTTTTTCTGGCAACTGTTGTTGTTGCAAGTAACGTTTGAAATAGACACACTGCTTGGAAAATAGAGCTCGTAAGTTAGCCGTTTTCGAATAAGGGCAAATCAAGAACAAGCCGCCTGACGTTTTGACGTCTTGCATTGCACGATTAGGCATCTTGGTCGACGAGTAAGAGTTATAGAAACATTTGCCAATCGGCCAAAGTCAGATAGACCTCGTCTGCAGCCTGTTATACAAGAAGCTGTCTTACGTTAACGTCATATACGGTTCACGTTTTAGACGTTAAAATCGACGTCGTGTGTAGTATTCGCTGAATGTGGTCACCAAATAAGACGTTTTATGGTATCTTTTGCTGTCGCAAGTAAAGTTTGAACCACGCGCTACTGATTTTCAAATGGAAAATCTGATACCGCTCTGTTTAAATGTGCCGTTTTTCTAAACTGTAACAAATTTGATAATTTCTTTATCATCATTTTTCAACAACAGATAATCAAATTTACAGATGGAAATAAGTATTTGAAATTTCAAATCAGATTTACTGAATAATCGGACATTTATTAGGACTGAGGCGTTTCTTTTGGACGTCAGTATATAATCAGAAAGATGCTGCGAACGACAAAACGGATTAAATTAACGATAGAATTTGTGTATACTATACCGGTATTACAGAAAAAGACGAATATTGCATGTTGTCAGAATGTTCTTGTTTCCTCTAAATATTTTCCAAAACTGTTTCTTTTGCTAACGTCAGTCCTTTTTTGTTTGGGAATCTGTGAATAACGTCTTGGCGATTATCTAAATAATTAAGTAAATATACATGTAAGTCTTTGCTTCAAAGCGCACAAGCGTGTCACGTACTTTGTTAAACTTGATTAAGGCGATAAGTTTATCAAAATATATTGCTCATCGCACCATAAAATTAATATCCTTTCCCAAATACCAAATTTTTGAACCATATCGTTTTCAAAGATGACACAGAAAACAAATCAATGCTGAAATATGCAAAGTATCTGTGCAGTCAAATGAGTCCATGTATGGATTAAATTCAAAATGTCATGATTCAAATGAAGTCGTAAGAGCAAATACCCTCGTTTCAATGTTAATGACCAACGATTTGCAATTCTGAAACCCATGTTGAAATGAACGACATAATGTATAATGGCTAATTTCTGGGTGTAAATTGAACTTGTATTTGAGGACAACCGTACTCTAAACGTTATTAAACAAATTATCATTGTGAGTGTGGATGACTTCTTAGTATTTCGTCCTTTTTCTTCAACCGTAATTACCCAAGCGGCAAACTATAAGGGTGCTTCAAGATCAAATCTGCTAAAGACAACAGGCGTAGTGACGATGAAGATGACATTTGTGTACAACGTGGCGCTGAAATATTAAGAAAAAAGGAGAAAATGTTGACATTCAGCATTTTCATATTTAACATCAATATCATCCTCAGCAGAACTTCAAACAAGGTTTAAAAAGGGGGTCAGCTTTAGAACGAACACAACGCCCATTTGGAATCTGGTACTGCTTGTCACGTACTCGTCATGACGAGTAATACGTGACACACAAAAAAACCAAACACTTATAGAAAATCTTTAGTAATAGGGAACGATTTTATCAAGTGAACTGTGACGTAATTTCGGACAAATAATTATATTTCGTAGGTGTTATTTTAAAATCTTGTGACTACGGCTTGGTTCAAGCCGTAGTTACGAGATTTAATAATATCATCGACGGTTTATCAAACTATAAGAGTTAAATCAGTCCATTTTAGTGCACAATTCATTGCTTTTCTGTAAATACGTGACGAATTTGACAACGATTTCAAGCAGAGAAGACGAAAAATAATACCAGAAGTTAGGCGGATGTGTTGGGTCTTAAAATGAAAATATTGGCAAGTAATAATGTTTCTCAGGTGTTGTTTAAAACACCCCTCACACCCAACAAGTCCATTGCATTTTTACGCATTCTCCGTTTCAAATCAAAATTGGTCGCGTATTGACGGAACTATTGAAGATTTTCTACAATTGTTATTATTTAATCACGCGATTTTCCGTCGTTAATTCGTCCATCTGTGCGCCCAGGATAGGAGAATAAAATACAATCGACTGCTCCAGTTATTCGGAACACCCGGTCGTTCTGTAGAAGCTTTAATGTTTCGCACCATATGTGTTTCGCTACCAGGCCCCGGTTTCTCGAAAAAAACTTAAGTATATTCTCATGAGAACATGCTCAACTTCAAAGGGATACTCTCCAACGTTGAAGGGTATTCGATTGAAGTTCACGTGGATTTCGTGCGATTTGAGCACGGTGCTCAGATTTGAGCATGAAAACGCACTTAAGTTTTTTCGAGAAACCGGGGCCAGATGTTCGTCAGTACATGTCTTTACTATTCACCGTTTTTGACTGTGAGAGCGTATTTGTTATGTGAAACATGTTTCCTCAAGATCGAAATCGATGAATAAGAGTAAAATAGTTGTTAGTGTGTTCGCACTTACCACTGTTTTGCGTCTTTTAAATCATGTGTAAATGATAAAAAATGATGTAGGCCCCCTAAGTCACGTATTATTGCGATGACCTTTACATCTTATTCTCGGATTATATCTGTACATATTGCCTAATACAATGAGGGAGTTTTATCAAATTCTAATTTGTAGAACTAAAAATGTTTTACAAAAAAATGCAGATTTTGACATAAAACGCTCCTGCTTCGTTGATCTAATTGAATGTGTGAATATGCTGTTTTTATACATTAACACAATCTTAACATCACACATTTTAGATTTACTGATTTTGATAAATGTAAAACATCACTCTAAAGCCGTTTTCGAGATAAAAGTATCCAACCCCCTCATTAGCAACAAAGGGCCAGAGGCGAAATTTGAAAAGTGCCAATAATTCCTAAACTGTGTTACATTTCCATTCCAAAAACAAACATAAGCATTTTGTACGAACTAGAATTTTGAATTAACACATACTTATGGAAATATTTGACAAAAATGTCCAAAATTACCTCCTTAAATTAAAGAAAACTTTTTAAATTAAGATAGTTTTCTTCTTGAAGCACAATCTTGAAGTCCGGCACGGTGAATCAACTTATGTGAAGTGTTTTTACAAGGGTGCAATTTGATGCATTTTGCATGACTAGAAAGTGTTGTTTTTAATGAAGGTCTGTAAAGCATTCAGCATTTTCTGAGAATTTTCGTTGCCTTTGAAAGGGACAAGAAATTGTCTCTTTTTAACACGTAGGGTTTACCATACGATTGCCGATAAAATCCAAACAAGATCGATGTCTATCCATTTATATTTCATTGTTCAGCTGGCAAAAACCCGTACATTCATCAGAAAGAAATATCATTAAATTCTATTTTGAGGAAAAGATATAGTAATACTGGAGCATTTTCTCTGAAGTCGAATTTGAAAATGCGGTCAATTCATAATTGATGGAAATCAAAAAGGTAAAAAAAAAAATAAATAAATAAATAAGTGAAATAGATATAGTTATTGCTATATAGTATGAAAAGATGAGAAAATGTTGTTAATTCTTGATCGAATTCAAAATTGTTTGAAACAGGGTTCATAAAACTGCCAGGGACTGATATATGTCACAAATTGATTAATCTAGCATCGTGGTTGGTAATTCAGAATCTATGTCGGCAATCAACGATCGTGGTTGGTAATTCAGTACCGTGGTCGGTCATCAACGATCGTGGTTGGTAATTCAGTATCGTGGTCGGTCATCAACGATCGTGGTTGGTAATTCAGTACCGTGGTCGGTCATCAACGATCGTGGTTGGTAATTCAGTATCGTGGTCGGTAATTCAGTATCGTGGTCGGTCATCAACGATCGTGGTTGGTAATTCAGTACCGTGGTCGGTCATCAACGATCGTGGTTGGTAATTCAGTACCGTGGTCGGTCATCAACGATCGTGGTTGGTAATTCAGTACCGTGGTCGGTCATCAACGATCGTGGTTGGTAATACAGTATCGTGGTCGGTAATTCAGTATCGTGGTCGGTCATCAACGATCGTGGTTGGTAATTCAGTATCGTGGTCGGTCATCAACGATCGTGGTTGGTAATTCAGTATCGTGGTCGGTCATCAACGATCGTGGTTGGTAATTCAGTACCGTGGTCGGTCATCAACGATCGTGGTTGGTAATTCAGTACCATGGTCGGTCATCAACGATCGTGGTTGGTAATTCAGTATCGTGGTCGGTCATCAACGATCGTGGTTGGTAATTCAGTATCGTGGTCGGTCATCAACGATCGTGGTTGGTAATTCAGTACCGTGGTCGGTCATCAACGATCGTGGTTGGTAATTCAGTATCGTGGTCGGTCATCAATGATCGTGGTTGGTAATTCAGTACCGTGGTCGGTCATCAATGATCGTGGTTGGTAATTCAGTATCGTTGTCGGTCATCAAGGATCGTGGTTGGTAATTCAGTATCGTGGTCTCTCGTTGTTCGTAATTCAGTATCGTGGTCGGTCATCAACGATCGTGGTCGGTTATAAATGCAGCGGACTTCTTTTGTCATGCCATGCTCATAATAAACTTTACGCTGTCGAACCACTAATACTTGCCTCAGGCGTCCATGAAAAATAAACTTAGTATTGTTTCTTCGTTAATGTAACATTTAATCGAGGACAGTGAAGCATATGAACGTACATGTATACTAGATCGTGCGAATATATTTTTTTAAACTGGTCCAATTATAAAAGATGTTATAGACAACAAAAAAATAGATAAATTAGAAAAAGTGTAGATCTATATCAGAATACCTAAACTATTGGGAGAAATGTAGAAAAATGTTTATTTCCAGAGTTTTTATTTCTTTGAAATGTAAAGCAATCACTGCTTGGGAAAGAGTTACTTGCTTGCAACTTTCGCCGCTTAATATAAAATAACCAATAGCGAAGCTTGTGGTCGCATTATAATAATGACAAGCTCATAAATGTGAATAGCAGGGCGTAAAAATCTTTAATCAACATTGCGTAATTTCGTTTCACACCATGATTAAACCTACCGTGTTTATGGTATATTTTGATTTAATATTTTGCTGATGTTTTACAAAAATATGTTTGATTTATTTCGCATCGGCTCAACTAGATAACGTCAACTGTATAAAAATGTGCAGTAATTGATTTTAAAATCCGACAGTGAATAAAGTCATATGAAACTGGATTAACCTTAAAATGATCAGCGGTAAGTAGCACTACTTTTTTCCTGTAGAAACAATTTCAACATTTTTCAAAGCAATTTTACGGCGACTGATGCACACAACAATTATGTGTCATTTAAATAGGAAAATAACAACGGCTCATCTTAGAAAACGACATAAAACAAATGAGCCAGGATCTGGAAAAACACCTTAAGGCTTTTGAGCTCAACATAGATCCAGATCAGTCTGTGCATACGCACAGTCTGATCAGGATCCATGTTGTTCTCTAATAGCTTTTTCATGATCTGTAGTAACTTAAAGAGAGCAGCATGGATGCATATTGAACAGTATTTGACAACAGGCTGATCTTCAAACTCAATTTTTAAAAATGCTATAAGGGACGTTTTTCCAGATCCCGGCTCAAATACGTTCCGTAAACGGTGCGTTCATTTATGAGAGACTCGCATCTAGCTTTAGCATTCAGACACACTTTAGACCGGCGACAAGCCAGGATGCCATAATGTTTCTACCGAGTTGCCCACTGACGCCAGAGTCGGTTTCATAATCTAATATATCTCCTCTAACAGAAAAAGCTAAAAACAATGTTATATGCGCAATTGCACGGCGATCTTGGGTTGCTGCAAGACTGCTTTGATAATGCGGGATTCGAACATGCCTGGAGCGAGATCTTGAGCAAAAGATTGCAACTTCATCCGACTGAATTATTGTCCTTGTTCTAATTGATTTTGAGTTGGGTTATGGGGTATTTTTTCCTTCCAATTGAAATAAAAATGAAATTGGGCGAGTAGGTCCTTTCTTAACCAGGTCGGTACCCTTTCCCAAAGAAGACCTGGTTTTGACGTCCGTTATAGAAAAGGCTTGGGAAAACATTGAGACAAAAGAAGAAACTGCTGATGACCAGCAGTTTCTCCTTTTGTCTCAATGTTTTCTGTGCTATGTTTTACACAATCAAGTTTTTTTTTTCGATATCTAATTTGATGGCTGCATTAGCTTTTCAAATGAATTAACTAATATTTTTTCGTTTGGGAAAGGGTTAAAAGCTGTTGTAAACAACAAAATGGGTGGTAATAAGAGCAGAATATCTGCGTAATACAGTAGATGAAATATTGAGACAAGAGGAGAAAATTATGGCTATCAATATTTCCATTTTCATTTTTGCTCCAACGTTTTTTCACTAATCTTTTCATCTTTTTCGTCAAATCTAAGTGTTGTTTGGGAAATGGTTAAATGAATTTTATCCCTCTGACATATTTTTCGTGATGTATTAGTTCAAATATTATTTTTAGGTCAAACACTCTGGATACAATTAAAAAGGTTAAAAGCCAGTGGTGTCACATGGACCACAAAATGTGTATATTCCCTAGGTTACATGAATTCATCACCAATAATAATAAAAAGCTTTCGCAATTCATATTGAATCGTTACAGTGTTAAGGTAAGACCTGGGTAATGGGCTATGTGACCGGTTATGAAACGAAACCTATATGGTATGAATAGACGATTTCAAGGCAAATAATTTTCATTCCATTTTCATATGTCGAAATATAACGATTGTATCAGAAGTGCATTACACAGGTCGTACCTTAAGGCTTATCAAAATAATTGGTTCTAGTTGAACCCTTTCCCAAACAAGACCTGGTTTTGACTTCCCAAGAAAAAGTCCTTTATGAAAACATTGAGGCAAATTAAGAAAATACTGATAATCAGCATTTTCCCCTTTGTAGTCCGGCAGAAAGAGCACTTGACCTGGATTTGAATACCATAGAAAATGTTTTTGTTGTTTCTGAAAGCTGACATGGTGTAGTTATGAAAAATGGCGGGTATTAACCGGGTACCCTTGAGCAATTCTTAAAAATCAAGATGGCGTCCAAGATGGCCGAATGTCATGGAACACGATCATATATCTGTTCAAATGGATACATTTATGGCATAAAATTATTATAACATGTCCAGAAATGTTACGAAAGTATCTGTAAGGAAAATAAACAGTGATAGTTCCAATATCTAGAGGTATTTCTACAAAAATCTGGTAAATTTGTAAAATCTTACCCCACCCACCTCATTTTACATTGAAAAATAAAGTTTGGCATAATACTGTTAAAATTTCCTTTATTCTATTGAAATAGATTGTCTGATTTTTATCAAAATTATAAATTAGATATTTGCAATGATAAGTCAGACAAAATTGTGTTGTTAGGAATTCAAAATGGCGTCCAAAATGGCGAAAAAGGCGATTTCTTTCTAAATAATAAGTACAGTGTATTGTCTTTTGGTTGTCTATTACTTTTGTTTTATATATATATGTTAATGTACTAGTATCAGCAGCTTAATGTATTCACTATTTACATACAGAAAAAGAAGAGATACTATATTTTACCCCACCCACGCCGATTTTCAATTATTGAAACTCATCCCAATCTTAATAGAACCGAAACTAATAGACTTGAGCAAATCATATTTAAAACCCATTTAATAGAGCTTAATACACAATTTAATATGTTTTTACTATAATATCAGACAGAAAAACAGGTCTTTCCCTCTCTAAACTCTTTGCCAAACAACCCTTGGTTTCGCTGCATACTAGATGCGACATCTGTCAATCATTGTAAATAAGATTGTTTTAAATTTGGGAATGAAAATGAAAGTGATATAAAAACTATAGAAAGCCTATGACTGGTTAAATTGACAATAATGTGCTTGTAAAATACTACCACCTCTGATTAGAAGCATGGATATTTAGAATTTTATGCAATAACATTCCTGACAATAAAGGCAGTGCTTCTGAAATATTTTTAAAATATACTTGTCCACGGACAAGCTTTAAACCAAAATTGACTTGTCCGTATCAAAAATCAACTTGTCCGTACACACGCCCATGTACCTTTTAATAGCTTCATATGTTTATTGCATATCTATTATGAAATTCTATCTATTGGCTTAAATAAAATTTGTACATTTAATCATCAGTAATTACACTGTATAAAAATATTGTGAGAAAAAAAAGAGTTTTTCTTATAATCAGATTTTCACTTGTCCACGGACAACCTAGCTTTCAAAATCTGCTTGTCCATACCTATATATATAGGTAAACGGACAAGTCGGACAACTCGGGCAACTTATTTCAGAAGCACTGAAAGGTTTATGATCGCTTGATAAATTTATTCACGACCGAAAATAAACTCTTTGTAAACTCTGATCACATTGTTAGACGATCTTCATCATTCAGGTTAAATTCCTGTAAATTCAAATGCTGGTTCATTCAAAGACCACAATGCCAAGTTTAGTGCACCCAAACTTGTTCTATAGAACAATGTGAATGGTCACTAAATTGTTGCATACTTAGGCATTCGTTAACTTTGAAAGAAACACAAATTTAGGATAAAGTCATCACACAAGACATTTACTGTGTATTTTCTCGGTATTATGAGAAGTCAGGGATCGTTTTCCGCGAAGAAGCATCCTGAAACACTTTCCTGATAGCTTTCACAACACATGCCTTTTCCATTAGTTTGTTTTCTGCAGAGAGTAGACCTTGCATCATTGCCTAGATTGACTTGATTTCAGTCTGCTCTAGCTGGTTTATTTGAGATGACGGTTGATCACTAGTATATATACCGACATCTATCAGTAGGTGCTTGTACTGGTCCAACATATCAGTTGTTGCTGGTAATAGACTGCAACATGCAACTTTTAATGATTCACAAAATAGACACTGTCGCCATAACTGTTATACTTATGAGATAATTGACGCATAAAGATGCGTGAAGGCTTCATGTATCTCGGTTTTTAAGTTATAACATTGAATTATTTCTATTTCAACGAGACCCAGTTCTGTGTAGCCTTAGTGTTGCAGGCACCTTTACCATACCTCCTGAAAATCAACACAATTGATATGTTTTCTTGAGCATCCAATCAATTTACAATGGCTTAAGAATGAATGCCAAACACGCGCTTTAAATGACTAAATTGTGATTACTAAGATGTTTAATTTGTGCACTAAATGTACATTTAAAGACAAAATTGTTACATATCACAAAGGGAATCCTCTGGGAAGTGTGAAAAATATCGACCTCGGTCAGGCTAAGCAGTCCGCGTAGACGGGCTAGGATCTAAACTTTTCATCCAGAGGTAATTTTCTGGATCTAGACCTTATAATATACATGTACATTTCCCAAATGTGACACTGGTTGACGTCTGCTTATTCCGATTCTTTTCTCAAAATGTTGTTTTATTGACATTTAACGTGGCCCCTATAGCATTATGGGTCACAATTTAAGATAAGTGGGTAAAAAGGTAGAAAAAGGTTGATATAACCTTGCAGTTTAAAGCCCATAAGAAGCAAATTTATATGGGGGGCTAAGCCCCAGTCCATGCAGGCCAGTATCTGACTACTGGAGAGGCTTAAATGCATTCCCTTAATTTTTCAGTGTAGGCCTACAATAGGGAAATTTCGGCATTTTTGGCCAACTTAGGGGGCTTAGGCCCCCCTCCCCCATTTTCTAACGGACCTGGGCGTTTGGAATTGACTTGTTTTGTAAAAAAAGTTCATTCTGTTACTAAAGACGAAATCATTTTTTCATGGATACTGTAAAAAGATAAGAGGGCGCAAACCCCGAAGGCATGCTTTTTCAATTTCAAATCCAAAGCCGATGTGGGTACTCATTTCATTCATCTCGAGAAAACAATACGTACCCATACAATAGGGTTTGATAAACATTAAGAGACATCTTGCATTGTAAAAGCCAATACAACCTGCAATCTGTAGCAGGCCCGTAGGACAAGGGGCGGTAAGCCACCCCCATATTGGTCAAAAATGCCAAATTTTCTTTCTTTTACACTAAAAATTAAGTGAAAATCCAATTAAGCCCCCCAATATTCAGACATTGGGGCTTTAGCCACCCAAATATCAAATTGCTTCTTACGGGCCTGTGTAGCTCAGTATAAATTGTATCCAATCCGTTAGAAAATGTGTAAAAATGATGTACAAGTCTTACAAATTATTTTGAAAAAGCTGCCAGTCTGGAAGCCATTTCAATTTCTCTACGACACTATATCATTTATTTTTTAAGTTTATTGTGTAGTTTTATGTTTTAGAGTGTTTATTCGCAAAATTAAATAAAAAGGCAATTGTTGTATATATTTAAAGATTTTTCCTATGCTAAATGTAGTGGGTGGGGTAAGATAGTGCAACAACACTATATTCTGGTAGAAATACCACTGCATTATATAAACTAAAGATCTAAGACGCTCTTAGCACTTCACATGAATGAATTAAAATAAATTATTGCCATTTCAAAGACGATTTTAGAACATTTTTGATGTGTTTTTAACCTAAAACTTTATAATCCGCCATCTTGGACGCCATCTTGATTTTTGAGAATTGCTCAAGGGTACACGCTTAATACCCGCCATTTTTCATAACTACAATATCTCAGCTTTCAGAAACAACAAAAACATTTTCTATGGTATTCAAATCCAGGTTCGGTCAAAAAATGCCATTTTTCTGCCGGACTATTGGCCTCAATATTTATTATGCTGAATTACAAACAAATCATGTCTTTATCAACACCCATTTTCCCGTCTACAGCTTTCAAATTAAACCACCATAAAAGTTTGCCATTTGGCAAAGGGTTATTTTAAAAAGCGAGATTATACCGTCAAGCGGTTTTGTATTTTGTCTATCATTTCGACTGTGGTATGGTATTACAAGACTACGTTATAGGCACGATGATTTCTGTACAGAGAAAGCATAATTTAGACATCAGTTCGTGACTTGGTAAAAATGACCTTTCTAAAAGTAGACAAAAGACGAATTTCCGACGAATTATACGCGTTCAACTAGATTTTGGAGGCTCTGATTCAATATTGTATTTCTATAAGTGAAAAGTGCCATGGATACACATGATTATGTGCAACAGTCGTCGCACGTATGACTGTAAATCGCAATGCATTCCCTACAAGCTACTCAGTCTGATTACTTTTTGTGTTTGTATGACTCCCGATAAACGATCTGGAAAGCTAGAAATGCTCTGCCAGGTCATTTATCATGAGCTAAACTGGTGAGAGAAATACAAAAACTTGTTAAGCCACACCAATCATGACCGAATGACTGAATTACTTTATCATCAAACCTCACTGAAGAATCAAATCAATTGCATTAATCACTTTTCCTTTATCTATCTTTATAGAGTTTGATATAGATTGAATTGCATTCACTATGGTTTACCATGTGTTGATCAAGACAGATTTCCCAGAGGGACACATTTTTTTACGGGTATAGGACAACTGCATTGGCACACAAAATTTTGAAAGAACATTAAGATCTAATTAATTTTTTTTTTTTTACAAATCCGATGGGGCTGAACCCCGAACCCCACCCTCTAGATCCGCACATGTACATGTTCATTATTGTGAATAGCAACATTTTGTCTCATACAATGTAGAATTGTTGGCAATAATAATGCGAGAGCTAATCGATAATGTTGCATAATTCTCCATTAATTGAAATGCGGCGGCATATGGAGAAATAATTTTTGTTCCTTTTTGAGACCGCAATGGCTCTAGACCAATCTGCGATGGTTTATGTATAAAAGATGCATCATTTGTATTGTTCAATGACTTGCTGGTTAGAAGAGGGGATGATAATCGTTACTCCCTTAGATTTATTTTAACTGAAATGAATTGGGCATGGGGTTGAAATGGGGTCATTGATAATTGTGAGAATAATATGGACCCAGATCAAACTGTGTATACATACGGCCTGATCTTAGTGGGTAAATGTCTTTGCATGAAATGTGGAAGGTCTATTTGACGCCCATGACCCCATTTTACTGGTATGAACTTAAAGGTTCATCACTGTATATAATAAGCCATACAGTAAAATCCTTTAGAAATACGTGAGATGTGTACGTATGCACATACTTAGCCCTTTTCACACTTTATTTATCCGGTAAATTTTATATAGTGACACCTAAATGAGGAGAAAATGTTAGGTTGATAGAGAAGCAAGTGACAAAATGAACATTGCCGCCATTCAAAACAAATTAGTCTTCAAACGATATGTCGCGGATACTTAATATCACCATCTAATTCAGACAAGTCAAATGATTAGGTTATCTACAACATAGTGTTTGGATTTGAAGTTCAACTTTGGAGTGCCTTACAACCTTAACAGACGGCAAAATTTTAGACTTGTCCAAATTCAAAGATGTTGCAGACGGCAATATGAAATGATGAACTTAGAAAAGTTTGGTCTTTTTTGGTAGAAAACATTGTGGGAAATGAAGAAATTGCTTATCACGATGTTTTCCAAAGCCTTTATATTGTTGGGAGTCAAAAAGAGTCATTGTATGGGAATGGGTTAAGGCTTTACCCCCCCCCCCCCCCCACACACACACACACATTTAACATGCTGTTCTGCTTTTTTAAAATATCATGTATTTTGCACATTTGGATTACTGATATGGTAAACTAAATAGCAATTAAATGCACCAATTGTTTGGTGATATTTATCAAGTTGCTTTAATGTACTCTATCCTTAACGAGATTCGCGCGACGTCGGAATTATTCGAGCGAGGTCGAACACATTCGGCGGTGGAACTTTCCACCGCCGAATGTTTTCGATCGCGCCCGATTAGTTTCGGATACGTAACGATGCCGCTCGAAAAAAGTCGATGTTTTATGAATCTCAAAATGGCCGCATTACGGGTAACCTATCACGAAAAAACGTTGACTTCAGTTTCTAAAACATAGCATACAGTACAGGCCTTTGGGAAGCAGTTTCATATGTCGGGAAGGCTATTTCTTCATGGACTAGAATTGCGATTCTTAAAAAAACAAAAATAAGCCTTCTAAAACTTATCATGTCAATTGGGTTAAATGCAAGGACTTAAAGTTGGGTGCATAGAGGCCATGCTAGAGGTAAGAGATTAAAAGCATTTTCCTCTTTTCCCTCAATGTTTTACCAAAACTTTCTCTATAAAGGAAGTCAAAACTATGCCTTGTTTGGGAAATAGTTAAAAGTTCAAATAATAAAGTACTTCACACGTCTATTTTAACCCATTACCAGACGGCAAAATTATACACTAGTCCCAATTCAAAAGATGTTGCAGTGGACAATTTCAAGGGAATGAAAGTCAAAATATTTGGTTTTTTCTAGTAGAAAACATTGTGGGAAATGAAGAAATTGCTTGTTACAAGCACTGTCTTCATTTTCCACCATTTTCTCTATTTTTTTTTCTCTTAGAGAGTTAATAGAAATCGATTTGTGGTAATGGATTAAAGGAAAAACACTCAATTTCAGAACAAATTAAGACTATGGATGCCTCAAAAGAACTGACATTTTATGAGAAAGTAGAACGCCGGATCGGAGATTTCTTCGCCCATTTTGGACGACTGGTTGCTAGGCACCCATGGAAGATCATCCTCGTTACCATAGTGATCAACCTCGGTTTGGGTGTGGGACTAATCAAGCTTGATATAGTGATTGATGCAGAGAAGGTCTACCTACCCACAGGTAAACATTAAGGTAGAATACCCGTAATGTCGCCATTTTAAGATTCATAAAAACGTCGGATTTTTTCGGGCGTCGTCGTTACGTATCCGAACTTATTCGGGGGCGGTCGTAAATATTCGGCGGTGGAGAGTTCCACCGCCGAATGATTTCGATCGCGCCCGAATAATTCCGACGTCATGCGAATCTCATTAGGGGTGGACTACCTTAACCTAAACATAACCTGAGATGTGTTCTTTAGAGCGGGATTTTTTTTAAAGATATCTTGGGATTTCTTAAGATGTTTCAAGATAAAGCGTTCTTTAGAGCAAGATTTATAAGCCGTTCATTTGGAGGCGCCATTAAATTATACTTCTTGCGGAACTCCTCGGACCAATTCTGTAGAAATGAGAGAATGGACCGGGATATTCCAAACGCTCCATAATCCACAAACTCGCGGTGTTTGTTTTCTCCTCGCAGAGTGATCGTTCGTCGCTCTTCCAAGGGCGGATCCATGATTATTTTTCCAGGGGGGGGGGGGGGTCAAAGCCCAAATGATGGTTTCAATTGTGTTAAATAAGTAAAGTTATATAGTCAATATTCAATTTTCGGCCAATTCCAGGGGAGGTCATGACCCCCTGACCCCATTTCTAGATCCGCCCTCGCTCTTTACATACATGTATCATGAAAGATCCTCTGTGAAAGAGAGTGGGTGTTTCGATTGCTCGATACTTTATACAAATGACGTCATTATCGCGTGAAGTATAGAGCATTCGGAATAGAACACGTTGGTTAGAATCTCGGTCTTAAAATGGTTTTATCGAAAACATCTTCAGGAACCTTATAAAAACTCGTTCTAAAGAACGCGCCTCTGATTTCTGTGTCCCTCATAGAAATGGCCTGGGAAATGTTTGAGACAAAAATAGAAAATTCTTCATTAGTCTCTATATTTCTTGGCTGAAACATTCACATTTTATTCTAATTTGTCGTTTGCAATAGCTTTCAAAAAGCAAAATAATCTTCAAGTCCTTCTTTTTGTCAATCAGGATAGAAACGGTTTCAAAGAAAATAAATATGATATCTGTCAGAGTATTTACATGTGTCTAGTCGTAAGATATTTCGACATGGATTTTCTGTGATATTTGCACGAAAAATGTACAAACTTCAAAAATGGCAATATGATATTTCTCGACTCTTATTGTAATACAATGTGTTAGTCTATTTAAAATTCTTGTTAAAAAGGGCCGTTATGGAATTTGACAATTTCATGTGTATGATTTAATTCTTTGGATTTTAAAGCACTTTATATTCCGGTCACCATTTTTTAAATTATCTTCCTGTTCGATTCACGGATATTCAAAATAACATTTACAAAATACTTTATCGTACGCCTGTATGATACATTTCTCGTTCATTTCATGTTTGCATCTTGATAATTAATGCATTTTGCGCTATTGAAATTCACGGACCAGCGAGCATTTCAAAAAGACACATTTATAAAAACATGGTCGGTGATCGCTTGATTACAGCTGGAGTTTAACACTTAAGGGGGAATGCTCCAGTTTCCTAATTTTTCCCCCAAAAATAGAATTTATTTATATTTTGTATGTTGAAATTACATGTTATTACCAATTGAAAAATAAAATAAAAATGGAGGGTCAGCGATCTTGTTTGAATTTTATAGGCATTCGTATCACATACCCCTACATCGAAAAAATGCACAATTTCTTGCACCTGTCCAAGGTCACTATAATGCTAATAAAATGCTGTATATTCATCGTTTAGTCCCGAAAACGGATTTAAAGTAACGTCTTACATTTAATAAGAACAGAAAACCCAAAATATGTGCTATTATAAACGCGTAAATGTATAAAACAGCATGCTCACGTGTTCGGATTGATCAACGAAGCTGGAGTGTTTTATGTCAAAATTTGCATATTTTTGGAAATATTTTACGTTCTACATAATAGAATTTGATAAAACTCACTCATTGTATTAAGCAACATGTCCTGGTAATAATTCAAAAAGAAAATGTATAGGTCAGCGCACTTATTAGTGAGTTACAGGAATTTTTATCAGCTACACATTGATAAAATGACGCAAAACAGTGGTAACTGCATACACACTTACGACAGTCTTGCCCTAAATAATCGATTTTCATCTTGAGGAAATCAGTTTCGCATAATAAATACACTTTTATCGTCGAAAATGGTAAATTGTAATGATGTGTTATATTATTGAAATTATGGTAGCGAAACATAATGGTACGAAAGATTTAATTTACTACAGTAATGACCGAGTGTTCCGAAAAACTGGAGCATTCCCCCTTAAGAGGTTTTGCAATAACACCGACAACATGTATAATAAAAAAAATAAAATGAGCCGGGATCTGGAAAAAACGTCTCTTATATAGCATTTTTAAAAATTGAGTTTCAAGATCAGCCTATTGTCAAATGCAGTCCAATATGCATCCATGCTGCTCTCTTTAAGTTACTAAAGGTCACGAAGAAGCTATTAGAGAACAACATGGATCCTGATCAGACTGTGCGTATGCACAGGCTGATCTGGATCTATGTTGGGCTCAAAAGCCTTAAGGGACGTTTTTTCCAGATCCTGGCTCAGCAAATATGCGTCATCTTTAAGATGCGGCTATCAAATGATAAGAGTATACAAGTATCATTGCATTCTTTTATTACAAATATGTACATGCATCTTAATTTGTCTTTAGATAAGATTGGTCATAACAAAGTGTCGAAACAAAATGTCGTAAGAAAATGTCATAAGAAAATGTCGTAACAACAGCTTCTAGAAGCTATACATGATTATGACGTTTTTTAACATAACCAACGACAATATCTACAGTTATCAATCTTTTCAACACAATGGCGGTGAAGCACGTTACAACAATAACAAGTAGAAAAAATGTCAATAATTCTATTAAGCCTGATTAGAGAATGGTTTCAAGCAGAGTAGGCTGGAGAAAAACAGGGGTTTGCTCGATGTCAATAATGTTTGTTCATGTACTGTTTGAAAGATCCATAACTTCCTTAGGATTCATGACATTTTTCGATTTATCTGCTTCATATTCGTCTCGTATTTACGTAAACATTTTAATATTTATAGCGGACGAGAATTGACTTGACAGAGCATTCCATTCGATTAGCATGGGCTGCTCTGCCAGGTCAATTCTCGTCCGCTATACTACAGTATCAATTCGTCGCTTTTCAACATAAACATCGTATCTACAGCTTTAAACAAGCTGTAGATACGATGTTTTTGTTGAAAAACAGCGAATTGTTGCTGTTGTTGTTTCACATGGTTCCAGACCCTAAACGCAATATAAAATAATTAATGTTGTCATCAATAATTCTAGGTTCCCAAGCAAGAGACGACGAGACGCGAGTACAAGCCATATTTCCAGACCTATCTCGATCAAACTATCAAAAACAACAGCTCACAGAGATAGGAAAATGGGCGGCCATATTGGTGAAATCAAAAACAGGAAACCTACTAGAAGGAAACGCCCTTGCCGAAATTTCAGCATTGAATAACGTCATAAATAACATCACCACAACAAAGGATGATGGGACAGAAGTGCGGGTAATACATTTGAGCCAGGATCTGGAAAGAAAGAGGTCCCTTGAGGCTTTTGAGACCAACATGGTTCCGGATCAGTCTGCGTATACACGCAGTCTGATCAAGAACCATGTTGTTCTCCAATAGTTTCTTCGTGCACAGTAGCAAACGTAAAATGACAACCTTGATTCAAGACAGATCCAATTTAGACACAGTCGAATCTTGAAACATGGCATATTCGCAAGCCAATGGTTCTACCTCCACTTTGTTCCTTAGACAAAGTGGAGGTAGAACCCTTGGCTTGCGAAGATGGAAACATGGATGTCTCAAAAGCTTTATGGGATTTTTTTCCAGATCTTGTCTCATTTACTTTCATACTTTGTTTCTGTATAATACAATGACACAGATAGATGTGCCAAATATATGTACTTGTATGCATAAAATCTTCCACGTCGTAATAGCAATGTTGATCCAGATTAGCATGACTGTATGCACAGCTTAATCCAAACTCATATGTGACCCGTCACGCTAAAAATGACTTTCTTGGAACTAAGAAGAGTATCAACCATAGCCATTTATCCAAATGCACACAGACTGACCAGGATAAAACATTTTCACTTTAAGGTAATTTTCTGGATCTGGATCAGTCTGCCTATCTTGTGGTAAGAAGGGCCAATTAAAAACATAACTTTGTAACCATGCAAAATGCATCAAATTACCCACTTCACATGAGTTGATTTACCGTGCCGGATTTCAAGATTATGCTTCAAGAAGAAAATAATTTACAAATATTATTTTACTCTATATTGATATGCAAGGGAGGTAATTTTGAACATGTTTGTCAAATATTTCCATAAATATGCACTAATTCAAATTCTATCCCGTACAAAATGCTTGTGTTTATATTTTGAATGGAAATGTCTCACAGTTTAGGAGTTACTGGCACTTTTCAAATTTCGCAGCTGGCTCTTTGGTACTATAGTTGGCGTATGATTAACGTTCAATTACATTTGAACAAAATATATATAAACATTGTGCCATACGATGTGGCGCCAACTGTAATTATGCCCTTCTTACCATAAATTTCCAAATGCAGTATCTGAGTGACCTCTGCTGAGTCTGATCTACTTCTCTTTTATTTTACTTTAACCATTTCCCAAACGACAAAATTTTAGGTTGGTCCAATTTGAAATCTGCTGCAGACCACAAAATGGATATTGATAAAGATTGGATTCTTGTGCAAAATAGACCAGAAAATATTGAGGCAAAATGGAGAAACTGCTGGTTATCAGCAGTTTCTTCTTTTGTCTCAATGTTTTCCCAAACCATTAAGGGTACGGAAAGCGTATAATCAATATCCTAAGAATTTTAAAATTCGATCACACATTTCGCATGACATTTTTGGTTATACTAAAAAGCTTTGAAAATGCTTTAATAAAACTAGTTTCTCTGAATTTGATAATCTTTATTTCAAATGTAACCCGCAAATAAATACCCTATCGACTCCTGTGGGGATTCGATCTTGGGACCTCTCACACCCTAAGCGAACACTCTACCACGTCGCTATAAAAGCTAGCTTGTACGGCGGAGATTTAGTATAAGTGCCCCTTATACTACACCCGGCTACATTACAATAAGCATTACGTGCAGATTAAACGCAAAAATCCAATGTTAAAGTTTCTATTCAAATGCATTTAATACTTCGTGCATTTTGGGCGTCATCTGTAGCAAAAGAAAATTCCTTTACCATGGATGACGTCCGTAAATTAACGGGGATATCTTTCGTTAATTGCCGTTGTAACGGATGACGCCCGAAAAAGCACAAAATGGTCTCTATAGTTCTACCATCAACATTGAGACTCAAATGTACTTTTAATTGTTGACTATTCCACGTGAGAGGGGTTGTATATTTATATTGTATGGTATGTTTTTGTTAAAATACTTAAAATACCGTGACGTCAAATAAAGTGCAAGTGGTTAAAACCACACTATGATTAAATTACAACAACATGGAGGATATGGGTTCGAATCTCACATAGTCTCGTTCTATTGACAACGTTTATCATTTAATTTTCTTGTTTTGGGGGGGATTTATTTTCATTGTTTGAAATACAGTTCAAAATCATATCTTTGTACGTAAATCTGAGCTTCTGAGAATAGTTCACTTGAAAAGAACAAGCAATTTGTTAAGTCATATATGTCCAAATTGTATGACATGTATAGATACAGGACTGATGCGAGAAAATTTGTTATAATGTATACAGATTTTGTAACGACGATATATGAGAAGAAAAAAAAGATAAAAGAAAGTAGATCGATTAATAAAATAGCTAAAATATGAAAAGAAAAATGTAATTTCCTGATATCGAACCTCGGCTGGCATAAAACATTGGTACTAAAGACCATTACCTTACCAACTTTGCCACAAAGACTATCGATTAAGTATAGGTTTATTGTCAAATTAAAGATTTTAACAACGGTAAAATTTAAACAAAGGTATTCCGAAAACCTGTTTTACCCACTCAGATGGACTCGTCTGTCCAGAGGTCACGGTTTATTTATAGCGGCGGGCTGTTATCCTTAAAGGCGCGTTCCCATTGCCGACCAAATCAACTCGATCAAGCGATCGAGTACTGATCGAGCTTGGTCGGCAAGAGTGGTCGGGACGATCGAGCGTGGTCGGCAAAAATGATCGGGAATTAATCGACAAGAAATAAAGAAGAAGTCGTGTAAATACATTTGATCGAGTTTACTCGGGTTTGGTCGGGAAATTTAGGCGATCGAGTTGATTTGGTCGGCAATGGGAACGCGGCTTAACCCATTACCACACAATGACTCCTTGCGACTCCCCACAATACTGGCCATGGAAAACATCGTGAAAAATGAAGAAATTAATCGACAAGAAATAAAGAAGAAGTCGTGTAAATACATTTGATCGAGTTTACTCGGGTTTGGTCGGGAAATTTAGGCGATCGAGTTGATTTGGTCGGCAATGGGAACGCGGCTTAACCCATTACCACACAATGACTCCTTGCGACTCCCCACAATACTGGCCATGGATAACATCGTGAAAAATGAAGAAATTGCTTGCGACAAGCAATTTCTTCATTTCCCACAATGTTTTCCACTCAATAAGACCTAAAAATTAAAAATTCAATCCACTTGAAATTGCCGTCTGCAGGATATTTGAATTTGGCCCGCCCTAGAATTTTGTCGTTTGGTAATGGGTTAAAGTAAGTAATATACGAAGGTAATAAAACATCTTAAAGTTTTGTGACCTAATTACTGGGTGGTAGAATTTCAGAAAATCCGTCTAGGCTAAATGTCACGGTCCCCTTAAAAAGTAGAACAGTTTATGTGTCAATGATATAATTTAGAACAACAATTTTTTTACCCATTACAATTTTTAACAGACGACAAAATTTTTAGATTGGTTCAAATTCAAAGATGTAGGGTACGACAATTTCAAGTGCGTGAAAGTTTGTACCCTTTATCTTTCTGTATAGAAAACAATGTAGGGAATGAATGTTGCAGATGATTTCTTGATTTTCCATGCTTTCGAAAGGCTTATATAGATGGGCGTCATAAAGCGTCATTGTTTGGGACTCGGTTAATTTGGTATTTTTTATGAAGAAGCTTTATCTCGGATAAAGTTACAGACGCAAAGTTTCTCATTTCACCCATGTTATATACAATCATTGATGATTTCGCCCCAATTTTTTCTCAACACTAACGTTTTCCTATTTTCGCTAGCCAAGGTTGAACCTACCTAGGTTTGTATTCACCCTTGTCGGATTTTGTCCGAATTTCTTGGTATCGCGATACGCCACCTACGTTCGGATAATCCTCGGATAATGTCGATGAAAGATCGAATCATGTGTGTGTATGAAGAAATGTTAAAAACAATCGCATTTCTTAGCCGGAAGTTATTACGCTCCATAAAGTAGTTTTCGAGGTCATCCAAATGAACAACCATGCCAACTTACGGGACTTGCAGGGTGAAATCATTCTAAAAAGAGAGGACACTGCAACTGCATGCAATGCATTTCAGTATCATTATCGCTTTATTGTTGACATTAGTTACGGACAAGCGTTTTCTGTTGTTGTTCTTTTCTATTCTATTCATAATCTGAAAGTAGATCCACGACATGCATCCAAGATATGATTCGACAGAATTGTCCGTGGTGTTCCAAATGACGCCACCTAGTGGTTGTCCTGTTGGTTGTAATAGAGTACCACAAATGCATTCGGCGTTATTTCGTCCAAAATTGATGACGTCATTAACACACGTCCTTTTCGCGTTGTACGCCATATGGACGGGTTAAAATTTAGCTTTTGGTCGCAGGTATAGTAGTTTGTCGAATCAGAATTGAAAAAATGCTGTCTATTACAGTAAAAGTCTGAAGGAAATATCGCTTTGCCATACATTTTCCCACCCGAAATCTCATCGAAGCCAATTATTTTACAAAACGCTTTACAGGACACCAAAAGTGTGAAAAGGGTGAAGACAGAAACTACCTTACGTCGTAGATTTTACCCTTTGCTTGCGGAGATGCATTTACCCAAGTAAGACATGGTCACCACCACCATCATCATCATCATCAGCAGCAGCAGTAGCATTATCATCATCATCATACTGGTTTATACATTTCAGTTGACGGACATCTGTGCTATCTATAAAGACGATTGTTTCGTGGAAGGGTCAGTATTCTGGAGTCCGGAGTTTCAAGCCGCAGTTGCTCTACATAATGTTTCTTTTCCTTTCTTTACGACGTCTAAAGGTTTAACCAACTATAAAACCTATATTGGAGGTAAGCTTGAAATGATTTGGGCTTGGGAGCCTATCGTGGCTATTCAACGAAAACCTCGTATCTACAACTTAAAACAAGCTGTAGATACGAGGTTTTTGTTGAAAACAGCGATAAGGTACTTTATCCAAAATTTCAAATTACATATTACATATTGTTTTCTCATTTGGAAATAATATAATCAAAACCGTCTGAAAGTTGTAACAATTAATAAGGATGTGACAGAGAACAACATGGATCTTAATCAAACTGTGCGTATATGCTCAGGCTGATCTTGATCCATGTTTGTCTCTAATTGAATAATCGCCTTTATGCGGATCTCATCTCATTTGTATGTCAAAATCTGGCTTAGAAAGAGAAGCACAATTTTACAATGTGACAAGAAACCTTAAATGTCAATTTTGACATAGACATAGATACTTTCAAGTAGGCCAAAAGAATGACATCTGTATTTTGACGAGTACTGTAGTCTATAACATTCAAATTACCACTTATTTGTATTAAACCATAATAGTTGATATTTCCTACAACCGTTGCCTAGAAACAGATTGTTATTCAGCCAGGATTATTCTAGAAGCAAGCTGGTGTATCGATCTGAATCATTTTTATACGCAATGATAGCAATTACACTAGCCCTTTCCCAAACAAGACATGATTTTGTTTTGGAGAAAAGCACAGGTAATTATTAAGGCAAATGGATAAAATTTATTAATACTCGTTATCGATAACCCGCGTTTTCTCCTTTAGCTTAAATATTTTCGAGACTTTTATAGACAGAAAATCCGCCTTACATGACCGCTATTAATATATTGATATATTTTCTGCAAATGCATTGAATCTGAAACAGCCTTCAGTTTAGTTGTTTGTGAAAGAGTAAATACGCAGTGAAAGCAACATAGTAATTCAATTAAGCGAAAGTACCGTGCTGAGCTAACGTCATTAAGGCGCGTAATTCCTTCACGTGAACAGTTAAAAGAAATCTTGTTTCAGGAAAGCTTCATAAAACATACAGAAGGAAAGGACAAATCGTTGATTTTAATTGAATATCTAACTCATTCCGAAAAAAGACCTAGTTTTAACGGCTCTAATAGCAAATGCTTGGGAAATCCATCAATTTCTCCTTTTGTCTCAATATTTTCTGTGCAATACCGTTCACAAGTCTTATCTTAATTAACATCTATCTCATTGCATGCAGGATTTTTAGAAAAATGGCAACCGTCAATTTGTGCCGTTTGGCAAATGATTGATAACATGTATCAGAGTATGAATGGCTTTGGGATAGGAAAAAGATTTCTACTTCATTTGAGACCGAGTATGGACCGAAGTTCATTCCGATCAGGATCCTTTCTGATTCTATAAACGAAATAACCAAAGAAAATGCTGTTATTGACCTCGATCAGATGATTGTCTTTATCTGAATAATTGTGTTTGTCAATACCTAACTTATTTCCCAGTTTTTGTTAGAAGATATGTAAGGAGTGAGGCATACTATTAACTGTTAAAATCTCAATTACCTTTGTCCTCAAAACCATATCTATTACCGAAATTATTGTTTAGTCTTTTATGTAGTTTCCCCTTTAAAATGAGATTCATACTGAATTAGCCTGTGTAACTACGGACCAAAGCACAAGCATAATTAGTGCAGATTCAACAAACTCAAGTTTCGGTCGAGTCCAAAAAGTTACATCAACCCTTTGTAACTCTTTGTAACCGATAGATGAAACAAGCTGCAGATACGAGGTTTTTGTTGAAAAGCAGCATGATCACGGGTGGTAAACAGAGAAACTAGCTCCGAAAAGAGGTAGTTGCATAGAGCGAAAATTTGTAGGTCACGAACACATTTTCTAAAATTATTTCCTTTAAAGCGAGTTTTTGAGAAATCCGGCGATGCTGTAATATGAAGAAATGGTCGAAGTTTGTTGTGCACGAGAGTATACGGTATTAGTAGCAGGGTTTTAATACAATCGTTGAAAAACATTTCAAAATCGAAAGTAAAGAAGTTTTTACTTTCGATCTTGAAATGTTTTTCAACGATTGTATTCAAACTCTGCTCATTAACACCGTATATTCTCGCGCACAACAAACTTCGGCCATTTCTTCATATTACAGCATCGCCGGATTTTTCAAAAACTCGTTGCAAAAGAAATAATTGTAGAAAAAATGTGTTCGTGACCTACCTTTGTTTACAGATTTTCGCTCTATGCAACTACCTCGGTAGAGGCCGGATGTCACGAGGAAACGAAATACCGTTGACTCTTTTTGGAGCTAGTTTCTCTGTTTACCACCCGTGATGATGTTCCCTATGAATTCCATATTCCCTAGGAGTTCGTAGGCGGAAATATCATCCTTTCTAAAAGAACATAATTGAGGAATAAGTTATTTATTCATGAAAGTTATGCGGGAGAAGGCCTAGTTTATGTAAAGCTACATTGATAAAGGAAAGTCGAAAATCGTCTATTGTTAACAAAAGGCTGTTAACTACAGCTTGTTTAAGCTGCATTTACAAGGTTTTTGTTCAAAAGCAATTGAATGCTATTCATCAGTATCCCCACCATGCAAAGTCACTCGCGCGTTTTCAAATGTTTTTTTTTATGAACGTCAAAAACAAGGACTATTATTATTTTTTATGTTTTAACCCTTTCCCAAACTTTACATAGTTTTGACTTCCCATTCATAGTAGGCTAAATTCTTAGGGAAATATTGCGGCAAAAGAAAAAAAGGCTGTTGGTCAGCAATTTGTTCATTTTATTTTGCCGCAATATCTTGTGTGCTTTATTGTTCATGAATCACACCTTATCATCACATATTTTGATGTCTTCAGCAGCTTTTACATTGTACCTCTTTACAGTTTATGGTTTGGGAAAGGTGTTTAGATGAAGTAAAATGATTCAAAGGTGGTTTGCAATGACGACTTTCTTTTTGACATTAAAATACTATGAATATAACATCAGTACATGGTCGCTTTTCATCGAAAATCTCGTAAACTGCAGCTTTATTAAAGGTGCATTTACGATATTTTTTATGAAAAGCAGCGACATGACAATTCACTGAATAATTTTTCAGGCCCTGAATGAACCCTTCCTAAACCAGGCATTGTTTTGGCGTCCCTGATAGAAAAAAATCCTTGTAAGACATTGAACGTTGAAAGAAAATACTGATATCGAACATTTACTGCATCAGTATTTTCTGTTCTTTATTGTGCACAAATCATATATTTATGGTCTGTTACTCCTTTCGAATTGAAACAGTCTATAATTTTACCATTTGGGAAAAGATTAACCCTTTCCTAACAGTAAAAAACTTGAACTGCCTCATTTTGTAAGCTGCTGCTGGCGACAAATTAAAATGTTACTGAGACTAGGCTTGAGTACAACATAACACCGACAATGTGTTTCGAAATTATTTCTTAGAAGATCGAATCGATCGATTGATTTAGGTTTAACGCCTCTTTCAACTGCTATGGTCATATCGCGGCGACTCGAGCAACTAGCCATGGGTTTCTGGTTTTCTATCCCTAGTATCAACACAATATTCAATCCAAGCCTTCAGCTGCTCTCACGTCGATGATTAACACCCATGTGTCAGAGACAAATGACTTTTGTCGAATGTCAAAGTGGATATTTGCCTAGCAATGGATCAAATTCACGACCCATGGATTGACAGACTTCACCGACTGAGCTATCTAGGCTTGACTGTTTCTAAAAGGGACATCAAATCCAGGCCGTGTGTATGAGGTATGGTAGTCGATTTTCTACACTTATGAAACCGGCTCTTAAAAAGGGTGTATTTTAAAATACTTTTGGCACAGGACCCATATCTTTTGCATGTTCATACGTATAAACGTAAATTTAATCAAATTACCAACCAGAAACCGTTCGAATATGTATTTGAAAAATAGTTTGCACTCAATGAATTTACGAATCTATACTTCCTTCTTCATTAATCGCTAGCCAAATCCTCTTTTCCAAACCTCAAAAATTTGAACTTCTCCAGTTTGAAAGCAGTTGCAGACGACAAACTTGTAAGGATGAATTTCGGATATCACAGTACCTGATATCGCTTCTTTTCAACAAAAACCTCATAACTGCAGCTGGTAGCAGGTAGCAGTTACAAGGTTTTTTTGTTGAAAAGCGACGAAATGTTGTTTCCGTTTTTACGGTCTAACGGCAAGGACGTCCGTCTTGGAAGGTGGAGTTCTAAAACCGGCGTCGGTGTTGTCGTCGTATAATTTGATCCAAATTTTCACTTGCAAGTGTCGTGTCCCTCTTTCTCCTGATGTCATTGCTCTGAAACTTTGCATTATCAACAAACTGTCAAAGATGCATAACTCTTATATTGATATAGCGGAATTGTAACCCCTTTCGGACTTTTTGGTTAAAGGGGGACCAGCTAGGCTGTCGAAAATGCAAATGGCACAATAATTACAAACCAAAAATAACGTATGAAATTACCAAACTGAAGGGGTTGATCACTTATGTCCACTGTTAGCACTCATGAAGCTTTATTAAGTATTAAAATCCAAGTCAATTAATAACTTGCGGGTTGGTTCATATTGACCTTGTTTTTGTTTTGTAACGGTTACATATGCCCAACCTTCAAAAATCAATTACGTCAGAGGTACGTCATCTGTTCTCAGCGAGATTCTACACACCGTACAACCGGCTGCGTCGAAAGTTTGCGAAGACAGATTCGGCATCTGATGTCATGTGCATGGTAGGTCAAATGAATTTACTTTTATAAATAAACGAAAGGACCTTTGGTATTCTATAGTTGATAAATACGCGTATAAATGTTCAGTGCTTGTACAAAATAAACCTTTCAACGTATTCCTCTCAAATAAGGTCACAGT
Organism: Fragum sueziense; assembly: GCA_963680895.1. Classification (NCBI taxonomy): domain Eukaryota; kingdom Metazoa; phylum Mollusca; class Bivalvia; order Cardiida; family Cardiidae; genus Fragum; species Fragum sueziense. Next base: position 40,288,254 of record OY804607.1, on the reverse strand, counting down.
TATCGACACAGCCGGTTGTACGCTGTGTTAATACCGCGGAGATGTGTCTCGTTGACCTTGACCTTGTCTCGTTTTGAAGTAATAATAGAATGTGTATACACGCTTGTAAAGGATTGATCTATAGCAAAGGAAAGATGGTTATACGCCGTGGTTGAGATTTTTATGCATTGCAAATTGTTTTTTCCATGCACAAATATGAATTCCCGAACAGTTCGGAAGCATAAAAACCTAGCATGGACCCCTTTAAGTTTCTATGTGCAGCAGTTGTACATCTTCGGTGACACTGTTTCTGCTATAGCTATTGTTTTCAAACTTTGCAAATGTACCTGTGACCATAGTAGCTTCTTCTAGCCGAAAATTCGTTTCTCTGATATTTTGAGGAGTGGAATGTCGACCCATTCAGTACATAGAAAAGTTAGCGTAAAACTTCAAATGCATGTGTCCATTCTCATCTAGACGGATTATCTAGAATAATCGAACGTCCTGGTTCACCGACAGTTCTTGTTTAGAATGTTTACTAATCTTCGAACAAAACTTGGAAGACATGGTAAGATGTACATCTTGACAATTTTAATTCCACTTGACCTACATGTAAGACAAAATAAGGGTTTCATTATTAGTTATACATGTATGCACTTTTGTAAGACAAAAAAAAACTATTTGAAGGTTAAATCTCATTGTAGCTTAACCCTTTCCCAAAAACAAGACCTAATGTTGAAATCCTCAATTGGAAAAACAGTGGGAACATTGGGGCAAAAGAAGAAAATGATTATCTTCTCCTCAAAAAATTTAGTGCTATTGTTTACGCAAATACTATCTTTATCAACACCGTCTAAATAGTCGCCTTCAGTATCTTTCATTTTTTAGGTATTCCATGTTGTTGCGGGAATGGTTAAATGGCTCGTACATCGTAAATATTGAACAAGCGATCTATCTCAATCTATCAAGGGTGAATATGGTGAATTTACGAGTTTTTATAGACTAAAGCACCGTCAGTTAATATATTTTACTTCGCCCTTTCTCAAGCAACGGCTTTTCATATTTCCATTGATTTCGATCCACACAATTGAATATTTGTACTTTAGAAAAGATTCAGTATAAACGAGAAATTACTCGTAGATCTACTCAACCCGTTCAAATCAAAATTTTCTGTTTCATAATTTTTGGCGATGTCGGCCTATTGCGCACTGGTTACGAAGATAGAAAATTAAATTTTGGTATTATATCCTATGATTTCGAAGAGGCATAGTCAATGTATTTCGCATTGAGATGGATTTTACATTTGAACAAAGAGTTTTGCCGTCTTACACTACCTTTTTGACATCTTATGGGTAAACGGAACCTCCTCGACCCGTTTCAAAAAGTATAAACCGCAATCATCCCTGAATTTCGTCTCAAATCCGGCTACGATTCTTATTATATAGAAAATAAAAACAAAAGCCGGTTCGACGGCACTTTAGGAAATATGACATTGGTATTTAACACGTGTATAATTTATGTACGTACATGTATCTACTGCCAAGTAATAATGTTATAATAAATAATTAAAAAAAATGTATAATGCGTCATAAATAAACATATGACGTGACTTATAGTCGATCATGAGACGATCGATCAATTTTCATCATACTTAGTATGAGTTCAACGATGTAAGACTCTTTCATCAATGAAAAAGTAGAACTGGGCTGAGACCTTCAGTCCAAACCAGTTTCAGATCGGGTCTCAAGCTACTCTCATTCAGTTCCTTAGTTTTATGATGAAGTAACGTGGACAACACGGATCTTGATCAGACTTACAATATATGAAGGTTATATCTAGATACAAATTAGTATGGTGTGTCCTTAGGGTCGCTCGTGTGTGTTAATATTTTAAGGGACACGTGTCAGGTATATTAAGCACAAACACTTATTATGGACATTTTAATTTGAACATACATTGTACCATCATTAGTTTGATGTCAGTCAGTTAAGAATAACATCATTTATATATGTATAAAGAAATATAAAAATAAGGTACATAGAAAATTGACCGAGGGAAGTTAATATGTGCAATTTATTTCTACGTGTTAGTCTCCCTTGATTTTTCAAGAGACATAAACACATTATACAGGGCCTGACACAAGGCTATACCATCATAAATGGCTTTGAAATGCTATTAATGATTTGTCCTTTCATAACATGCACAAATAGCATTAAGTTAAGCATTTTGCTCAAATTGAAAGGAGTTGCAGATGAGATTTTAAATCTGGACGAAATTTTAAAATTTTATAAATTCTGGGTAGAAAACATTGTGGGAAATGGAGAAATTGCTTGTAACAAGCAATTTCTTCCTTTTCAACAATGATTTCCAAAGCTTTTATCTTTGGGGGAGTCATAAAGATTCAGTGTGTGGGAATGGGGTTATGATGATAAATGAAACTGCGAAAAGTATAATATTATATGAATACTGATAACAAAAAATACATCACATTCACGGTGTATAATCACGTGACTTTGAATTTCCGATAATCTTCAATAACTTTGTCAATACTTGACCAATTTGAATTCGGTTTGAAGCAGAGAATGTGGAAAATGTCAGGAATAACATTGACGTGGTAGATTTTTAAAAAATCAACTGATAAAAAGTTATTGAAGATAAACCAAAATTTTGGTTTATCTTTAATAACTTTTTTATCTGTTAATTTTTCAAAAATCAACTACGTCCATAAAATGCGTGACGTCTGTCCACATTCTCTGCTTCAAACTGAATTCAAATCGGTCACTTATTAACAAAGTTATTGAAGATATTCGGTAATTATTGCATCACGTGATTATCCACCGTGACATTTTTCCAAGAAAATGTTAGTCACACAAAGAAATACTCTTTGTTGGCACGTGAAACAATGGTTTGGTATTGTTCGACAAAAACATAAAATGACTTACCATCTATCATAGTGTATAATACATGTATCTGAAAAGAAACGAATATTAACCCTTTTCCAAACAAGACCTGTTTCAAACGTCCCTGGTCAAGAAATCATTAGAAATTTTAAGATTCATGCGATTGCGGAATCTTTCGGTCGACGTCGACGTGTCTCTATACGGTCTTATTACAGATTATCTACATAAAGCTGTGAATGCAAGCAAATGGTTACTATTAATTATTTCCACAGAAGCTCTGTTTTGATGTATATGTTAGGTTACATTAAGCTTATTTATAGATTAGATGAAAATATCAAGAACCAGCATTGAATCGCTTCGAATCGGTCATGGCTAGCCATTCAGCATTTGTCTCGTTTTCTAGAGCAGACAAGTGTCAAAAACATTTTAATTGTACATTGACCTTGGAGTAGTTATTCATTATCAGATTTTATTATACAAATGTATCATTCGGTTGTGGTATAATAGAAGATGCATTACACTTGACGTTATTTCATTACTTTCTATGAATTAGACGCCATGAAACGTTTGTCCTAGTTTAGCTTATAAACCCTTTCCTAAACGGCAAATTTTCAAAATTTTCATTTCAAAAGCTGCTGCAAACAACAATTGTGCCTTGTTTAAGATAGAATTAGTGTATAATATAGCACATAAGATATTTAGACAAAGGAGAAACTGCTAGTTATCAGCAGTGTCTTATTTTGTCTCAATACTTTCCCAAGCTATATCTATGAGGGATGTCAAAATCAGGTCTTGTTTGGGAAAGGGTAAAGTAAACTACATGTAGTAGCATACAGTCTTACAACTGTATGGCATGGCCATTGAGACTTATAAAAAATGTATCACCTTTAATTCTTGTCAAATTTGGTATTCATACGCACTATGTTGTTAGGTGTTGGTGTATTTTATGAAAATGCCGAATTTGCATAATATGGTAAAACATACATGTCTATATAAACAATGCAAATCCTTCAAAGCTGTGGTGGTACGATGCTTTTCCTAAACTAGCAAACACAGTTTTGTAATAACATTTTTAATAATTACACCATTGTAATAATTTGAGGCAATCTCCATTTTCTAAGTACATTTTTGTTATAGCTCTTGAATAAAATATATATCATATAAAACGTCATTGGTATAATGATTTTGTATCATTATATAAAGATGTTATTAAAAAGCTATTCACCTTTTCGTCATGCTGTCATATATAATTATCTTATTAGAATTTGATTGTAGTCTAGTAACCCATATCCCATGGTAATGTACCATTCACATAAAACATTATTATCTTCAGTGACCTTTCACAAAATATGGGATATTCGATTATTGGGAGATCAAATCTACACCTATTGTCATGGTTATAGATGTATAATGGCAATGAATTTTGCGCTAAAAATAGAATGGATTAACTGTTATGTTTTGATAACCCGTCGGTGTTGTTATAAAATCTCGTAACTACGGCTTGATTCAAGCCGTAGTTACGAGGTTTTATAAAAACACCCTCGAAATACTACTTGTTTGTCCGAAATTACGTCACTGTTTACTTGATAAAATCGTTCCCTATTGACTTTAGATATAAGATATCGAAAGGTTGTTAACCTTTTGTCCTAATTTGATTTAATGAGTAACACTAAGTCCGAGGTTACTATGATCAACCAACGTATTCATTCAGTAAGCGATTTGTCAGTTGTTTTACAAAGAAATTGTACATGTGGGGTTTTCTGTTTTTATATTGACACATTAATACATTTTAGCCGGGATCTGGAAAAACGTCCCTAAGGCGTTTGAGAACAACATGATTCAATATCAGTCTGTGTATATACGCGATCTGGTCGTGAACCACGTTGTTATCCAATAGCTTTTTGGTAATATGAAGCACCTATGAGACAGCAGAATAGATCCCAGTCAGACTGTACTTAGGCATTAGATTGGTCAGGAAACACGGCGGTTAAGATGTATCCAGATCCTAGCTTATTAACCCATTACCACATAGTGACTCTTTTTGGCTCCCCACATGATAATGGCTTTGGAAAATATTGTGGGAAATGAAGAAATTGCTTGTTTCAAGCAATTTCTTCATTTCCCACAATATTTTCTACACATAAAGACCAAAAAATGTAGATATTCATTCAGTTTTGATTGTCGTCTGCAACATCTTTCAATTTGGATGAGTCTAAAATTTTGTCGTTTGGTAATTAGTTCTACTATATATTTTCTTATGTCGATACTCAACATGGTATCATTTATAACCGTAGATCGTCTCTATTGGACCATATGTCTTAAGGTATCCGACCCCTCAAAAGCACCAAAGGGCCAGAGGCGAAATTTTAAAATGCAAATAAATTCATAAACTGTGTTACATTTCCATTCCAAATACAAATATAAGCATTTTTTCACGGTTTAGAATTTTGAACTAATGCATACTTATGAAAATATTTGACAAAAATGTTAAAAATTACCTCCCTTGCACATGAATATATAGTAAAATAATATTTGTAAATTATTTTTTTCTTGAAGCATAATCTTGAAATCCGCCACGGTGAATCAACTTATGTGAAGTGTTTTTACAAGTGTGTGAAATTTGATGCATTTCGCACGGCTAGAAAATGTAGATTTTTTCAGGGTATGTAAACCTTAATATACCATCAACATATTTGAATCCATTCTCAAACACGTCATAAGTTTTTGCACCATTTATTACTTACGTATACTAGGAAAAACATTGATCACCAGCATTTTCTCTTTTTATATCAATGGTTTCCATGCTACAATACCTACATCTGCACAATATTCTGCCATCAATGTCATCCCTAGATTGTGCCAAAACAGAAAATTTGTAATTTTGGAACAAAGGGTAAAATGTTCTTCAACACAGCAACATAAAGGGGGGGGGGGGGGGTAAAAATTCTAATATTTTCATTTCAAATCAAAGCCCTATATTGTGGGTACTCGTTCGTTAGAATCGTCTCTACGAGACGATTCGTATGTGTACCCACAATATAGAGTATGATGAACATTTACTGAAATGCTGCATTTATAAAGGAATCACCCCTCTTATCTGAAGCTCTGGCATCTGGTGTCACTCCTCAACGAGTTTGAGTTTATTGGGGTTTTACGCCGTTTTCAACTGCCAGGGTCATATCGCGGCGGCTGGAGCACCTACCCATGGATTCCTGTTGTTTCTCAAACCAGTACTACCACAACACCCTTACCGAGCCTCCAGCTGCTCGCCCACTTAGGTTAACGATTTCAAACCCATTGGTGGGTGCCAATTTTGTCAGAAAGGGTATTAGCCGCGGCCGGGTATCGAACCCGGGACCTCTCGAATGAGGGTCAGATGCGCTACCAACTGCGCTAAGGCCGCGGCCCACTCCTCAACGAAACGGGCCTATTAAATATATAGTAAAATGGGTCAATTTGGCAGCTTCTAGCTCTTCTCAGAAGTCTTTGTGGCACATTTTACTCAGTCTGCCTGACAGACCATTTCTTTGACTTTAAAGCTACTATTTCCCAGATTTGGACCCAAAAATTGTCAAATACAAACGAAATGTACACTTTTTAAGCTTTATATGACCTGATTAAATGATTACGACAAACTGTTGAAGCAACGACTCATTTTTTCGCAATTTGATACCAAATTCACGAAGCGATATCGAAAGTAGGTCAAAACAGTAGGACATGCGACTTTCTTAAATGACGTCACAACATACATGATGACGTCATATTGAAATTCAAGTATGAATCTCGTTTGAATCATGGTCCGCGCTGTATGCGCATGCGCAACAATTTCAAAATAATTCTAACCCCATCAGTGATGGGGTTGGATTTAGGTTTGGATTCTCCCTAAATTCAGCTATCTGTCTTGTAATTTCGGCTCATTCTCTGTCTGAATCGCATATTATTAACCATCCCGAGGTTGTCAACACAAAAGTTTTGCATATTTTTTCAAAAAAATTCACTTTTTGCAATTAGACCATCTGTTACCGTCGCCCTTTAATTTACTACCAAGAAAGTGGCATCAATAGCACCATCAGCTAAAATCACGCACCCGTGAACACAGCCACCCTTGAAATTTGCCATCTATTTCGGAATCTGAATGTGACACATCCCTATGAAAGGTCACGACCGCGCAAGAAACTAGTTCCCAACAAATTCATTAAAACACATCCTAGCAGTACACTGATGGTCTGCCAGTATACAGAAGCACATTTCATGCATCTGCCTATTCTATAGACACAGAATCAATGCCACAAAAGGAGCGAATCCATTTTTGACGGAACTATGTTTGTATACTACGACCCGGAAGCATTTCCCGTTGTGGAGTGTCTCCATCTCCATTTCAGGTGTTGTGGATAAAAACGAGACTCATCTCCGAGGCATGGAATACATCAAGATAGAATACAACTATAGAACTGACTTAGATAGCGTGGACAGCATCATAACATGGGTACAATTATATATTTTCAGTCCATTTGTCGGAAATGTTTTCCACAATTGAGAGGCATTTTATTTACAAAAGTATGATAAATCGAACAAATTGATGGAACGGAAACATAATTTTACATAAACTACAATGTACCATTCCAAAAATCTAAGGTATTTCAGATTGGTCCAACTGAAAATGAACTTTAAAAAAATAGTAATCTTTTAATTCATACGCTAAATTTCAATTGTGATAAGATTACCTATTCACATATGGATTTGAAAACGCTAACCCCAAAATAAGTTAGGTGAATCAGCTTAAACCCGTTTTTATGGACACTACATTCACGGAAAAGTGGGAAATGGTATAAGCTATATCACATTTTCTTAATGTGCTATGTTCATCTTTAAATACTAAAGGTTTCATACAACTTTGCTGTGATCTGTTGCAGCGAAAATGTTCGAGGTTAATCGGATTTCTTATATCCGGGTAACCTCGCCAATTTCCGCCGGAAAGGAAAACTGCTAAGGTACAGGCAAAATTGCACCAATTGTTTGATATATTTGTTTCATTAGATCACGATTAAAAATTTCAATAGTAAATATATATTTTGTTTTTAGTCTCGTTTTATTTTAGAGTACAGAATTCCTGAAGGTGATGGAGACATACAAAGGCGCCAGTATAGAGATATATTACGCTCACTACGACTCCCTTGACGAACAACTAAATGAAAACGTACTTGGTGATCTAGGCTTGTACGCATTTACAGTGGCAATCATGATGGCGTACTCCATCCTTGCTACAATTTCTGCGAGGTTAGTATTTGTGTGGTCTGTTGTTTTGTTTGTATTTTTCTGCTATAATAATTATCATATTACCATTAGATAGAGATGGAGGATAATGAAACTAACTTCAAATCCAATCAGGAACTATCACAATTTGTTTTGTAAACCAAAACAGCTAATTCGATGTTCGTTTAATTTTGAAAGTATTATAAAAGATGCTTGATCAATGTACTCGGTTATCTAGGCTTGTACGCATTCACGAAGGCAATCGTAATAAATTATGCTATCGTTGCTACACTTCCTGCATGTTTGGCTTTTGCTCTCGTTTGTTTGCATCTGTAATACAAAGGATAAACAATAAAGCGTAGTGTTGCCATGAGTCTATTTAGAAATTTAAACTTGAAAAAGTCGTGATGGCATACTGTTATTTCTGCAATTTTTTTTTGTTTTGGGGTTGGTGGTTGTGGGGCTTGGAAAGCATCAGTATTTTCTCAAACACTTGCGCAATTGTTACATTATAGATGTCCTGAAAGATGAAGATAAAAGTTCTAAATGGAGCACAATACGGAATAACACTTACTTTTTGTGTACCACATATAAAATATTTTCTAGTATCCCATTTTTTCCAGGTTGACAGACAGTGTTGGTCAGCGAGTATGGCTCGGTCTTGCTGGATGGACAGCCACCGGTCTCTCTATATTATCCGCTGTTGGTCTGTGTGTCGCGTGTGGGGTTGAGTTTGTCAGCATAGTGGGCGTGGCTCCATTCCTTGTATCAGGTATGTTAGAGATCTTTTCTATATGCTTTTGGCGTTTAAACACCCCGTCTGTGGGATGGAATCTGTCATCATACTGGATGACGTTGCTCCCTTTCTGTCGTCACGTAAGTCAGATATTCTTCAAATGCACTTCCCGATTTTTATATCAGGCTTTTGGGACTGAAATGATGTTCACATTTTCAAAATACAATGACTTATATTTGTATATATTTACATCAGGATTTTGGCAGGTTTCTTCTGAGGCGGAGGTTACTTTGACTTAAGGTTGTAGTTTATGTCCATTATGGACACTGTCCCGGCATGTTACAAAACTGTTAATTTTGCATTGGTTTGATTCAATTGCAGTACTACAGGAATACATAAATATCAATGTGTAAATGCCCATAATTGATAACACATGCCATTCTGTTTGTTGTAGGTATCGGGGTTGACGACATGTTTATCCTACTGTCCGGTTTGTCTGGTGCCCAGACGCAGAAGACCATTTCAGACAAGATGGCAGAAACCATGCGTGTATCCGGTGTCGGTATAACAATCACCACATTGACAGATTTACTTGCATTTGGTTGTGGAGCCACTTCAAGCTTTGTCAGCGTTCGCAATTTTTGTATATACACAGGTATTTTATTCTTTTTTCGACCAAAAAATTATACTTACTGTTAAAACGATAACTAAATAGATATAATAGATCTATTTGATCTGAAAACGAATACTTTTTGTATGAAACTTAAGAACTTTAGAACTTTAGAACCAGTGTCAGGAAAAAAGGAGGCAAAGTAATGGAGGTTAATTTCTATTGGAACTACTGTTGACATCAGTTGAATGCAACTTTTTTCAATGAATTATGATACAAGTTTTATTAAAGCGAATGAAACTATCATTTATATTTTGATAATTATAGACCCCTTATGTATTGCACAAACTTATTTCCTTTGTGAACAAAGTCTAGTTCTCTAACTACTCGTATTGCTCCTGACTCCATTTCAGGTGTTTCCGTCACATTCTGCTACATCAACAACATCACCATAGTTGGTGGATTTATGGCCATCAATGAGGCACGTGTTGAACAAAATAGACACTGGCTCACGTGTCGCCGAATACAGACACGTGAAGAGGCCGAACAAGATGGCCGCGACAAACCACGTGTACTTTGTTGCACAGGCAGACCACCCACATCCAGGAAAGAAGCGGAGAGCTTGTTAGATAAAGTTCCTCGATGGATTTTACCAAAGATCGTTCTTTACAAACCATTCAGATATATAATTGTTGTCCTGTTTCTGGGGTATCTCGGTGGTGCTATCTATGGTTGTGTCAATCTGAAGCAGGGAATAAGGTTTTCGGAATTGCCCACAGACTCATCATATTATTACGGATACGCGATAACTGAAGAAAGACAAATGCCGAGACAAACCCCCGTGTCCTTCATTATAGATGGTCATTACAACTATTCCGATCCAAACATACAACAAACCATAGATTCCTTCATGTCTAGAGTTAAAGCAGATGAACGTTTCGAAAGTGACTTTGAAATAAACTGGCTATCAGCCTACAGAAGAACTCCTTATTATCAGAATGTGAGTGAGGAAGCTTTCATTATTGGCCTGAACATGTTTCTGAACAACTCGTTCTTCATTTCGTTTCAAAATGATGTCGTATTTGACGAAACCGGAAGTAAGATCATCGCGTCACGTATTTATGGGAGATCTATAGACCTTGCTGGAAGTCAGGAGGAAGGTGACTTCATGCTACGATCACGTGATCTCGCGGATGAATTTGAATTGGAATGTTTTGCATTTTATCCAAGTTTTATACTGTACGAGCAATACGTTATTGTGCTCACACAAACTCTGATAACAGTGGGTGTGGCTCTAGGCGTGGTTCTCGTGGTCACGTGTTTCTTTATGCCACACCCATTGATGATCACATTATGTACAATCGCCGTGACCTTAATCATGACAGGGGTCATAGGTTATATGTACTACATTGACGTTGCCTTAAGTGCTATCACTATGGTTCAAGTTATAATGAGTATAGGGTTTTCTGTTGATTTTACGGCCCATATATGTCACGGGTACATAGCTTCACATGGTGATACAATGACAATCAGGGTCAAGGGCGCCATCGACAAGACAGGTGCCCCCATAACTCACGGTGCAATCTCATCCTTGTTAGGTATTGCTGTTTTAGGTGCTGCAGATTCATATATCTTCAGAACATTTGCTACTGTTGTTGCATTTTTGTTAAGTTTTGCGTGGGCGCATGCAATGTTGTTATTACCAGTTGTGCTTTCATGGTTAGGACCAGGAAATTTTGAATCTAAGAAAACTCGGCAAAGAAGACAAAGAAAAAGCCGTGAAAATAAAAGCCTTCATAGAAAAGAAAACGGGTTCAAACCAAAGCCGTTCTCAATACAAGGAAATGGTCACGTACCACGATCCCCAGTTGGAGAATCAAATGATAGATATCTTATCGGTAACCAGTATATTCAAACCAACATTTATCTACCGAGTAACGGATATTTACTTTACAGTGGTAACATGTACAAAAATGGACTTTATCATAGCAATGGTTTCTTAAATAGCAACAAACAATTCCCTGGTAATGGATATTTACATAGCGACAGGCAAATATATAGTAATGGTAATTTCATCGGTAACGGACATAATCAAAGTAATGGATATTTATCAAGTAACGGACACATTTCAGACTCACAGAACTTTTATAACGATGGTTATACGTCAGATTCGCAAGTTTATGTTCGTCAGAGTACCGGTCATAGATTAGCGATAGAAAATGCAACGAGTTTACCTCGTGATGTTACCAATGAAAAAGAGTCTCATTCACAAGAAAAGGGTCCTCGATCAAAGGATCGGAAATCTGATACCAAGTTTGAAGAAAAATCCTCTGTTTTCAAGATCTACCCTGACGTTCGGACAGGTGAAGTTCACTGGGAAGCCGCTTCAAGTAGCGCAGGTGAATGGATTAAAAGTTTGCCTAAAAGTAAATAGACAAAGGCAGAGAACCCATGAAATATTAAATGACAATCAGTGTAAGCAGAGTAGAGACCCCTCTTTTGCATTTATCTACTTTTCTGAACTTCATTTATTTTATTTACGATTTGAAAAAATGAAGTAAGTATAGAAGGCTTGAAATCAACAGGAATTTTCAGGATGCTAAAGATTTGTTTGAATATCAGCTGATAAAAAAAGTTATAGGTGACCAACGAAGTTTTTTATCAGCTGGTTTTAAATCCAGCTGTTCTACGACATATCTGCTTGAAAGGATTTTCAAATAAGCGAATTGATTACGCAATTACTAAAGATTTGCTGCATTTGAAGTGTCATGTGATTCCCTGTCCAATAAACAATATATTGCACAAGCAACTTTGGATCAAAATGATATTTGACAAATCAAAGAATTGTCTTTTAAAGTATCCGAAATTTACAATTTTGACCCCTCTGTGTTTGAAAATATTCGACCGCTTTCTGAATGTTCGAAAGACTAAAGGCGGTGATAGGACTTACTTACAAATTTCGTTCTCAATCCTTGAATCACATGAAAACCGGTTGATTTTAGTCTCACATTTTTGCATCTTTCCAGGCAGGTCTTGCCATTTTTTTTTTTATTTTTTTTTTAAATTATTTTTTGTTGTTTTGTTTTATCATTATCACTATTATTCGATTATTTATTATGTATATTGTTATTGATTTAATTTTGAGTGTTGCATTTTATCATTCCCAAACAAGCCTCGGTTTTGATGACCCTTCAAAATAACGATGGGTAATCATAGGACGAGAAAATATTGTTAATTTTGACCACTTTCATTTGAAGCAGAGAAGATGAGAAACGTCAATAATAGGGAATGATTTTATCCAGTTAGCCGTGACGTAATTTCGGACAAACAAATAGTATCTCGTGGGTGTTGTTATAAAATCTCGTTACTACGGCTTGAACCAAGCCGTAGTTACGAGATTTTGTAACAACACCAACGACTTATCGGTAAACCCAGTCTATTTTAGTCACAAAATTCATTGATATTACCTGTATGTTAAAAGTAATCTGGTGAGAAAGTTGCTGCAAAAATAATCAAAGTGCTGAGAGCACTGTAATTGGACGTCTCTGATTGATTGAGCGGGATTGTACATGAACGAAAGATTTTTTATTCATTCTTCTGTGTTTAATTCTATAGGATCGGTTTCGGACATACGAAATCGGCTTTAATACCAGAAAACCCTTCTCAGGCTTCAAATTGATTTGATTGCCGTTTCAAGACAACTGATTTGTCTCTATGAATAATCACTATTAATTTGATTACCAAATTCAATTAAGGCCATGCGATTAGCACTTTTGTCTTCTTGTTTCGGTTTACTATGAGTATTCTCGCCAGTTATACTTTTCATTGATTTTATAAAGTACGCTACAAAGCAATTTATTCAAAATGTAAGCCAACGCGCTACATAAATGAAAGCCGCGATAGCTCACTTAGCAGAGCACTCACCTTGTACTCTTTACACATGTTATATCCGGAAGGCCCTGGGTTCGAATTCTACTCAGACATTGTTTTGTTCTTTTTAATCATCTTTTTTTATACGCCGCCGGAGGCGGACGTATATTGGCGTCATCTTCTCCGTCCGTCCGTCCGTCCACTTTTCTTGTCAACGCAACCCCCCTAAGTTTCTGGCTGGATCTTCTTGAAACTTGGTCAATGTTATCATCTCAATTGGTAGATGTGCATGAAGGAAGGAATTAATGGTTCGTTGATTTTTGCCAGAGTTATGCCCCTTAAAATCTTAGTCTCTGGGGCTTATTGAAATTGCAGCCTTTTCAACGCAACTCCTCCTAAGTTTCTGGCTGGATCCTAATGAAACTTGGTCAATGTTATCACCTCAATTGGTAGATGTGCATGAAGGAAGGATTTTATGGTTCGTTGATTTTTGCCTGAGTTATGCCCCTTAAAAACTTAGTCTGTGGGGCTTATTGAAATTGCAGCCTTGTCAACACAACTCCTCCTAAGTTTCTGGCTAGATCTTAATGAAACTTGGTCAATGTTATCACCTCAATTGGTAGATGTGCATGAAGGAAGAATTTTATGGTTCATTGATTTTTGCCAGAGTTATGCCCCCTTAAAACTTAGTCTGTGGGGCTTATTGAAATTGCAGCCTTGTCAACGCAAGTCCTCCTACGTTTATGGCTGGATATTAATGACACTTGGTCAATCACCTCAATTGGTAGATTTGCATGAAGGAAGGATTTTATGGTTCATTGATTTTTTTCTAGAGTTATGCCCCCTTAAAACTTAGTCTCTGGGGCTGATTGAAATTGCAGCCTTGTCAACACAACTTCTTCTAAGATTCTGACTGGATCCTTATGAAACTTGGTGGATGTTATTACCTTAATTGGTAGATGTGCATGAAGTAAGGATTTTATGGTTCATTGATTTTTGCCTGAGTTATGCCCCCTTCAATCTTAGTCTCTAGGGCTTAATGATATTTCAGTCTCGTGAACGCAATTCCTTCCAGGTTTTTGACTGGATATTTATAAAAACCTTTTTGTGAACACAACTTTTTACAGGTTTTTGTGTGAATATTCATAAATCCTTGTCAATGTCATTTTTTTTTGTCTCAAGTTTCATAAGTGGCGGCGTATATTGTGACCATGGCACTCTTGTTCGACTTCTATCTCCACCATCGTTGGCGAAAAAACGACCGCAGTGATTTAGAATCGATCTTAACACAAATTCAACGATATAATGTAATGAAAGGCCGATCATTTACATACAATTCCGCTCAATCAATGAGAGGCGTCTAAATATAGTGCTCCAAGCACTTTGATTTTCATTCCTGTTTAGAGTAAAAAAAGAAAGAAAAAAAAAACACGGTAGCAGTTTTCCCTGGTTGTGGTTACAAAACAAATTCAATACATACTTTTCCTGAAACAAAATACCAGATGAATTGGAGCACCTAACCATGGATTCCTCATACAGGGTGTTTCATAATATGTGTTACCATTTCGAATCTTTAGTATGTTTGAATTACGAAATGCACAATTAAATCAGATGTACAGAGTGAAAATAGACATAATAAAGTTTTATTTGGCATATAACAATAGTATGTTTGCATTCAGGATGGACACAAATTCAATCGCACTCTTATAGTACAATTATATGACAAAGCGTTTTAGACGACGTCATCCATGTTGCTAAATGACGTCAACAGGTTTCTGTAAGTTTGTAATGACGGAACTGCGTGTGTTCAATGCAATATTACGATTTCACAGCTGAATGATATTTAAATTCATCTATGAATATTGCGACATGGTTATGTGCACATGCTCTTTCAGATATGATAAAGAAAATGTTCAAGCGGACTTAGATCTGGAGAGTGCAAAGTCCACATTATCTGACCTGTATGAAATCCATTGTGGCCCAAATGTTTTCTCAATCCTAGCACTATCTTCCATGGAAGTGCAGGACATATCACCATCCTGACGGAATCGAAGGATATTAAAATCTGCTCAGTTTTTCCGTAATGCTGGAACATATAATCTGCTCTTTAATACATGCAGATTACGTACTATATTTACTTTCTCAACGTCACAATTTTCGTCCTCAAAAGAGAAGGGCCCAGTTATTATTGATGGACTTGAAGCTGTTCATACTGTTAAATTGTAAGAATGACATGATATTTTCTGACAAAGTCTGATTTTTCTAACCATCGGTGTTGAGTTTTCATAGCCAGGATATTTTTTATTCAAAGATCGGATCACATTTCTTGATAAATATTTGATTAAGCAGTTTGACAACTTTCATGCGTGCGTCAATGGGCAGCACCGTGTTGAGAAATTGACCAAATTTTATGACGTCTAAAAAGATGTCATGACGTCAATATTTTCCTTTAATTTTAGCGCGACACAAAACTGCATTATGTAACCTTTAGAAACATGTATAACATGACTATATTATATTTAAAATCAATGATTTACATTCACTTGTAATGGTAACAGATATTATGAAACACCCTGTACAAGTACTACCGCAGCATCCTTACATCTACAGATGTGCATAAAAAGAAGAAATTGGGAACGTGCCGTCGGGAAAATGGCAGTGGAGTACAATAAGCAATTTAAATCTTCATATCATTATCAACGAAAATTTGAGAATAGCAATGTCCCTATCTGTAAACATATTCATACGATCATCCAGGTACCATCTGTTGCAGACCCATTGCTTCATCTTCTTAGCTCAATACACGTAAACGGGTCTCTTAAACGAAATAAATACAGATCGCTGTCACTTAGTCTTATACTACAGTTGTCGCCACATCGTATGGCACAATGTTTATATTTTGTTCAAATGTAATTGAACGTTAAACAAAACATAAACACGTGCCATACGATGTGGCGACAACTGTAGTAATAATCATTGTTGTCATGATCATCGATCAGTATGTAAATAGGTCATGATACTGTCGAATATCAGTGATACAGATGCTGGAGAAAAGAAACTCGTAAGAGCAACTATTTTTCTGAATAGGTGGATTTCACTAGTGTCTCATCTGAGGCTGTTCAGATGGAAACCCGATTTGTCATCGAGTCGAACCCGAGTTGCGAAATGAACTCACTCCCCGATAATCATTTTCAAAACCCTGGTTCCAAAGTACGTCTCGTGGAAACCCCGTTCCTTTAAATATGTCAAAGACTTAAACAACAATGATCAAAGAAAAGGAACCTATCATACACAATACGTGCATTAAATTGGGTATAATCCAATTTTTTTCACCTGAAAGGGTGTGTCTAAGCAAAGAGGTTATTCGACGAGTTTACTGCTCGTTATTTTGGTTGAGATAAGAGAAAAACGTGCGGGACGAGCATGAACACATTTCGAAATTGAAAGAATGTTCAATTGTAAAATGTGCTGTAATAAAACCTCGTAACTACAGCCTGATACACACTGTAGTTATAATGTTTTGCAATAATACCGACGATTTACCGCTAAGCGGCAAGGCTGTTTCTCCTCAAGCTAAATGTAATGAACCGTTTATTTGGCTCCGCCCTTTCTCCCGAATTAAAACAGAATATAATCATTCTAAAATGTGTGTTTTCAGTAAACACATCAAGAAAAACAAACGTGTGCAGAAGAAATAATCCGAACTGGTTTTGAACCAACGACGTTCCAAATTTCAAACTGAAAAAAGGTCGCGAGGTTAATCCTTTCCCGTTTGTGCTATCGCTGCTGCTGATGATATAGGGTGTCTGTTTACATTATAACCATAGTGTATGCATGTATCGCTTTCTAAAGATCTTACCCTTTACACAATAAATATTACGAAAGTAAAAAAACTACAAGAAAATGATTAAATCGAAAAAAGATCGTAAAGTTGGTTAAGACGTGGCATGAATTGAATCGGCCAATGAATCTTATAGTATTTGTTAGAGAACACATAGAAAGTAGGAAAAGATACGACAGTTTTCCTGTATGGTCGCAAAATCTATTTTGAATTTTGGTCAACTGGCAATTGAGTCTGAGAAAGGGTTTTTTGGTAATGAAAACCCATTTCGCCTGTCCAAAAGTGGTTATAAGAATTGTACGTCCTTTCGGACGTCCAATTAAAAATGAATGAGGGCGGAGATATTATAACTATTGAGGCAAACAGATAAAAATGCTAATTATCAGCATTTCTTCCTTTTGCCTCAATGTTTTCCGAGGTCTGGCTATCAGGGACTTCAAAACCAGGTCTTGATTGGAAAGGGGTTAATAAAGCAAGATCGGAGTTTTAGTGTAATTTTAATTATGTTTATTATTTATAAGTCCCTTTTAAATGTTAGTGTTCTTTTATTTGTGATTTATTTAATTGCTTATGTAAAACTTGTAAGTCCCAAGTACTTTACAGACAATAAATTAATTATACTTGATACTGATAAGAAAACGTTAATGTGTTTCAATGATAATCCACTTTACTTATAGATTTAATGATTAAAAGGACCTATGCTATGTTGTGAATGTCGGAGGAAAAGCCCATTTTCAAGGCAAGTCGTACGGAATGGTCAACCTGCAAAACTAGATTATTTCTGTCCAAGAAATTTCAAAAGAAGTTCATTTAGTCCTGGTAGATCGAATCCGTATAATATACTAGAACAAAAAAGATACGCAACCCCAATTTTTCGAAATATTTTCGACAAAATATGTTTTTAATGGATATTTAGTACATGTTTAATATACCTGCATCCATACGCATAGATATTGTGTCATTTTTTTTTCAGATGTCGTAAATTCATCACGTGATTCATAGTAAATTGTTAAAAACTGATTTTCCCCCTGTCGTGGTTTCTAAATGACTATTATCATAACAAATTTTCTTCAAACACAAGCTAAAACATAGACCAAGAAGATGCCAAAGCGTTCATAGACTTCTCACTACCCTACGCATAGCACGGCTGTGTCAAAATCAGCGCCAGTCTGCAGTACGGATTTTGTTTGTTTGAAAAAGTCAAAATGTTGTTGCAAAGCATTGATGGGGCAACAAATCGACACATTTTCGAATGTTTACGCTGTTGGCTCTCAATGGGACCACAACTGAACGAGCACGGAGCGGACGTGCAAGAGATATGACGTCTGCACGGTGTATAATCACGTGACTTAGAATTTCCGGTAATCTTCTATGACTTTGTCAATACTTGACCAATTTGAATTCGGTTTGAAGCAGAGAAGGCGGGAAAATGTCAGGAATAACCTGGAAGCGTGGATTTTTTATGAAAAAGTTATTGAAGATAAACAAAAAATTTGGTTTATCTTCAATAACTTTTTTATAAGTTTAACGGTTTTCACGCTCATCTAATGCGTGACGGCTGTCCACCTTCTCTGCTTCAAACCGAATTCAAATCGGTCAATTTTTAACAAAGTTGTTAAAGATTTTCTGAAATTGTTGCATCACGTGATTATCCACCGTGGTCTAGGCAGAACCGTATCATCAGGTTAACGCCAGCTACGGGATAGGTTTAAGAATGCAATGGAGACCGCTAATAAATCGCATGGACTTCACAACATTCGAAAATCGGTCCAAACTGAACGAAAGAGAATGTGTTTTTCGATCTACATACACTTTTTTTTGTCAAACTGTGTTGACTCCCGGTGTAAACTGGGTGTTTTCTTATTAATGGAATTTACTACAAACAAGATTTTGTGGAATTTATAAGGTGAAATGTTAATGCTTTAGATGTATTACATTTTGTTCAAATCTGATTTGTTGTCTTTGCGTAAGAAGGAATTGAAAAGGAAGTTGCGTTTCTTTTTTTGCCTAGTATATATTGACTGACCCGCAATTTACATTTATAGTAGGCCTAATATATACGGAAAGATGGACCTTGATAAATACTGAACAATTTGACACCACGCCACACAAACTCTGACTGGATCCACGTTGTTCTGATCCCTGAAAAACCTAGCGTGGGCTCCTTTTACCCTTTTCCAAACGGAACAATTTAAGGGTGGTCGAAATTGAACGCTGGAAATATGACAAAATGGATCTAAAAAGATAGAATAGAGGTCTTTCAATTATCGTTTTAGTCCGTACCCGCAGAACACTTCCGGTGGCAAACAGTGGGTTTTTTGGGAAATTAACATTGTATACACGGAGAAAAGGTTCGAGATTTGTTACTAAAAATAGTGACAAATCGGCATTATCAAAACGAGGCTCCCCAAAATGCGAGAAAACAATGACGGTGCACTTGCATTCAATATACAGCAATTTAAAGCGCACGTGTCCATTCAATATACAGCGATAAAGCGAGGTTTTAAGTGGAACAGGAAACTATAAAATTGAATGAATTCGGTAAAAGCCGGTAAGATGGTTATTTTATTGGATTTACAGTCAACCGTTCCCTGTTTAAAAATTTCTCCTTTTGCCTCTAAGGACGACTTCCATTGGCTGTTGTGTGTGTGTGGGGGGGTCTAAGTGGAAACTTGTCTATTGGTGTAAAATGTAGCAATGAAAATATTGAGGCAAATCCTGATTATTGTTTAACCGAAGTAAACTTGCGCTCATTATTATCAATATTGCAGACGATTACGTTTGTTTATAAATATTCACAGCGCACGGTCACTTCGGTTTAACAATATCAAAATTTTCTCCTTTTGTCTCAATATTGTCACAATATTTTCCAAATTAGCTTCTTATAGGAAAGACAAAAGCATGTCTTGTTAGGGAAATGTGACCAGATGGTCTCGTGGGTAATACTTGAGTCTCGAGGAAAAACAAGGACCAACAACACTGTAGTTTCGGATGTTTAAATCATGATGATCTCATTAACAAGTCAGACGTGAGGCTGTGGGATACAAAGTATCCAATCTAAGTACTAAGTGCTATGCATCTGAAACGAAACAATACAAAAATACAAAATATATATATACACCTTGTGCTACTCCTCCAGATCTTTGAAATGAAGATACACTTATAATGTAAATTTATTGATCTTGACTTCGTTTGAAACAAGATCCATCGGTCGCCATTATTTAACCAGTTTATAATAGAAGGACTCAGAACAAATGGAAATAATACCTAGTCAAAAGAATGCATTTTTTAAGAGTCTAAAGTGCGATACAGAACAGAACAACATAGAGCTTCACACAAACTTACCAATTAATATAATTGAAAACATGGCTCCCGCTCCCACACAGCTCTTTCTCTCTATGGTCATCGTGGTGTTAGTTCTGTAAGAAAATGTCAGTGGTTAAACAGAGTTCGAAATAATTCCGAAGTATTTCGCGCGAAACAAATGGGACAATTGCTGCGAAAGCGCGACGCGCGAAAACAAATGACAAAACCTAAATAGCAATGCAATGATACGCGAAAACACGAATCATTCCAGAAATATCAATCACCAACTAATGACAAAAGCATATCTTGTTAGGGAAAGGAATCCGAAGCCTTCTACTGGTTACCAACAACACTTCCGTCCACTAGAAAAAAATATATTGACAACTATATCAACCATTTCCGAAAGGCTAAAGTTTAGGGTTCACGGGTGGGCATCAGTGGAGCTACCTCGAAAATGTGTTAACGTAAATTTGTTCCCACGCCACATCCGGTAACTGTCGAGGAAGTGGAAATCCCCGTCTTTTTTTTTTTTTTTTTTTTTTTTTTTTTTTTTTTTTTTTTTTTTGAAAATTGTGAAAATTGAGATTTTGGTACCGTTGGAATCATCTTAGAGTGTTCTATCGGAAGGTGCTTACAGATTGTTCAAGTGACATTTCACATTTTTTTTTATAAATTTTACTTTTATATTTATCTGAAAGAGCAAATTTTCTTATGAAAATTCTGAAAATATCAAGCCGTAATATTAAATCATTTACGAGAAATATATATTTTTGTGTTGAAATTGATCGAATTGTTGTGGACAACAGTTTAGATTTGTATGGAATTCGTCATTTCTGTCTTAACTTTAAAGGCGCATTTTTCGCTTATAAATAACAACTTAAAAAACTGATAGCATTTCTACGCATAAGAATATCAAATATTCACAAGAAGACATACTTTGAAAATATGAATTTGGAATGTTATGTTCCTTTGAAATTGAGTCTGGTTTAATAAATTCCCAGTAACAGCATGTATCTGTACACCTTTCACATTTTTGTCAACATTATAATGTTCTAAGTGAATACCATCCAATTATATCAACTTTTTAAGTCGCGTGATTCAAAAGTTTGAGTATTAAAGTGTTCCATGAAAAAATGAAGAAATTATTAGAATGTTCTATTTGAATTACAACCAATGAAATTGAAGAATTACTTCCGTCCCAGGATTGTCCACCTTCAATGTTTTTTGAATTACACTTTTCAAACTGCATCTTTACTGGTGAATGGTTGGCTATGTTGTAATTCAACATTTTAATATTAACAAAAATGAATAAAATATCACATTTCTGTTCTATCTGAAAATCAAAAAATCGTCTTGGAATAACGAACTGACGAAGAGAAATCACGCATCGTTATTATAGCCTAGACTGTCTGGTCGGATTAAGAATTCGTCTGCATTCACACAAAATAAGTTTTCTGAATGGATGATATTTATGTCTCGGCTAATCAGATAGATCATTATGTGATTCTAAAGTTATTCTGGAATGTTAACTGGTAGATGAATCTGCTAAATCTAGATCTACCACTTAATAATTATCGTTTTTTTTTTTTGTGGTGGTTGTGGATTTTTTTAGTAAGATTAGATTGCTCGGAATCAATCAATCAATCAAATCAATTAAATCAATTAAATCAATCAAATCAATCAAATAAATCAAATAAATCAAATCAATCAAATCAATCAAATTAATCAAATTAATCAAATCAATCAAATCAATCAAATCAATCAAATCAATCAAATCAATCAAATCAAATCAAATCAAATCAAATCAAATCAAATCAAATCAAATCAAATCAAATCAAATCAATCAATCAATCAAATCAAACCAATCAAATCAATCAAATCAATCAAAATCAAATCAAATCAAATCAAATCAAATCAATCAATCAATCAATCAATTAATCAAATCAAATCAAATCAAATCAAATCAAATCAAATCAAATCAAATCAAATCAAATCAAATCAAATCAAATCAAATCAAATCAATCAACTCAATCAATCAAATCAATCAAATCAATCAAATCAATCAAATCAATCAAATCAATCAAATCAAAATCAATCAAATCAAAATCAATCAAATCAATCAAATCAATCAATTCAATCAAATCAATTCAATCAAATCAAATCAAATCAAATCAAATCAAATCAAATCAAATCAAATCAAATCAAATCAAATCAATCAAATCAATCAAATCAATCAAATCAATCAAATCAATCAAATCAAATCAATCAAATCAATCAAATCAATCAATCAATCAATCAATCAATCAAACGAACAAACAAACAAACAAACTTGATTGTCCACAAGACTTGTTTTCAAATCGAAAAACTTGAGTCTAAAAATACACTTTCTAAATATAGCATCTCTACATGTATGTTACATTTTATGCAACCAACTGTGAAAAGCAGACATATTCTTTACACAAATAATGTTTTTGAATATAACAGTGGAGGAGAGTTTAAACAGAAACTATTGGTATGTAGAGGTCTAGATCTATATATATTTTCTCTATATTTTTTATATTAACCGACAGTTTAATTATCATTATCTCGAAGTCAAAAGTGTTATCAGAATCAGAAAATAAAATGGAACAAACTTAAAGTGACATTTCAGAATTTTTTCTCAATATGAAATTCTGAAAATTTCAAACCAAAATATCGCGCTGTTTAGCGAGAAATATATATTTTTGTGTTCAAATTTGTTGTCCACAACAGTACAGATGTATATAGAATTTGTAGTTTCTCAATCTGTCTCAACTTTAAATGCGTGTTTATCGCTTATAAATTTATGAACAACAACTTCAAAAAAACTGATCGCATTTATTCATTAGAATAACCAATCTTGGCATCAAGACATACTTCAAAAAATTGAAATGGGGATGAAATGTCCCTTTAACTACACTCAAACTTGACGTAATTTCGGACAAGCAATAGTATTTCGTAGGTGATATACCTCACGATAATCGACCTGGCAGAGCAGCCCTAACCAATAGGCTGGGTTGCTCTGCCAGGTCATTTCTCGTGAAGAATAGCATCTCGTAACTAGACGGTTTTATTCTGAAAGCCGTAGAACGAGATTCAGTAACAACAACGACGGTTTATCAAACATAACGATAAACCCAGTCGACTTTTAGCGCAAAATGCATTGCTATATTGAGATATCGGAATATCCCTTTGACATTCACAACCGAGATAGAAATATACTCAGTTCCATAAATAAGTGTGCACTTCATTTTGTTTCATTTCTTCTTTGATTCTCGACTGAAAATAATACAGTTTGCCATCATATAGTAGCTATGAGTTTTATGAAAATGACATAGATCTACCTATTAAATTTGCTAAAAGGACAGTTTTTGGTTTATTTTTCTTAGATTAAATACAGGTGGCATAAAAATAAAAGTTGCAAAAGTACACAAAAAATGGTTACACTTAAGGTTTTAAATTAAGTTAATTAAAGTCCTTTTTGTAAATCGTTTATGACCACCTATGTTGTCGATACAAGCGAGTATGTGAGGGCCGCAGAAAGCTCAAAAAGCGCAATATCACTACAACAGGAATGTTATTTCATTCCTGAGTGAGAGCAATGACAAAATCCAGGAGATAGCTGATGTTTCGCAGTGATGGAACGTTCCTCGCTAAATGACCCACGCATGTTCACTGGGATCCAAATCCAGTGTCAATCGACTCGTGGTCAGGAAATTCAACAATGTTTCTGTTTAGAATTAGACGATTCAATTCAATATTGAACGGTATCGAATGAATAATGTTCGATTAACTTAAGATAATAAAAAAATAATTTGACCATATTTGTGTAGGGGAGACCGGGGCATCATGAACCACTTTTTGATAAATTTCAGATAGGGCTTTCTTAGTTTTACACAGAGTGCTCTGATCAACACCATATTAAAGATCAACATCTCTCGCATGTTTCTAAACCGTTGGCAGATATTTTCGACATCCATAATCCACAGAAAATCATTTTAAACAGAGCTGGTGAAATGGTTCATTTAACCCCTTTGACGGGGTAGGTTGAACCAGTACACGGGGTAAGTTGAGCCAATTGGCATGTTTGCGATAATTATTCACAGATAAAAGAGATATAAACACCAGATTTCATTCATAATAATGAAAATGGGTGTTACCTGCAATAATATCATAATATATTATTCAAAGAATAAACGTTTATTTCAGTTTTCAAAAGAATTCGATTAGACATACAAAAGACAATTTAATAGGCCCAGAATTATTTCGAGCGTTTTATCTGCACTTATTTTCATAGTGGTTCAACTTACCCCGGTACACACCATGGTCATCATCTTCGCAAGCCAAGGGTGACATCTACGACGTAACGTCGTTTCTGTATTCACCCTTGGCGGATTTAGTCCGATTTTCTTGGTCTGCTGGAAAGCGTTTTCATTGGTTCCAGCGAGGTCTCGCTGGAACCAATCAGATTGTCGACTGATACATTTGTTATGAATACCCAAATCATGACAACGGGCGGGAAAAAGCATTGCATTTGCAACTCAAAAACGCGGAGATGGGCGATTTTTCCTAAGAATTTCACTGCAAAAGACAGGAATTCCCTAACTTTAATCGACGAATTATTATACTTTTGACAATTCGACCAAAAAAGCAGCTAACTTTTACATAATCCGCATGACGTATGACGCGAAAGACAACGCGCGTTAATGACGTCATCAATAATGGACGTAAACAAGCAGCAGAACAACCGCTAGGCGGCGCTTCGCGATTTCAAGAAAATCGGACTAAATCCGCCAAGGGTGAATACAAACGTAGGTGGGTTCAACCTTGGCTAGCGAAGATGCATGGTCATATACTTGTCATTTGTGAAGAACCCATCTTACGAAAGCAATAACGGAATTCAATTTCACATTCTAAAGATATCATATATCTGTAAAATGTAAAGAATACTGCTGAGATATGCTGTACATTGTAGTTCGAAGACGGAATGCATAAATTGTGAAAACCAATTTTAAGGTCGAAATTTCGTTTTGGGGGCATAAAATCCATCTAACAAGACAGAATCTCTCGAAATTTTCACCGATGAAAACTAAAAACAGTCCCGCCTCGAATACTTACACCGAAGACGTGAAATTGAAAAGCATGCCAGAGAAATTTAGGGTGGTTCGTTTAACCCCGTGGCTCAATTAACCCCGGTCTCCCCTACTTTTGCAACTTTTATTTTCATACCACCTTCATTTTACTTTAGAAAAAACAAACTTAAACTGTCTGTGTGCACAAATTTTGAATGTCTGACACTTTCTATAAGCTATAAGCTACTATATGACAGCAAATCCGGTTATTTGTAGGGAGAAATGAAGAGAGAAATAAAACGAAAGAAAGTGCACTCTTATTTATGGAACTGAGTTTATGTCAGGGCTTATAAATAGGACTAAGAATATCCCTTAACCCTTTCCCAAACAAGTCCTGGTTTTGACGTCTCTTGTGGAATAGGCTTGGGAAAACATTGAAACAAAAGAAGAAGCTGCTGATAACCAGCAGTTTCTTCTTTTGTCTCAATATTTTCTGTGTCATATTTCACACAAATCATATCTCTAATAACACCCATTTCATCATTTGTGGCAGTTTTTGAAGTGGACCACCCTAAAATTTTGTCATTTGGGAAAGGGTTGATCTAGACATCCGATCTTCAAACATGCATTTGGTCCAATTTATAGTCCAGGCACGACATATGTTTTCAAAATTTTCCTACGTAAACAAGGTGAAAAGTGCCCCTATGTTATAGCGGACGAGAATTGACCTGGCAGAGCATTCCATTCGATTAGCATGGGCTGCTCTGCCAGGTAATTTATCGTAAGGTATAATTAATTTCCAATACAATATTGCATGGTTTGGTTCAAATCATGCAATTTCGAGCCAACTGCTAGATTCAATCAAACCATCACATGCAAAATTACAGTAGATCTAGTTTGGTGGTCCGTTGTTCGATGTTGTGTTGTTAAGGTAACATAGATAAATAGGCTAAATTTTGTAAACATGTGCCATAATAGGCCTTCTGTGACCGAACTATTGATCTAGCAGAATTGCTAAAGATACCGCGAGCTGTTTGTGGAATGTCCCTTCCTGAATGCTGTATGGGTCTAATGCAATTCATTAGATTTGTTTTTGTAGATGATTGTATCCTTCGTTATGATTTCCGGTATTTCTACCTTTACTCTCAATGTTTTCTGTAATGTAACCTAGAGATTTCCTGACTTCTTTGATGTATTTTTGTCGTCTGCAAAACCATTGAATATACGAAGTTTGCATTTTGTCACCTGGTCCTGATTATTGGGTCAATAGAAGAAGAAGAAGAAGAACATTTTATTAGACAAGTACTGGTTGTACATAGTCGTTAACACATGTTTATACAAATGACAAGGTCAAATTCCACACATACTAACATACGCACACATACACGCACCTATAAACACATTCTCACACGCACTCACATTTACAAACTCTAACTCGCATCTACATCTTATTCTCACTGTCTCAATTCGTTTAACAATATAATTATGAGGATGACAAATATTACAATATACATCAACATAAGCGAAAACAGTATCATAAACAAAAAATGGGTTCGGTTTCAATTTTGATTATAGAGAGTATTAAATCTTTCCTCAAATGCTAATCTTACATACTGAGCTAAATTTAATAATGAATATTTATTAAGTTCCGAGAAAAGGCGTATCAATTTGAACATACTTGGTTTATCAAAATATGATTTATCAATATAAGTCTTTCTAATTTTGGTGAATTTTTTACACTTAAACATAAAATGAAATTCGTCTTCTATTTCCCCACTGTTACAAAGTAAGCATATTCTGTCATTTCTTGGTAATCTATTATTCGAGAATCTATCCGTCTGTATTCGTAATGAGTGAGCTGATATTCGAAGTCTGCAAACATAAGGTCTTAGTGAAAAAGGAAGTAAATCTAGGTACTCTTCTAATCCAAATGCCGACTTGATATTTTTATAAAGAGATAAAACCTTGCTTTCCCTAATGTTTGCTTCCCATTCTTGTTTAAAACAATCTATCATTTTCTGTTTAAATTCTAATAAAAATAAATCTTTGTTATATGAACTTGGGTTCTGAAATACATCAGAGTACCCGTAATTATCTAGAATTGATTTAACATTAGAGACCCAGTTTTTCCTACCATTTCTAACGTCGTGTAGTGATTGATAATAAACACTTGAAAGAATAACATTGTCCGTGCTTAACACTTTAAACCAGTATTTAATTATATTAAAGTATCTGGTAATATACAGTGGATAACGACCAAGTTCTCCATAAACTGCCATTGAACTTGTACTTGTTCGAACTTGAAGAATACGCTTACAAAATTTTAGGTGAATTCTTTCGATCACTTTTGACTTACTAAATCCCCAAGTCTCACTTGAGTAATTTAAAATAGATCCAACAAATGCGTCAAAAAGCTGACATAATATACTCGTTTTCAATTTATATTTTCTGCAATTATTAAGTAAGACATTCAATGCTTTAAGACCTTTACCAGACAGATATTCTTGGTTAAGAGAGAAATTACCAGTATAGTGAAAAATTGTTCCTAGGTAATTAAAATTGTCAACTGATTCTACACTTTGACCATTAAGTGTCCATTTTTCGTTATCCAATAACTTTCCTCTTTTCCTAAAGACCATAGTTTTAGTTTTCTCTACGTTAATTTCGAGACACCATTTGCGACAATAATCTGATAAATTATCTAAGTTGGTTTGTAATTCTGCAGGTGATTTGCCAAATAATACCATATCGTCAGCGAACAATAAAATAATGATTTTAACAAGACCAATGTCAATACCTGATTCAGTATTATTTTGCAAAAAAAGTTCTAGATCCTCTAAGAAAAGCGACACAAGAATCGGTGACATTGTCTCCCCTTGTCTCAACCCAGTCGCGAAATCGATAAAATCTGATACCTCGTTTTTATTTCGAACATAAGAACTAACTTTATTATACATATCTTTTAAAATACAGAGTAATTTCCCTTGCACGCCGCATTTGTATAACTTTAACCACAGTGCATTTCTATTGATAGAATCGAAACATTTTTGTAAGTCAATAAACGCACAGTATAGCCTCCTGTTTTCATTCAAAAAATTTTGTACAATGTTCAATAATGCAAAAATTGCGTCTGACGTCGATAATCCTTTTCTGAACCCAAATTGAGCGTCAGAAATTACCGCGTTTTCATCACAAAAATGAGTTATACGATTATTAAGGACAGTTGTGAACAATTTAGAAAGACAACTTAATAAGGTAACACCTCTATAATTATTGACGTCAGTAGTACTACCTTTTTTGTGTATGGGCACTATAATGCCTTCTGTCCATTTATCTGGGAAAACACCAGAATCAAAAATAGAATTGAAAATATCGCAAAGACGATGGATGAGTATTATATTCCGTCACAGAGATATGATATTGTTTGTCTACTTGTACCTGGGAATTCTTGCATATTCGGAAGTAGCATATAACACGGGTGGTAAACAGAGAAACTAGCTCCAAAAAGAGGTAGTTGCATAGAGCGAAAATTTGTAGGTCACGAACACAATTTCTAAAATTATTTCTTTTAAAACGAGATTTTTAGAAATCTGGCGATGCTGTAATATGGAGAAATGGTCGAAGTTTGTTGTGCACGAGAAAATATGGTATTATAATAGATTCACAATTAAACGAGAATAGATACGGTTGTCTTGCTTTAATTTTACATAGGTAAAGGTAGTAGTTCTACCTAAAATAAACCAAAACAACCGTAAACTATTCTCGTTTAACTTTGAACGTATTATAGTAGCAGGGTTTGAATACAATCGTTGAAAAACATTTCAAAATCGAAAGTAAAAAACTTCTGAATTTTCGATTTTGAAATGTTTTTCAACGATTGTATTCAAACTCTGCTTACTAACACCGTATATTCTCGTGCACAACAAACTTAGACCATTTCTTCATATTACAGCATCGCCGGATTTTTCAATAACTTGTTGTAAAAGAAATAATTGTAGAAAAATGTGTTCGTGACCTACCTTTGTTTACAGATTTTCGCTCTATCCAACTACCTCGGTAAAGGCCGGATATCACGAGGAAACAAAATACCGTTGACTCTTTTTGGAGCTAGTTTCTCTGTTTATCACCCGTGATATAAGCCATCTTCGCCAGCCAAGGTTGAACCCACCTACGTTTGTATTCACCCTTGGCGGATTTAGTCCGATTTTCTTGAAATCGCGAAGCGCCGCCTAGCGGTTGTTCTGCTGGTTGTTTACGTCCATTATTGATGACGTCATTAACGCGCGTTGTCTTTCGCGTCGTACGTCATGCGGATTATGTGAAAGTTAACTGCTTTTTTGGACGAATTGTCGAAAGTATAATAATTCGTCGATTAAAGTTAGGGAATTCCTGTCTATTGTAGTGAAATTCTTAAGAAAAATTGCCCATCTTCTCGTTTTTGAGTTGCAAATGCAATGATTTTTCCCGCCCGTTGTCATGATTTGGTTACTCATAACAAATGTATCAGTCGACAATCTGATTGGTTCCAGCGAGACGTCGCTGGAACCAATGAAAACGCTTTTCAGGAGACCAAGAAAATCGGACTAAATCCGCCAAGGGTGAATACAGAAACGACGTTACGTCGTAGATGTCACCCTTGGCTTGCGAAGATGCATATAAGCCGAATAAGTAACACACACTGCACTTTCACATGTAGATTTCATCCAAAGAAAAACAGATTCCTTGGCCAAAAATGTCCAATTTTCCTTATTTCACACTGAAAATTTAGTGAAAATCCCATGTAGCCCCTCCCCAATATTCAAACATTGGGGCTTTAGCCCACCAAATATTAAATTGCTTCCTACTGGTTTATCAATAAGTACACAACGGTAAACCCATTCTTTTTCAGCACAAACTTCATTGCCATTCTAGATGGCTGACAGAGACCAGATCACAATAAGAGAGGCAAGGCTTCCAGATAAAGAAGCTGTACTTAATATACGTGATGACGTATACGGAGGGCGGGACTATCTCATGTCGTACTATGATAGATTTGTTACTAGTGAGAATTGTCTGCCGTATGTCGCGGTTGTAAATGGTGAAATTGTAAGTATATACCGTCGCTTTTATTAAAAATTAAAACAATAAACTAATAACTGGAGCTTGCTTAAAGCTGTAGTTGCAATGCTTTGCAGTAACAACGATAATTATGTGACCCGTCTCGCTAAATGATAATCATACATTGGAAGTGAGAAAGGTATTGAAAGGATCGAAGGAGGTCTTATTCAAATGTCACGTTAGGACACCGAGTGAATTCTTGTTAAAATGAATACACGCACAACATATCATGGAAAATATTGAAACAAAATAAGGAAATGCTGGTTACCACCATTTTCTTCTTTTGTGTCAATGTTTAAATACTAAACAATGTCGGTTATGAATGTCCCAACAATGCATTGGGAAAGATGTATTGAAAACTCGTTGAGACAAATAAATATTCTTGTGTTGGAGATATAATAGAAAAAACTCGTGAATGAATAGGGCAACAGCTTGAGGCATAATGGTAGAATAGGAGAAAGGGACAGTATAGCTGTTTCTAAACTATTCCTGGTTTTGACGTCCCTGATGAAAAAAGGCTTTGGAATCCATAAAAAGAGGGGTAGAAAGAAGAAAATGCTGATTGTCAGCAATTTCCAAATTTGCCTCAATATTTTCTGTGTCATATCTTGCAAAAATTGAACTCTTTTTACAATTTTTCGTCTTAAAAATCTTTAAAATAGGACCACCTGTGACCATGCAAATTCACATGTAGGAAAAATGATAAATGATAAAAGTTTTTAAGTTTAAGATACTTCAAATTCATACGTGTTCCAGAGGTAAAGATAAACAATGTAACTAACAACAGAAAGCGTACAACTCTCGCATCATACCCCGGTCCTTATTGAGCGGAAATGAGAAACATTGATGGCGCGGTTACCGATGGTTTCGAATATAAATCTAACATTATATATTATCTCGCTTTTTATCAACAAAATTCTCGTAGCTGCAGCGAAATCGTATTTTTGTAGGTTATCCTTTAAGCTGCAGTTTCGAGTTTTTTAGCTCACCTGAGCACGAAGTGCTCAAGGTGAGCTATTGTGGTCGCTTTTTGTCCGTCGGCGTCCGTCCGTCCGTCCGTCCGTCCGTCCGTCCGTCTGTCCGTCCGTCTGTTCACAATTTGTTGTTAACACTCTAGCATCCACAAATATTGACCAATCTTAACCAAACTTGAACAAAACATGTATGACCATAAGTTCTCGGATGAGTTCGATTTTGGGTCAGATCGGACCAGGAAGTCAGGAGTTATGTGCCCTTGAACGTCAAAAATAGCTACTTTTTAACTTGTTAACACTCTAGCATCTACAAATATTGATCAATCAAGACAAAACTTGGACATAATATTTAGGACTATAAGTTCTCGGATGAGTTTGATTTTGGGTCAGATGGGACCAGGAAGTCAGGAGTTATGTGCCCTTGAACGTCAAAAATAGCTACTTTTTAACTTGTTAACACTCTAGCATCTACAAATATTGATCAATCAAGACAAAACTTGGACATAATGTTTAGGACTATAAGTTCTCGAATGAGTTCGATTTTGGGTCAGATCGAACCAGGAAGTCAGGAGTTATGTGCCCTTGAACGTCAAAAATAGCTACTTTTTAATTTGTTAACACTCTAGCGTCTACAAATATTGATCAATCAAGACAAAACTTGGACATAATGTTTTAGACCATAAGATTTCGGATGAGTTCGATTTTCAGTGTGATCTGATCAGAAAGACAAGAATTATGTGCCCTTGAATTTGACAAAATTGCCATTTTAGGCTGTTTTTGACCTTGTTTACCCTCTAGAATCTACAATTATAAATCAATCAAGACAAAACTTAGACACAATGTTTGGGACCCTAATATCTTTGATGAGTTCGTTTTTCAGTCTGATCTTTTTCAGAAAGTTGAGAGTTATGTGCCCTTGAATTTGACAAAATTGCCATTTTCGGCTGTTTTTGACCTCGTTTACACTCTAGAATGTACAAATATGAATCAATCAAGACAAAACTTTGACACAATGTTTGGGATTATAAGATCTTTGATCATTTGGATTTTCATTCTGATCTGATCAGAAAATCGAAAGTTACTTGCCTTTGAATTTGACAAAATTGCCTTTTTCGGCTGTTTTCGACCTTGTTTACACTCTAAAATTTACAATTATTAATCAATCAAGACAAAACTTGGACACAATGTTGGACACCAGAAGATCTGGGATGAGTTCGATTTTCACAACGTTATTGACCATAAGTTCGTTTTCAGTCTTAAAGTCATAAATATTAATTGAATAGAACAAAATTGTGGCTCATATCCTTTTGGTTCAGGTGAGCGATATATAGGACCATCATGGTCCTCTTGTTTGTTGAAAATCAGCTAATATTGCAGGTTTGTCAAATGGTTATGGCTATTTTTCTGATCAGTACATGTATTGAAGACGTGGTGTTTTAATTGAAACCTATTAATGGACGTAGGTAGGCATTAATGATATTCTATTATGTATGTTTAAGATCGCTTTTGCCGCAGCCTGGTTGGTCGATGGCATGAAGACGGTGGTATCGAGGGCGGGTCGAGTTAGCCCAAAACATCATGGAAAAAGGCTACCCTACTTAATGTTTCAAGCAGCGATGCCAAGGTTTAGAGATTTTGGAGTAACGGAAGAGGCCTTTATAATAAAGACGGGGAACAAGATCCGACATGCAGAGTCGTACAGAGGCAAGCAGATTCTTCAGAGGGTAAGTTGTTTTAACCCGTTACCAGACGACAAGATTTTGAATTTTGTTTAAATTCAAGAATGTTGCAGGGGACAATTTCAATTTAATAAAGATTACCATTCTTACATCTTTTCATGTATAAAACATTGTTGGATATGAAGAATTTGCTTGTCACAAGTAGCTTAATTTCTTCATTTTCCACTATGTTTTCCAAAGCCATTATCTTGTCGAGAGTCAAAAAGAGTCATTGTGTGGTAATGGGGTTGACCTTTTCGAAAAACATTGCCGCCTTTTTACGCACTAACAGAAAAAAGGATTTGGAAAACATTGAGGCAAACAAGTAAATTCAGATTATCAGCATTTCTCCCTTCATTTATTCATTTTAAACTACCGGTATTTTAAAATCTTAACTCTTTTCATTGGTTCTAACATTCCTAATATGCGTTGCTTCGGAAAAGTTTGAGACACAAGAAGAAAATGCTTATTACCAGAATTTTCTTTTCTTTTCTTTTTTTTTTTTTTTTTTTTTTTTTTTTTTTTGTCTTAATTTTTTCTGTGCTATGTTGTATTCGATATACAAATTTAATACTATATATTTTGTCCGCAGCAGGTTTTGAATTCAATTGGTCGGCCTAGAATTGTGTCAATTGCAAAGGGATTCGTGATAGACTTTGTAACATTGTGAAATAGGTATATTCTATGACGAATATGGTTTTAATTTGCTGGTCCCTTTTGTAGTTAGGCCTACGTCGTTTTGGAAAGTAAGCCAAACCATTTTTATTCTCATTTCAACAAAAACCTCGTAACTGCAGCTTGTTATAAGCTGCAGTTACGATGTTTTTGCTGAAAAGCAGCAATATTTTTCTCGTTTCAGGAATTCTTAAGATATCTCGTTGATGGCAGTAAATGGCTTTCTTCAAAAACACAAAGACACGGTTCTACGAATCGTATTCCAGAAGCCACGGACCCAGATCTCGCTAGTTACTTCACTACACAGACATACAGAGATTATTTATTCCCTGACAACGTGATGGTGATAGACTTTGTACCATATCAACCTATAGAAGCAAACTTGAAAACCATCAGAAATTTCCCAAATAGATTGATACTATCCGACGTCCGAAAGGAGGGTCATTCAATAAAGGGAATGGTTTCTATAGCAACTTTCTTCCAGTGTTCTGCACATTTTTATGCCTGCAACTTGGATTTATTTGGACAAGACACGTCCTCGTTCAAACAACATTTATTACAATGTATCGAATTTGTGACTTCGAAAGCAAATGGTTCTATTTCTCTGTTTATATTTATAGACCCCAAAATGGATAAAGTGGAGTTACAGTCTGCAGCTTACAACCTCATGTTGACTAAGTATCCTGCTTTGAAAGTCAATCATAAAAACAAAGACGAATATAATGACAAACTATCGGTATTCAAGAGTAAATTGTGATCTTTTAGTTTCATTTGACGCCGTATTGTTTTCATTTTGTACAAACAATGATATAATTGTTTCAAATTACATAAAACGTAAAAAAAGAAGAAAATGATGAGAACATAGAGAAATGAACAATAAAGATCAATGTTTTAAAAACTAGTATATCGCTGCTTTTCACCTAAAACCTCGTAACTGCAGCTTAAAACAAGCTGCAGTTACGAGGTTTTCGTTGAAAAGCAGGGATATAATTATAAGACATGGGTAAAACGGACATCGTTCACTGCTACATAGCTTAAGCCTTTCCCAAACGACAAAAGTTTAGGCTAATCCACTTCAAAAACTGCCACAAAAGACAAAATGGGTGTCATTAAAGATAGGATTTGTGTAAAATAAGGCACAGAAAATATTGAGACAAAAGGAGAAACTGTTGGTTATCAGCAGTTTCTTCTTTTGTTTCGATGTTTTCCCAAGCCTTTTCTATTAGGGACGTCAAAACCAGGTTTTGTTTGGGAAAGGGATGAAGACGTTTGATAGCCATTCTTTAGTCCAGTAACTATATCATGGCACATGTTTACAACATTTATGTAAACAATCCATTATCGAACTCCAAAGTACTGTTTTTGCATTTTGCATGTGATGGTTTGAATCTTGTAGGTGTGGGACACCTGCAAGATTCGAACCAACGCATAAAAATTGTATTGAAAATTAAGAACGTTTTACCCGTTGTTTACACATGACTGTAAAAATCTGTAAAATAATAATATGTGCCAGTTATCAAGACTGGACTGTAATAATACTTAAAAGTTACACCGACCGAAACTGTTCAACGATACACGGTGGGGAATCACGTGACACAATTACTGCAGGAAATCGTCGAAAACATTGTAGGCACTTGACCGATTTGAAAACGATTTGAAACAGAGAAGCCGGGAAAACGCAAGAAATTGGATGAAAACATTTTTGTCAGCAGATAAAAATGTTATTCACGACCAACTAAAATTTTGGTTCAAGAACTTTTTATCTGCTGATTTTTAAACACCCGTCTTATTCCTGGTGTTTTTCACCTTCTCTGTTTTACCTTGTGTCCCCAGGAAAGAGTGTGACACATTCCCACACATTTGCACAACGTTATCATGAAAATGTAAACTATGGTAAACTATTGTGGAAAATGTATTAGATCTATATCGCTCAATACGTTTTTAACATTTTAAATATAGCTTCGCGGAAATTTGAAAGTTTAATTAATTTGAGAAATCTTTATAATTTTTCTTTTTATTGTTGATCTGACATGTTAAATTTTTCCGTTTAGAGGCTAAGAGAAAAAGTCTCCAAGTCTATTTTAACCTTTCCAACCCAATAAAATAACAAGGAATTTTGTGATGAAAATAGATTGAGTTTACTATTTTTTTAAGAAATCATCGGTGTTGTTATAGAATCTCTTAAGGGGGGAATGCTCCAGTTTTTTCGGAACACTCGGACATTACTGTAGTAAATTGAATGTTTCGTACCAATATGTTTCCCTACCATGTTTTCAATAATATAACACATCATTACAATTTACCATTTTCGACGGTAAAAG
Source organism: Fragum sueziense (assembly GCA_963680895.1). Lineage (NCBI taxonomy): Eukaryota > Metazoa > Mollusca > Bivalvia > Cardiida > Cardiidae > Fragum > Fragum sueziense. Next base: position 40,251,884 of record OY804607.1, on the reverse strand, counting down.
TGTATTTATTATGTGAAACTTATTTCCTCAAGATGGAAATCGATCATTTAGAGCAAGACTCTAATGTATGTATGTATGCAGTTACCACTGTTTTGCGTCATTTTATTCATATGTAGCTGATAAAAATTGCTGTAATTCACTAATAAGTGCGCTGACCTATACATTTTCTTTTTGAATTATTACCAGGACATGTTGCTTAATACAATGGGGGAGTTTTATCAAATTCTATTATGTAGAACTTGAAATATTTCCAAAAATATGCAAATTTTGAGATAAAACACTCCAGCTTCGTTGATCTAACCGAACACGTGAGCATGCTGTTTTATACATTTATGCGTTTATAATAGCACATATCTTGGGTTTTCTGTTCTTATTAAATGTAAGACATTACTTTAAATCCGTTTTCGGGACTACACGATGAATATACAGCATTTTATTAGCATTTCAGTGACCTTGGACAGGTGCAAGAAATTGTGCATTTTCCCGATGTAGGGGTATGTGATACGAACGCCTATAAAATTCAAACAGGATTTTTATTTTTATTTTTATTTCATTTCAATTGGTAATAACATGTAAATTCAATAAACAAAATATAAATAAATTCTATTATTGGGGAAAAAATTAGGAAACTGGAGCATTCCCCCTTAACTACGGCTTGACGTAGTTACGAGATTCTATAACAACGCAAACGAAATAGGCCTAGATTCTACATGTACTATTGTTTGTCCGAAATTACGTCATGGTTAACAAGATGAAATCGTTTCCAGTTCTGATTTCAAGGTTGTCTGAGAGAACAAAATATGTGTTGATAAAGGTTTATGCACATTCAAGTTCAGAAACGATAAAGGAATGGATGAGATATCAGTAGGCCTACTAGATCTATCTCTTGTCTCATTAACTGTCGAAGCTTTACAGATCTATATGAAGGGATGTCAAAAAGGGCATTATTTGGGAAAGGGTTATCTATATTTAGACATTTACGCATTCTATATGTTGAACTGTTTACACCTCGTTTGTAAACACCGATCAAAGATATGCAAAGTTCATATTTCGACATTTGAACAGTCGACAGTTGAACATAATATGCAACAGTTTCATTTTTCGAGTATTTGAACTTCATGGTAGGTGAATTTTTCATTTGTTGTTGTTAAATTGTATTGCACGTCAATATTCTTTACTGTCGTCTGGAAAGCGTTTCCTGGTTATCCACAGTTTTCAATCTCGTTTTATTTAGCTTTTTTCCCAAAACAAGACCTGTTTTGACTCCCAAAGATGAAAAGGTTTGGGGAATGTTGAGACTAGAGCAGAAATTGCTGGTAATCATTTTCTCATTTTGCCTCATTTTTTTTCTGTGCTACATTATAGGCTTACATAAATCATACCTTTACTTAACCCATAACCACACAATGACTCTTTTTGACTCCTTACAAAATAATGGTTTTGGAAAACATTGTGGAAAATGAAGAAATTTCTTGTGACAATTTCTTCATTTCCCACAATATTTTCTACCCCCAAAGTTATAAAGTTTCAAAATTTCATCACATTGAAAATGTCGTCTGCAACTTCTTTCAATTTGGACCACCCTTATATTTTGTCGTTTGGAAAAGGGTTAAGTTTCTTTTATCGTCTAGGCAGTAGAGTAGTTTTCAACCTCTCACCAGCTTTGGACAGTCCTAATATAGATCTTATTGTCGTTTTTGGGAAAGGGCTAAAATAACGCTCGCACTTGTCAGTCACATTGACCTTTCACATTGTCGTTTTGGCCAAAACAAAAGAAAATCTGCGTTTCGAAAGAAATAATTCTAACCATTGAAATAAAGATCTATAGATCTAGCTGGAAAAAGAATAATAGTTTTCCTTTTCCTACCATTTATCTAAAGGGGTTCATATTCCTGTTATTACACAATGTTGACTGAATTTCTGCATGAAAATGAATAAAAAAGGCTACAGAGGCGGATCCACCACTTGCAGTGTCTGAATATTTGAGAGGCTAAATTGGATTTTACATAAATTTTCAGTTTAAAGTAAGAAACATTTGGCATTTCTAGCCAACTTTGGCCTTAGATAAGAGTTCTCTGCCAGATCATTTATCGTGAGCTATTAGTGGTTTTTATAGTCGATTTCTCTTTGCTTTAAATGTTCAGGCAATTTAGACAATGGCTTATAACGAGATTATCGTGCGAGAAGCGAGACTGTCCGATAAGGAAGCAGTTCTGAAGATACGAGATGACATATACGGTGGCCGTGATTATCTGATGTCGTATTATGACAGTTTTATGCGGAGTGACAACTGTCTGGCATATGTAGCAATCATCGACGACGAAATTGTAAGTCAAAACATATTTTTTCATTGAATGAAAACGACAACACAGAATGAAATCTCGTGTCTAGCTATGATTGTTTTGTGCAACAGCTGTCTTCGTTCTATGGGTCTCGACAAATGACCTGGCAGAGCATCTCTAGCCACAAGTTTTAAATGCTCTCTCGGGTCATTTATCGTGGGCGATAACAATTTAGTGACGAGCAAGTTCGTTAGCTTTGATGTTTCCTGAGAATTATTTATAAACAATCATTGATTCTAAGAGAATGGCCAAATACATCCTCGGAAACCACAGCGGTCATAGCTCACGCTACATGTAGCGTGAGCTATGACCGCTGTGGTTTCCGAGGATGGGCCAAGTATTACTTTCTCATATATTATTATGACAGTTTCGTTGCAAGTGACAGCTACCTATCTTTTCAGCAATTACCGATATTGAAAATTGTAATTTCAACTGACAGTGTGCGCATCATAATTGACTTTTAAGATGCATTCAGTAAAGTTAATACCACAACCATGACACGAAGAAATCAATTAATCTATGAATATTCGTCGATTTCCTCGGTATCAGAATGGGGTCTTGTACAGGGCATATCCATATGATAAGTAGTTTTGTCGATTTAACGAGATCGTCTGTCGTCTACACACTGGTGGTGAACTCGGCCAAAGCGATGGACAATTTTCACTACAACAAGGTACAAATAGTTTGCGTTTAAATGTGAGTTAAAAGATCTGATCTGATAGTTTTTTTCTAATAACAATGAATTTGTTCTAAAAGTATACCGGGTTTACCGATATGTATTGACAAACCGTCGGTGTTGTTATAAAATCTCGTAACTACGGCTTTATCGAAGCCGTAGTTACGATATTTTATAACAACACCAACGGAATACAATGGTCGCGAAAAAACGTCCCACGCTTTGGCCGAGTTCACCACCAGCGCTACAACAGCTTTCAAATTCAACAGTCCTGGGCCCGTATTCACCAACGTTTCTTAATTGATTTTCTAAAGTAAAATTACATACCAACCAATCAGAGTGGCCGAGACAAACGCAGACAAATTTATCGATCACTCTGATTGGTTGTATTGTAATATTACTTTAGAAACCCAATTTAGAAACATTGGTGAATACGGGCCCTGATATGTTTTCTTTTGAGAAAGAGTGTATCTACTTAAGGTATTCCAACCCTCATTAGATACCAAACATTTCGCGCGCCTAGGGGCGTCATCTGTTGCATTGGAAATTGACGATTATACACCCTCGTCAATTTCCGGGCGTCATCCATAACAATGGAAATTGACGAGGGATAGCCTTGTCAATGTCCATTGCCACGAAATTCGACCGAAATTGAACGAAGTGTTTGGTATCTAATGATGGGTGGAACACCTTAAAAGCGCTAATCTTTCAATTATTCTACCGAGCTACCAAACTATATCAGATTACACGTTTTGAACCTAATTAAATTATTGTATCTATCTTCATTCCCGAAACAGGTTGGTTTTGCAGCCTTATATTTAGTCGACGATAGAAAAGCAATCGTATCAAGAGCCAGCCGGATTAATCCAAAACACGTTGGAAAGAAGATAACAAATAAGATGCTTGAAATAGCATTACCTCAAGTGCTCGCAATAGGTGTAACTCAGGAATACTTTACAACTAACGCAGGAAATACGGCCATGCATAAAGATTCATTCAAAAACAGGAACAGGCACATTCTTGAGAAGGTAAAAAGAAACTTGAAGAATTTAACACAATCATATGTGACCCGTCATGCGAAAAGGGACCTTATCCGAATTTTGACAAACCTCTCAGACCTAGCACAGCTCAACCAGATTCCGTATGCGAAAATTGAACGTATAGTAAGATAGGGAAAACTTTCCGGATTAAGAAATCTACATAAAAGTGAAAAATGTCGACCCTAGTCTGGCTTCGCGGACTGCGCAGACTGACTAGGGACGATATTCTTCACACATCCGATAAGGTCTCTTTTAGCATGACGGGTCACATATGTGTCCAATTTATAAACTACGAATTTGTTACTATTAGCTTTTTCATTTATCTACTATATTCTATCATCAGCCCCTTAAGATGCATTCACACCATAGCGTATAAAGCCAGTGTGTGATGTACGTATGGTTTATACAGAACAAGTTATTAAACATCAAAGTAGAAATTTGATTTTCTTGTCAATTTACCCCACCCACTGTCAGCCATTATCTCCAAAACCGAGCCATCATCAGATTTTTCACACAAACAAATTAAAGATATATTATGTAGCCTTATCAATCCAAAGATTTTAAAGAAAATCCGGTTTTTGACCTATTGTTGCAACTTGCAACCCATCCTTTGTTTTCTATGAATTCCTTATTGCATCTTGTAAGAATTATTTTGCTTAATGTTTCACTGCACGATGCAACAACTGAACTTAAAAAATTTCACGACAGAGCCAAAAGACTCACAACCTTCAAGGGCGGATCTAGAGGGGATCGGGGATCCGGATGCCCCTGACATTGACATTGGCTAAAAATCACATTTTTGATATAACGTTACACATTTAACAGATTTTTAAAAGCCATTATTTTGGCTTGGAACCCCCCCACCCCATGGAAAAAAAACTTTGGGATTGGACCCCCCCCCCCCCTGGAAAAAATCCTGGATCCGCCCTTGACTGTAATTGAATAGAAACGGTTAATGATTTTAGGCGACTTTCGGCCTTAATTGTCTTGCAACAGACTCCAAATAAACACATTCATATTTGACATTTAAAACGAGTTCATACTTATCGTGCATTCCCATATTAAGGTAAACTTGTAGTACCTATTGTTACCTTACAAGATGTTTATGAATAAATTACCATTAATTTATAAAAGATAAGATAAGTGATAGTGTTTTGTGATCCGTGCTATTCGCATATAACAGCATTTGTTCTTCATGTACCTAACGTCAAGGCTCTTCTGATTTTTATGTTGATTTCAAAAGCCGTAACTTTTCTTTCGAAACCCCCGCTCACTTTGTTTGTTTTTTAATCTAAATGTCATTTCAGGAAGGGTTGAGTTACCTAGTAGAAGGCAATAAATGGCGATCTATAACAAACACAGACCATCTAAGCACCTTGAAGAGAATTCCAAAAGCCACCGACTCAGACCTCTCTCGTTATATATCAATACAAAGCTACAGGGACTATCTTTTCTCGGATGATGTCATAGTGGTGGACTGGGTACCTTATAAGCCTTTACCGTCCAACTTGGAAATTATCAAAAAACTTGAAAATACTTTGATTCTTACAGATGTACGTGAAGAAAATGATACAGTCAAAGGCATGGTTTCTATAGCGACAGTATTTCAATGTTCGACCCATTTCTATGGTTGTAATCTTGACATTTACGGTGGTGATACATCGACATTCAAACAACATCTATTACAGTGTGTTGAATATATTTGTTCAATTACAAGCGAGCCCACTTCACTTGTTATATTTGTGGACAAACAAATGAACAGAAATGACTTGGCACATGCCGCAGATGCTCTTGGCTTGGCTACATACAAGTGGGTGGATAGTCATGACAAGAACATGTATCTAAATAAACTCTTTCTGTTTGAAAGCAAGCTGTAAACTTTCATGTTTTAGAGAAATTGGGCATGGAAATGAGAAAACATACATTTTGATGATCACTCTATGCTTGGAAATAAATGACAATAACTATACAGACCGTGTTTGAAAATCAAAAAATAAAATGCATAATATAGAGTGCGTTCATGAGATCAAATAAAGTTGAATCGGGATCTGGAAATGCCCTTATAATATTTTCTGTATAAGAATGTGCCGGAGTGCATTAAATATGTTTCCATCGCTAATTCTTAAAGGGACATTTCATTCCAATCAAGATTGGTTATTCTAATAAGTATAAATACTATTAGTTTGTTTAAGTTGTTGCCAATAAGCGAGAAACACGAATTTTAACTTGAGACATAATCGATAAATTGCATATAAATTCGAACTGTTGTCCACAACAGTTTGTTCAATTTTAACACAAAAATATAAATTTCTCGTAAATGGTGCAATATTTTGGTTTGAAATTTTCAGAATTTTCATAAGAAAATATGCTCTTTCAGATAAAAATAAAAGTAAAATTTATGACAAAAAAAATCTGAAATGTCACTTTAAATATATTTTACTACGAAACGGCCAAGTTTTGGAGTTACGATAGCGAAACTCTTCTAATCTCGGGGCCCCGGTTTGATTTCATTATCCGATAGTTCGCTGTAAAGTGCATAACAATTTATTAATCTTATGACGTCGCGCACGGTATTGCGGGACTAAAATGTAACGTCAAACTAGCGAACGTCAATTCTTATCATTGTGTAACGTTAACATTTTTGCGTGGGCAGTTGTGTTGTGTTTCTAATGTTTACTCTCTGTGCAAACGGAGTGATTTATAAATACAAGACCAAATTTTAGGAAATATCCCACTATTTCCGTCCATTGTTTTTCTTTAACTATAACGCCGCTTTGATTCATTCTATTATCACTGGTGGTGAACTCGGACAAAGCGGGGAACATTTTTCATGAACACAAGGTACAGATACTTCATTGCACATCCGGATTTTTGTAAACAATACACGTGTCATTTTGTTTTACTTCTCTTTCCGTCTTTTTTTAAAGGATGCACTCAAATGAAAGATACTAAGGTATGTAGATATGATTTATGATACGCACGAAAATATCAGTTTTATCGATCATTATTTTCAAATGGTATAAACGGATTGCAAGTGCACAAAGCGCATATTGAGATCATGTGGGTTGATCTTAATCGCCCGAACGAAATGGTACGATATCACTGTTTATGTTTATCTATTTGCATTGCAAGCAAACAAAAAAGACATATAAATGTACAAATAAAGGCTGTAAATGGCAGTTTTCGGTGTCATGTCATTGAAAATCATTGTGCGGTTTCTTCGTGACAACGTTACAGCATGTTTGCGATGTTATCTTTTCCAGCTACGGTGTTTTATGAGCACATGTTTGATAAATTAATCGATTGCGCTGGACTTAACGGCACATTTAAACATTTATTCGGTAATATCGCACTGATTTGAGCATCTAACCATAGATTTCCGGCATCAAATTGGAGCACCAGGTACTTGTTTCAATATATATCAATATGTACTGCCTAACTCCCCTTTCAGATAAATTGCTGACAGGTGATGAAAATTAGATGACATCGTCATCATCATCATCATCATCATCATCATCATCATCATCATCATCATCATCATCATCATCATCATCATCATCATCATCATAATTTTTATCGTTACCTTGGAGTTTCACCGGTAAGATTTTCGTTATGCCTTCTTAAATTTGGTACAGGTGGAGAATAAGCTATTAAATGAGAACAAGATGGATCTTGATCAGACAGTGCACATGCAAAGTCTGATCTTGATCCATGTTGGTCGCAAAAGCTATAAAGGATCTTTTCCAGATCTAAGCTCAAAGGAGGGTCCAATGTTTAACCTTTCCCAAACAAGACATTGGTTTCACGTCCCTGTTAGAAAAGGCTTCGGAAAATATTGAGACAAAAAAAAGAAAATTATACAATCCAGCATTTTCTCATTTTGTATCAATATTTTCTGAGCTGTCAATATTGTACATCACCAACAAAATCATTGTTTGGGAAAGGGTTTTAAAATGTTTCACTCATGGGAAAGGATAATGATACTTTTCCTTTTAAGGCACCTATCAATAGGAAGAACACATGAATAAGAGATATCGGTAATGCCAATCAACTGTGTGCTAAAATAGACTTGGTTACTGTTCTGTTTTTATAAACTGTTGGTATTTGGTATAAAATGTCGTAACTACAGCTTCAAACAAGCTCTAGTTGCGACGTTTTACATTTACATATACGGAATGCCATCGTTTGTCCGAAATTAATCACTGCTTTCTCGAGAAAATTGATCCCTATTCAAAGACGAAGCAATGAAATACATTATGTATTTCCGAAACAGTTTCCCCTCAATTAGAAAGGTTTGGAAAAAACATTGAATCAAAAGAAGAATAGATCTATACTGAAAATAATTTGGCTCCTTTTTTCTTAAAATTTTTCTTTCATTTTTTCTTATTTAGTACACACATTTTAACTTCTCAACATATAAAATCAATGTATTTTGACATCTAGAGCAGTCAGATAGACAAATTGGCGGACGGGTAGAAAAACGGACGGACGGGCGAACGAAGCACTATCTATATGGTGGCCTTCTAATTGGGGGCTGCAATACCAGATAGGCCTATTGTTTTGGAAATGATTATTGTATACCATTAATTCGTCTTTGAAAAAGAATAAATTTTATCTACATGTACTATACCTCGTATATAGACCTAGTGACGTTTTTTCGGACAAACACTAGTGCTTCGTCGGTGTAAATCTAAAACGTCACAAACTCAACTTTATTGAAGCTGTAGTTACGGGATTTTATAACAACACCTACGATTTATCCATATTTAACCGAAAACCCATTCTATTGTTAGGACAAAAGTCATTGCAATTCGAACAGCCATTGAAAATGTTCAGGGTATCATGAATAAACCGTACAAGTCCCCTTCAAAAAACGTTAACTACGATTTTCACATCGCAAAAAAAAACTTCTACTTCAAGAATTGTAATACCAACTTCAGAATCAGTCAGAGAAATAAAATAACAAAACTTGCAATAGCCTCTAAGTGTTTCTCCGATTCGTCCATATTGTTTGAGGCGGATAAACACGTGCAAATCGTTGTGTACATGCTCAAACTAGTGAAACTGTTTTTTAAACGCGCATTTAAACATGAAGTATCTGTACCTTGTGTTCATGAAAAATGTTCCTCGCTTTGTCCGAGTTCACCACCAGTGATTATTTTACTTGAAATATGTGCCAATTAGATGATTTTTTAAGTTTACTTTAAATAAAAAGTTTACGATTATAAAATTTCTGTCCACACGAAAAAAATCGAACATCTCTTTTACTTTGAATTACTTTGCGTTGAAATTTTAATATGATAAATAAGAAAAAAATAGTATTTCCACATTGAAATTTATTTTTTGTACGAATAAGGGAACGGGGCATTTTTTAAAATCTAAAGAGTAAAAAAATCGCGTTTTCAAAGACCCAAAACATTTTCTGTCCACACGCATTTAATGCATATTTGTTTCGTTTATCATTTAGGCCTAACCGGCTTTTTTTCTATTATAGAAAAAGAGAAAAAGAGAAAAAAGTATTTCCTATGTTAAGTTTGGTGGCATTTTGGGTCATTGATTACCAAAATATTTAGGAACATTGTCATTTTATCTGCGACGCAATTCTAACTGTTACACTTCGATTTTTAGTTAACAAATTGTGATAATTTGCGCAATTGGCATCAAAATTTGATTTCTGCTCGGCAAAACATTCTACAGCATCTCCATAATCATAAAATATATTTTTCTGTGTGTTTGACATTAATTAACCGCAGAATTGTTTATAAATGTCCGTCGCACTTGTACATTTATGATACATGTTACTCGCGTTTGTTTTTTTTTTTCTGATTTGAAAAATAAAAAAGTCTTTCTAATCTAGTAAATTTCTAGAAACTAACGACTTGAAAAAAAGTATGACTATCGTTGGAGGTGGTATATTTCAATGAGCCATTGTCAATGAAATTTGCGTTTATTAAGAACGTGTCATAAGAGTAAATGTCACTTGAAACAGCATCATAGAGGTCGGTGATATTCAATCCAGCATAATATAGGATTGAGTGGTATTGGAACTGACGCAAATTAAGCTGATGTTGTCCATGAATGAAATATTATACGCTTTCCAAAACCAATAAACAAACCTAGTAGGGTGTATTTTGGTTTTGCCTATTTGTTCGTTCCTCTATCTGTCCGTCCGTAGGCTATATTTTATCATCTAGATATCTAACCCGAATAAATATTTCCACCTAGGACCACGAAATTTAAAGGATGTTTACCGTTTATTCAAAGAGATACCCGTTTGTTTTCACATATGTCAAAGGTCAATGTCTTAATTGGACTCTGTTTAAAATCTGAACATTTTTTCCAACTGAAGAAACGTTTTACTTATTATCATGAGACTTTGCGCAATAGTTGTATTTGGCAAAAGGAAGTGATCGTGGTAAATGCTGAACATAGAACTATTTTATGGTCAGTATTGACTTCTAATAGATCTAGTTGCGAACAAGGGTCATTGGCTCATAAATGAACGTAAACACTGCATAAATAACTGATCACTGCAACCCGATCATTTTTTTTCCTCTTGGCGACTTCCACAAACTTCAGCCCTTTGATTTAATTCGTTGAGCGGAACGATATTCGGATCATTCAGTCTATTTTTAGACATTTTTTATGTTGAATCTCTTTACACCTTCATGTATTATCAGTCATTATGTTGTGTTATACTTCGGTCATTTTACACATATGCATGCGTTAAAGAAAGACGATCACCAAACTTTTTGCTAGGTGGTATGTTGACTTTTATTTTACTTAACTTTACATTGGAATAGGGTTCAATTTTATGAAGTTAACTCTGGCGTAGGCCTACTTAAGGGCACACAATAGTAGGTGCCTGTTTCCGTAGGCGTTCTTGTAAAGTCTTTTAACTACGGCAATCCGTAGTTACGAGATTTCATAACAACACTGACGTTTAATCAATACATAGTGTTTAACCGAGTCTATTTTTATCCATTGCTATTAAATGAAGGATCAGGCGACACAATGATAAAAGACAAAGGGTAGATTACATAGATAGGATTTTACCCTTTACGACAAAATTTATGACTATTTCAATGTTAACCCCTCTAAAGACAACAAAATCATTTTGATGAATAGATCTAGCTGTACAATTATTTAATAAATATTAATAAATATTTATGAATGCCTAGGATGTTAAAAAGGAAATGATGTGTGTACAATATAGAATAGAAGATAGGGCCTATAGAGGCAAAAGAGAAAAATGCTGATTATCAGCTAAAGAAGAAAATGCTGATCATCAGCATTTTCTTCTTTTGTCTCAATGTTTTCCCTAGTCTTTTTCATCAGTCACGTCAAAATCAAGTCTTGTTTGAGAAACGGATGCTTAAATGAGCAGTGTCCGTCACTGTTCTACATTATTTCATTGACTAAAATTCCTTTCAAGCTGTATATGTTTCAGAAGACATGAAACAATAAACAATTTTTTTTAATTACAGACACCTTGAAATGGTCCAAACATCACTAAGATGTCGGTTGAAAATGATAAAAGAGTCATCAGGGAAGCTAAACTCTCAGAAAGGGATGCTGTGTTGAAGATACGAGAAAACGTATACGGAGGACGTGATTATCTGACTGCATATTACGACGCTTTCCTCACCAGCGATAATGCATTTCCTTACGTGACCGTCATTGATGGACAAATTGTAAGTATTTAACCCTTTCCCAAACGGCAATTTTGGACCATCCCAAGTTGAAAAGTGCTACAGACTACGAAATGGGCCTTCAAAATGGTAGGGTTGTTGTTCAAATTATCAAAAAAAGTATTGAGACAAAAGAAGAAAATGCTGATTATCAGCATTTTTTCCTTTTACCTCAATGTTTTCCCAGATTTATTCTGTTAAGAACGTCAAAATCAGGTATTATTTTTAGATACGGTTATATAACGATATTAAAAGTACTGAAATTGCGAATTGATACCCACCCCACCACCACCCCACCCCCAGAAAGAAATGAGTACTTAAACGACAAAATATACTAGGACAAAAAAGATACGCAACCCCAATTTTTCATAATATTTTCGACAAAATATGTTTTTAATGGCTGTTGAGTACATTATTGATATGCCTGCATGCATACGCATAAACACAGTGCCATTTTCTTCAGATGTCGTACATTCATCACGTGATACATGGAAAATTGTTAAAAACTGATTATCCCCTGCCGTGTTTTCTAGATGACTACTATCAAAACAAATTTTCGTCAAACACAAGCTAGAACATAGACAAAGAAGACGTCAAAGCGTGCACACACTCTTCACTACGCTACGCATAGCAAAGCTAGGCCAAAACCAGCGCCTAACTGCAGTACAGATGTTGTTGGTGGAAAAGGTTCAAAATGTTGTCGTAAAACATTGATGGGGCAAAAAATCGACACATTTTTTACTGTATACGTTGTTGGCTCTCAATTGGATCACAGCCGATTGAGCACGAGGCAGACGTGCAAGAGATATGACGTCAAGGCAGGACCGAATAATCACGTTCACCCCACCTACGGGATAGGTTTAAGACTGCAACGGAGACCGCTAATAGCTCGTATGGACTTCACAACATTCAAATATCGGACAAAAGTGAACGAAACAGATTGTTGTTTTTTTTTCGACCTCCATCCAATTTTTTTGTCGTATTGTGTTGACGCTCGGTTTAAACTGGGTGTTCTCTTACTAATGAAATTGACTACCAACAAGATTTTGTGAACTTTACAGGGTGAAATGTTATTGCTTTAAATGTATTAGTTTTGTTTTAATCTGATTTGATGTCTTTGCGTAAGAAGGAATTGAAAATGAAGTTGCGTTTCTTTTTTGTTTCAGTATATATAAATTTTACTTTTTCTACTATTCTAGATGGTGGAATTCTCAGTATCAAAATCACACTTTGGCTTGTCAAAGGTTATTTTTTTTGTAAATGATATGTTTAATAGTACATGTATGTGTTTGACACTCTCTGCACTAATCTAACATTTGTAAAGGTCTATGTAGAGTACTCAAGTAGTTTTGCAAAGAACATACGTACCGGCCTGCATGCTATTTGCAATCTGACTGTATACTACATGCATACTGCATGTTTTTTACAATTCAGTTTTACACGTGTTCAATGACATAAAGGAATACTAATAAGAGTTCGGCATACTTTTTGGACAAATAACATTGCAGAATATTAAAAAAATTCGCCGCTATATTTCGCATAAAGGAGACTGACGCTAGTTTATGTGACGTCTATGAATAGCCACGCCCCCGTCTCGAATGAACCGCTAGCGAATACCAACATTATACTCGTAATGTCAGATAGAGTCTGTATAGATTCTACGCGATATAAATTTATATGCGCTGCGCGCATTTGAATTTTTATTTCGTACAGAATCTACTATACAGCCTCTATCTAATACTAATACCTCGTACATATTATGATTTTAACAGGTAGCATTCTTTGTTGCATTCCTGGTTGACGACAGGAGGACATTCGTTGGCAGGGCAGGTCGAACCAACCCAAAACATGCGGGGAACAACTTGGTAGAACTCATGTATAAAGTTGCCATTCCAAGACTTATTGAACTTGGAGTCATCCAGCACAAGTTCATCAAAACCTACCCAGACGAGACTGCCTTTTACAAGCAGCTGTCAAATAAAGAGTTAAAGCATATTCTTCAGAAGGTAACAGTTTACCACTTTCCAAAGCAGGGCCTTGTTTTGACGTCTGTGTTAGGAATGTTTCGGGGAAAATTACGTTAGATGAAAATGATGAAAACTAGTATGTTCTTAGATTGCCTCAACATTATATGTTCAATTACATACTTATCTGCTCTCGACATCATTTATTTTGTTTTATGAAAATCCGTTAAATTTAAAAATCCAATCTTTTGCCGTTTTGGGATTCTTCATCAAACCCTGTACATGTATTGAGGCTACTCGGTTAAGTTGTCTCACCGGTGCTGTTCAAAGGGTGTCCACAACATAGGATTGAAATAGGGAACGATATTATCCAGTAAATCGTGACGTAATTTAGGACAAACAATAATGTTTCGTCGGTGTAATTTTAAAACATCCCAACTACAGCTGGATTGAAGCCGTAGTTACTAGATTTTATAACAACGCTTAAAGATTAATCAAGTCAAACTTTTAGAAACAGTCTATTTTTATCAGAGTATTTATTCCTATTTGAAATAACCAAAGTTCGTCAACACGCAGAAAATATTACAATTCTTTATAATTAATTTCATTGATGAGATTGTGCAAAACATCCTTTTACATTCAAGCGCATCAACATTAGGCATTACTTTTCAACATTCGTTTCACGACTATTCGATCGCACGGTGGGGATTGTGCATGATGGGATGGATAACGAATACGGACAAAATAATCTCGATTCTAGTAAGATTTTTTGCAATGACTTCCTTATTTGTGCGTCAATTTTCAAGAGGTTTGTTGCATGTACCCCGCTTTACCGAGCTCTTTCATCGGATGTATGACACATTAGATAACTCGTGGTACTTTTTCCAAAATATTGTCCCAACCGACCAGAAAGCTAAATGGTAACGACTACGGCCAAATTAATCACGCTTCAGGTAAGCATTTGAGCAATAACTTTCTTATTTCAGCGTCAATTTTTATGCAGTTTGTTGCATGTACTCCGTCTCACTGAGCCCTTTTCTCAGATGTATTATCGGGAAACTCCTTGCACTTTTCTCAAAAATCGATCCCAACCAACTAGAAAAATGACATGAATTTTTTGTCGTTTTTCTGATCGGTTGGGATAAAAGTTTGGGCAAAGTACAAAGATTCTACAAGCAAGTCATATATATGAGGAAAGAGCTCAGTGATGCGGGGTACATGCAACACACCGCTGGAAAATTGACGCAGAAACAAGAAAAATATTGCACAATTTCTTACCTGAAGCGAGGCAAATTTGTTCGTATTCGTTATCCATCCCATCATGCACAATCCCCACCGTGGATCGAGCATCTGACTGATGGAAACCTGTGGCTTAGGAGACAACACTTCGTCGCTTTTTCAATGAAAACCTCGTATCTACAGCTTTAAACAAGCTGTAGATATGAGCTTTTTGTTGAAAAGCAGCGACTTGTTGAAATAAGCCCATTTATTTTCACTGTCTGATGAAATCATTATATCTACATCGCCTTGTAATAGATCCTTCGTGACTTTACCCTTTCCCAAACAAGACATAGTTTTGTTAAAAGAGGTTTGGGAAATTATTGAGACAACCAGCGTATTCTCTTTTTGCCTCAATATTTTCTTTGCTGTAATGTATACAAATCATATATTTGAGAAAGCCAAATCAAACAACTTTTGTTGTCTGCAATAGCTTTCAGTTAAGAATACCCTAATTGTTTTGTTTGTTTTTTTTTTTTTTTTTTTTTTCGTTTTGGAAAGGATTAAGGCAAAAGTATTTTTCTTTCTTTCTAGGAATTTCTAAGATACGAAATTCGTGGTATGATACCATCTACAGTACAGACTAAACATAACACTCACATACCAGAAGCCACCAACTCTGACATGATACACTACATGTCTACAGGGATTTATAGACAGTACTTGTTTCCCCACAATGTTTTAATCGTAGACTTGGTGCCATATGAACTTGTCCAATCAAATTTAGAAATCATCAGACAAGTCGACAACCGACTGATATTGTCAGACGTTCGAATCGAGAACGGTATTCCAAAAGGAATGATATCCATATTAACTTTATTCCAGTGTTCCGCACATTTTTATGGCTGTAACGTTGACCTTTACGGTTGTGATACATCATCATTCAAACAACATCTCGTACGGTGTGTTGAGTTTATAACTTCTATAACGAAAGACAAAACTTCCCTCTTCGTATTTGTGGACCCCCGAGTGGACAAAGAAGAGTTGCGTAATACTGCGAATTCTCTAGGTTTAGATGAAATTCACAGGGTAGACGGCGCCGATGCAAAATTCAATCCAGACACGATTCATCTGTTTAAAACTAAAATGTTTATGTCAGCATTGTAATTTTGTGTTGCGATGTCGCTACTTTTCATTAAAAACGGGTTACTGCAGCTCTATACAATGTCTTTTATGAAAAGTAACGGTATTCAGATCATTGTGTAGAATAGGTAACCATTTTATCCAGTTTAAGGTAACGTAATTCCGGACAAACAAATAGTATTTCTTGGGTGCTGTTATAAAATCTTGTAACTACGGCTTGATTCAAGCCGTACTAACTAGATTTTTCAACAACACCGACGGTTGATTCAAAACATTACAGTAAACCGAATCTATTTTAAGCACAAAATTCTTTGCCATTGTACGTTCTCTGATTGTATTTTTTTCTCTCATTTTTCCACTGTGACTCTAGTATGGTATTTTCCTCGGAAAGGGTGCGTTGTAGGAAATAAAGAAATACAGAAAGGGTTGACCTAACGTACTCGTACTTGCCAATCTCCGAGCAGAGTTGTCGTTCGTTACTCTCACATACATCTCTGCAACGGGCTGACGCCATGTTTGACAAGAATCTTGTCAAACCGAGGAAAACGTGTATTTTTACTGTTTAACTGTTTCATGTGTTACATAATAAAGTAGACAAAGAAATTATGATTCCGGGTATATTTGAAAGGCATTATAACTGATGAATTTACCCATACACAATGGAACTATTTTCTCAAGCCTCTTTACCAATCTCAATGAATTTTGTGCTAAAAATAGACTCGATTTATTGTTTTGTTTTGATAAACCGTCGGTTTTGTTATAAAATCTCGTATCTTCGGCTTGAATCAAGCCCTAGTTGTGAGATTTTATAACAACACTTACGAAATACTATTGTTTGTCCGGTTAGCTGGATAAAATTGTCACGGTTAGCTGGATAAAATCGTTCCCTATCACAATGAAATGTACAGAAAAGTTACTGCGCCCTTGAATGAATGACATCAATTTAAATTTTTTTAAATTATTATCGTTGGAAAATAATATCAAATTTTAAGGAACGTGGAGTGTGATATATTTTGGACTTCGGAAAAGAAAAATTATTTGTTATTGCCATTTTGATGTGATATAAAGTGACGTAATCTAGCAGATGATGACCCAATACCCTCTGAGGCAACTACAGAGGTGAATGTAATGAATGAACCATGTGCAAGAGAGTGCGTACTTGCTAGCTGCTTGATGTAACCTATCCCTATCAGTGACGCCCTTTGACGCTCTACAAAATAAAGGCTTTGGAAAACATTATTGAATATGAAGAAATTGCTTGTGACAAGCAATTTCTACATTTCAACAATGTTTTCTACACAAAAACGCCAAAACATGTGAAATTCAAGCCTCTTGAAATTGTTATCTACACCTTTGAATTTGGACAAGTCTTTAGTTTATCGTCTGGTAATGGAATACGTCTATGATGTCCCTCAAAACCAAAATCAACACAAGGAACGTGTGTAAAAAGGATGATTTTTTCCATCTCGCTACCCCTTTCCGAACAACCTATGTGTAAAACAATACATACAAGAAAGGACATTTTTTTTCTGATAAATTTTGTTACGTCATCTGCTCCTTCCAATTCTTCGAAACAGTTTGGTATACACGATAGCCTTTATCTTAGGCAATTTTAGAGATAGATTGCTAATATTTTACACATAGATACTTCATGTAAAAACCTTTCGTTTGGGACGATGACATTTTACATCTGACCTTGACCTTTGAATGACCTATTTTTGTTACAAACTCCCGGAAATGCGAGCCACGTGTCCGCGGACAATCTTCGCCAATGAAATCGACCTCCTCTGGGAAAAATGTCTGGACTCACACGTGATATGTCTTTACTATGTGTATAATAGATGTAATTATATTCGCTTGCTTACAAGTTTTTGGCAATTTGAGTACTACCCCCTGGAGACATTTAAAAACAGGTACATTGGGAAACAAACTTTGGTTTCATAGAAAGAAATAAAGAGGGATGAACAAATAAAACGATAGAATGATATGCTTTGTGTTTTCCCTTCTAAATATTGGACACGTCACCGTTTCGATTTTTATTTTGAATGATGAATTGAGTCAATAGACTAGACGTTTGTCTTCATTAATATTTTCACATGAGAAACATTTTCAAATGCGTAATTTAAATAATTATGTAGATTCTACATATTATATAGATATACCATGTAAAAAAGTTTAGCAACACTGACTTTGCTAATTGAAAACATGTATTTTCTGTGATACGAGGGGTGATCCAAAAGTAATGTCACAGTGTCTATAGTTTTGTTATTCGACGTATTCTTGTACAAATAAAGACTTATCATTCCAGCTTAACCTATTGGAAATATGCTTTTCTGAATTATTTGAATATTGTTTATATATCCGAGAAAATAAAATGCCAAAAAGAACCCATGTCGTGCATATGCGCCGCACGCCCTAGACTATTCTTTTGAAGATTAATATTACTTTATGCTCTGTCATTATATAGAAGAAAAATCAAGGCAATTAAGCTGATATTTAAATGCCGCTACGTCATGATATTTCTAAGCAATCTTAGAACGTTTCAATAAAATCGGTGTGTTGAAATACCAAATAAGTCTTATTGAATTCATCACTCGCATTCTGGATAATGGCAGAATGGGATAAATGCCCACAACGTGCAATTCTGAACTTTTGCTAAAGGCTTACAAAATAGCCGATTGAAGCAACAGAAACAATAAATTCGACCTAAGAGAACGGATATTTCATGATAGAGACGTCTACCGTTAGTGCAAGCTTTTTTGAGAGTGAATATGTGTCGTTTGAAGATCAAAACGAGCCGGAAGACATGTGGAGCTGGGGAATAACGCCAACGTCAATGTTACTTTGCGCTATTTCCGCATCTTAAGCTGAATTTATGAAGAATTTATCATGTCGACCTAAACCAACTGAGAACAAATTGATTCAAGGAATGCATTCAAAGAATTGCTGAACGAGTTGTTTAAAAATGCATTTATGAAGCGGGTCGAACGCCACGAATGTTGCATTAATTAAACACAGAGGGCGATATTTTGAGAAGGAGTAGAATGACGTCAATGACGTCGTGTGTTGTGCGGCGCTGGACACCGATGAGCTATGTAAAAATGTAGTTTATTTTTGTAATTTTACACGAAACTTTATGAAAATTCGTGCATGTATTAAACGAATGTTAATCTTTCGGCATCTAAAGTTGCATGAGGATACTTTCAAAAAATCACCGAAAACAACGTTTGTGACATTACTTTTGGATCATCCCTCGTATTTATTTCACAACCGTTAAATACATTTTAGCATATGCTTTAACGCACAACATTTAAATGTCGCTTTGTGGTGACGTTTAATATTGTGTGAGAAACATTGTCTTGACGTAGGTGAGGGGTCAAAAGAAAAGGTCACAACAGAATTCGGTATCGATTATGAGGTCGTTTTCGAGCAAGAACAGCAGTGAAACGATTTCTAATCCACTTAAATTGTTTGTACAAAGTATCAACATTCACTTCTTTATCAAAAAATTGAACGCCATTCGCGTCATTACGATCACGTACACGTCTTCCTTAAATGCACCATATGTGCTCTATGGGTGACAAATCAGAAAGAACGGGATGATAATGTGAGTGCGTCAACTTGTTTACGCTTAAAGCATTTACGACTCTGTGCCAGACAAGTCTTGTGCGTTCATGGTGTAGTGTCAAGGAAATTACAACGTATGTTCAACGTCTAGTAACCCTTCGTCTGTGGAGACGATTACGGATGGTAAGTGTGGATGCTCATTATTGAAATTCCTGTGGAAGCCACTCGAAAGTTTTTGTGCTGATATGGAACATCTTTGTCGTGACATTACGAAATTATAACGGTCATCGTCTCATGGCGTTTTTCTTCGATGTTCTTGACCTGGACTATCTCAAACCACAAAAACTGGCTCACATAGCACCCTCAAACGGTTACTTATGCTTTGAGATACGCAAAATTCAAAAAGACATCTTTATCACCGTTTCCGCCACGTAGGAACACATTAGCAATATACCGGTAACGTCCTTCTAACGTAAGCCCATAGCGTAGTCCCAAAGCGTTGCAGAAAACTCTTTTTAGTGGCCTTTTTCATACTGGGCAAAGACAATTATGTCTACACCTAAATGTTTTCTAGAATTACGCTCCGTACACATGAATACCATCGCAGACATGAAAACCGGAAATGCACACCTGGAGTGCGAGACGCACGCGATAGCGGTATAAAATTCATCTGTTTGTGTTCTCTAGCTATATTCTATTGTGTAAACGTTTAATTGTATCTTAAAACAAAAATATTTTTTAGTTACTTAAGATATACTAAACCTCAGAAATTACGCACCACTTACATTTTTCACTATAACTTTTTTATTATGTTACTTTTTCAAACTGTAAAACCACAACCCGAACTGCTGTCAAATTTTTCGTTTCTGGTCAAAAAATTGTTTCGGTGCCTTATAGCAATCAAACGTGACGAATGCGCAAACATGACTACCCTCTAAAGTGAAAGTCACATAATTAGTATCGGGTGAGACCAAATTGCAGAGCAATACAGTCTGTGCTTCGTCGACGCATGGAACTGATCACATTTTGGATCCTGCCATTTGGAATGACTCTCCGCTATCCCTGTATCACTTTGTTCTTTAACCTGTGTACCTGTTTGAGCTGCAGTTGGGACCTTTGGTGTACCCCTTCCCGAGCAGTCCAGCAGTACACCAGTTTGCTGAAAACGTTCTCATAAGCCGGTCAATAGTCATGTGATGAAATCACATCGTGTGTCTAATAGCACGTGACGTCATCACTGCCTTCAACATCCCAGTAGCACGATTACGTTGTTCAGTGGAAAGTCTTGGCATTGTTTAAAGCATAAAAAATTTCCAACCGATGAAATGTTTGAGTGTTTTCTTTCTTTCACCGACTACATGTACACGATAAACCAATAAGGTGGTTTGTGCATGAGGTCATTACTACAGCACGTGCAGAAAACCTGTTTACCAAGTTTGGACGGTTAGCGTTACGGATGAATGGGTTTTGTGCTTAAGAGCGTGTTGTGTGCATACCTAGTGTCCGGCGGATACCGAATAATACTGTGTCAACAAAATGAACGATTTTGTTGAAAAAATATAAAGAAGAAGAAGAACATTTTATTAGACAAGTACTGGTTGTACATAGTCGTTAACACATGTTCATACAAATGACAAGGTCAAGAAAAAGTGGTGCTTTATTACTGAGGTTCAGTATATTTATATTTTGTTGCTAAACTTTTTTTGCTATGTATATATACTAGTCAAAACGTCTAACCGGCGCTTTTAAAAACAAAGATAACTTTTCCTGTGGTGAGTGGATTTTTATGAAATTTGCTATGTGGATTTTTAAGAAACTTTCCAGATGATTTTGGCGAAAAGTTACCGTTGTTCCGTTGAATTTAAAGCGCAACACGAGAAAAGCTCAAAAAGCTCTAAAATCACACAGAGCTCAAAATATTGTACATGTAGTGATTTTTGGCTCATAAATCGTTAGCTGCAACATAGACAAGAAAAAATTGAAAATGTTTGACAATTCTGCGCGGCATATGACCCTAGAAGAAAATGTTACAGCTTATGTATGCAGAAAACGGTTCCTAGAAACAACACCGAAAACACGTTTTTCTTAAAAAAAAGCTTAAAATATAGACTGATAAATCCCGTTGAGCTACAAAATGTAGGATATATGAAAACAATCAGTTTGATGCATCGTTTTTCGACACCAGACCATATTTGAGCATATTCTCTAGATAAAATGTTTTGCCGGTTAAATTTAAACACCATTTTACCATGCCTCCTATTCTTTCTGTTTCTCCTGTAGTCAAAGGTCATACAAAATTGACAATGTTTTCCAATTTTTTTCTTGGTCTGGGTTGTAGCTAACGATTTGTGGACTTGGATTTATTGAAATCGTAATATGCCGAGCTCTGTTAAGATTTAGAGCTTTTTGAGTTTTTCCTTTATTACACATCCAAATTTGATAACAAGTGGTAAATCATCATGGAAATCCAAGTACATTGTGCTTAAAAATTCACATATCAAATTTCATTAATTTGTAATGACTTTAAGAAAAGTTATCGTCATTTTAAAAGTGGCCGGTTATGACTTTTGGCCAGTATGTAACAGAGTTAATGTTTTATGGGACTGTTATTAATTTTTGCTGTAACGAAGCCTAGGGTAAATACAAAGAAGAACAAGTATTAAGACTAGACTAATTCAGGAGGGAAATCGTAGCCTATTAGTATCAGTATTTTTAAGGATACAAATATCGCATAAAAGTTTTAAAAGTAGGTTGTGAGGTTAAATTACAAGATAGTGTTTATAAAATAACACAGAGAAATTATGAATTTGCATATAACTTACATATGATCATATGTCAAGTATACTGTTAAAATAACTAAAAGGGCATGATGAATGAAACATTTTACGTATAGTAGTACTTATATTGATTGTTCTTTAAAGTGACATTTCAGAATTTTTTGTCATAAATTATACTTTTATTTTTATCTGAAAGAGCATATTTCCTTATGAAAATTCAGAAAATTTCAAGCCAAAATATTGCGCCGTTTACGAGAAATTTATATTTTTGTGTTAAAATTAAACAAATTGTTGTGGACAACAGTTCGGATTTATATGTAATTTATCGATTATGTCTCAACTTTAAATGCGTGTTTCTCGGTTATTGGCAACAACTTCAAAAAACTAATAGTATTTATACTCATTAGAATAACCAATCTTGGCATCAAGACATACTTTAAAAAATTGAAATTGGAATGAAATGTCCCTTTAAAGTATCAGATTTTCATAATCAAATAAAAATGAACAATTTAGAAAAGAAAAGTTCATGGATTTCTCATAGGATATATATTTAGACCTTCTTTTCAAGGGAGCGTATGTGACACAGGCCCGTAGGAAGCAATTTCATATTGGGGTGGCTGAAACCCCTGTTTCTGAATATTGGAGGGCTAAATTGGATTTTCCCTGAATTTTCAGTGTAAAATAAGGAAAATTTGGCATTTTTGGCCAACTTAGGGGGAAGCCCCCTGTCCCTACCTGCCTGTGACACATGGAAGAAATAGGCCAGTCGGCTTTTTTTCTGGGCCTGTATCTAGATCTTTGCTTTTTCAGGCGACAATTTGGTAACATAGGTTTAGTAACGTACACACATTTTTTACCTAGCAATACAGACAGGAATATTTATCGTGTAATCAAAATCCTTTAACTTTATCGTGTGGTATGTTTGTTGTACGGAAATCTGGAAACATAACAAAAATACAATCGATTTCAAGATCATTTTCTATTGTAAGTACGGTTGCTTCTAATTATTTATTCTTAGACAAAATGATGATTTTTTCAAAGAGAAACTATTTTAAGTTGTAAGTATGTGTATTTAGATTTTTTTACATTTACACCCGTGTTCCTATTAAAATGTGGTTTGAAAAGAATTTAAGACTGCTCCAAATTGAAAGCGCTTTCAAAGGTATCGCGTGATTGCACACATACCTACGGACTTTCACGAGTAGAGCAACCCTGTAAGATATAAGAGGGTTTTCCGGAAAATTCGTGGACACTATTCAATATACTAAAATGAGAAAAGAAGAATTTATAAGACACACATGATGCATTAAATGATATCTTAGAAACAACATTTCAAAATTTGAACAATATCCCTCCATTTTTAACAGAATTACATATGTTTTTGTGAAGAAGGTTGATGCACCTCGGAGCACGTCATGACGTTACGACGTTCCAGCGACGAAGTAATAACTTTGCCACGAAGACTTGTGCTGCTTTTTTTCTTCATTCTCCGCACCCTCGTGCACGCACTGTTTTCATTTTCAAATGTTTTGTCAGGACTTCGTTAACAATTGTTTTTGACAGTTCACATCCCCCACCCCGATAAATCTTACCTTATTTTGCCTATCGTCATTCACGACTTCACTCACCAAATTAACATTTGTATTTGTTATAACACTCGATATTTGAGACCACGAATCAGTTATTGCTTCCCCGGAAACGTTTGTGACATTTGCAAACGAGAAAAATACGGCACACATGGTCTCTTCGTAGAAGAATTAACGAGTTCCCTGGTCTCTGCAGGCATTTTCCTAGTTCCATACAAAATTTCACAAGAACACGCTGCTCCGCCCAAACGTCCGACGTCGTCATTTTGACAGAATTCATCCCATATCAAACTTCTTTAAATCATCCTCAAATATGATTTTTAACGCGACAACATTGTTCAAATCAAAACAATATGGAGTCGAAATGTTAGGTCATATTTTTATACATTCATTATTTTGTTTCCCGCTAATTTCATACGTTAAATTAAATTAAAAAACATAGACATGGGTAGTGTGGTGTAGCGATTGGTCGTGGAGATGGAAAGAACCCAAGCAAGACAAGATTTAGCCAGTGAAAGTATAATTTATACAGAAGTTACACCCAAATATTCCGGACCACGAATGGCCCAAAACCCGGGTTTAAATACCAAGCATTTGATTATACAACAAGTAATTATCATAAGATCGTGACAATAATAAACATGAAATATACATTAAACTTGGTTCATCCGATTACTTCTTAATTAGACCCTGTCTAAAGATATATTTCAACCCGTGTGATGTGTATGGTAGTCTAGCCTGTGTTGATGAGTAAATGTCACGCGAAAAAGGGACATTTACATAACAACACAACAGTAGCTAAAAAGCTCATAATTTGACGTGCTCTGGTTACCTCTATGTAGGGTCGTGTTAGGTCCTTTTGCAAAATAAGTGCATGTTAGATTTATTTCTTTTTGCTGGAAAAGTAGTTGATAGATGTTTAGCTTTCATGTGATAAAGATTTTTTCACAAACAAAGTATTATGAAGCAAAATGAATTGTGTGTCCACGAACTTTCAGGACAACCCTCGTAGACGTTGAAACATCGATAAATTGTGTGGTGGTGATGACATTGTCTACATTTTCACTTTTGTATAGGTATATCGCAAATGACTCGATCTTTGCATAAAATGTCGTCCTTCTACCTATTTTTTGATAGAAAACCTGTTTTTTCAGCATACAGGAGTTTGATATTTGCTCAATTACAACCTTTATCATAATCTTAGCAAGTTTTTTCTGCTCTTCAATGCTCAGACAATGCAGAATGGTTGAACGTGACATAATTATTCGTGAAGCGGAGTTATCTGACAAAGATGCTGTACTGAAGATACGTGACGGTGTATACGGTGGGCGTGATGATCTACCGTCATTGTATGACAGTTTTGTAAACAGTGATAACTGCTTACCGTATGTGGCCATTGTTGATAACGAAATTGTAAGTACATATATACATATCGTCGCTTTTCAACAAAAACCTCGTAACTGCAGCTTAAAACAAGCTGCAGTTACGAGATTTTTGTTGAAAAGCTTCGATATGTAACACGTCACACTAAGGAACCTCATTGACTAAAATATATGGACCCTAGTCAGTATTCGCTGACTGCAAGTACTGGCTAGGGTCAAAATATTCATCCATTTTAACCCGAGCAATACGTCACATTATCTATGGAGGGCGCGATGACGTACCGTCACTCTATGACAGTTTTGTAAACAGTGATAACTGCCTACCGTACGTGGCCATTGTTTGTGGCGAAATTGTAAGTATAAAATGTAATTCGTCATGCTTAGGCACGGTGGGGATTGTGCATGATGGGATGGATAACGAATACAGACCAATTTGCCTCGCTTCAGGTAAGAAATTGTGCAATAATTTACTTATTTCGGCGTCAATTTTCAAGCGGTTTGTTGCATGTACTCCGCATTACTGAACTCTTTCCTCAGATATTTGACTTGTTTGTAGAATATTTGTACTTTGTCCAAGAATTGATCCCAACCGACCAGAAAAACGACAAATAATTCTGGCCCTTTTTCAAGTCGTTTGGGA
The DNA here is from genome assembly GCA_963680895.1 of Fragum sueziense. Lineage (NCBI taxonomy): Eukaryota > Metazoa > Mollusca > Bivalvia > Cardiida > Cardiidae > Fragum > Fragum sueziense. The sequence goes on along the minus strand of OY804607.1, from coordinate 40,225,858 downwards.
TCGGTTTTTGACAAAAGTACAAGGAATTTCCAGATAAGTAATACATCTGAGAAAATGGCTCAGTTAGACAGTGTACATGCAACAAACCGCATGAAAATTGACGCATAAATAAGAAAGTTATTGCACAAATTCTTACCTGAAGCGTGGTTGATATGGCCGTAGTCGTTACCATTTTGCTTTCTTGTCGGTTGGGACAATATTTCGGAAAAAGTACAATGAGCTATCTAATATGTCATACATCCGATGAAAGAGCTCGGTAAGGCTGAGTACATGCAACAAACCCTTTGAAGATTGACGCACAGATAAGGAAGTTATTGCAAATATCTTACCAGAATCGAGGTTATTTTGTCCGTATTCGTTATCCATCCCATCATGCACAATCCCCACCGTGTTAGGGACCTCTTGGGAAAAGTGAAGAGTATGGACCATAGTCAATCTGGACTGGCTGCAACTACTGGCTAGGATAAACAAAAACAAATCACCCGATTTTTCTAGAACAATACTCGACATTGTCTGCGGACGGCAGGATGATTTACCGCCATTGTTTTAAAGGCTACCAAGCTTGGCAATTTATTGTACCGTATATTGGAAGAAAATCATTAAATTAATGTGTTTTATAAAAGATCCGCCAAACTCGGTTGTTTTAAAAGTTTTATTTGCTTTTCTTTACATCGTTGAAAAACTGATTTTTGAGAAAATAAAGATCGGCAATTTCCGTAAAATTGCCACGGATTGACGTCATCGATGGCTTGACTCCGCCTCCAATCTAGAGCATGCGGTGTCTGACAAAGATAATGTGTTCGACTTTTCTGTCATATAGCGAAGTCTCAGTTTTTAACCATTTCTCGATCGTAAGAGTAATACAGACAAACTTAAGGTATAAAGGGCCTAATTAGTACCAAAGAGCCAGTGGCGAAATTTGAAAAGTGCTGGTAATTCCTAAACTGTGTTACATTTCTATTCCAAATATAAACATAAGCATTTTGAACGGTTTAGAATTTTGAATTAATGCATATTTACGGAAATATTAGACAAAAATGTTCCAAATTACCTCCCTTGCATATGAATATAGAGTAAAATAATATTTGTAAATAGCTTTCTTATTGAAGCATTATCTTTAAATCCGGCACGGTGAATCAACTTATGTGAAGTGTATTTACAAGTGTGTGTAATTTGGTGCGTTTCGTATGGCTAGAAAGTAGAGTTTTTAATTAGGCCCTTCTAACCTTAAACCGTTCTTTGGCATATTCCTTAATTCATTTACGACCTATTCTTTGACTGTTTTAACATTTTTTTAAACATTTACTGAGGACGAATTCCATGTTTTGAGTATCGATTGGGGAAGTCGCTTTATGACAGAAAAGTCGGACAATTAACTTTTTCAGAAAGTTCAGACTTTCCGGGAAATGACCCAAGCCTGCCCGTTTTTCCCGCCATGACGTCATTCAGTGGCCAGTATGACGTCATAATTTCAAGTCGGAAGTTTAGCTTATTTTCTTCGGCAAAGATCGGAAAAGACCAAAATATCCAATTTAAAAGACGAAATAAAAACACTTCTAATGTTGGAAAATTGTAGAAACTTTGATATTTGGTTAATAGTAAGGTGTTCTTTCGGCACAAGACTTTAATTTTGCCAATCACCGGACACTTTAAGTCCAATCACTGGGAATTCGGCTTTGGATTGGGCCCTACGTTGATGTAAAAATAAATAATGTAGTTACATCACAATCTCCGATTTCTGAGCTCAAAACGAATAAATCTCGATTCATTGATGGCACTCACCTTTCACCGTCCTTATGTGTTCGCTAGAAGCTATCCGGAAGTTCCCCCCTGAATACATTTTTATACACAACCGAATGTTGTAACTTATGAGATAAGCGGCCGTTATTTACTTCTTTATATACCCCCTAAATCTATTAGATACCGATTATTCTCAAATATCATTTAACCATGTTTTGACACAGGTGGCTTTTGCTGCAGCATATCTTGTTGATGATATGAAGACAGTTGTATCAAGAGCCCGGCGAGTAAGTCGAAAACACGAAGGCAAGAAGTTAACCAACCTGCTGCTGGACACCGCGTTTACTAAAGCAAGATCTCTTAGTGCGGAGAGACACTACTTTACAACTAGCCCAGGCAACAAAGCCAGGAATTCTAAATCGTTTATGAAAAGAAATATACGAATTCTACAAAAGGTATGCATGATACTAATCGGTAATCGACATGTGAAGATCAAAACTGTTACAGTTATCCAAACACCCAATAAAACTGAATAAAAGAGTTTGCAAGTGGCTGTAATAAAACACTTTAGAATACATACGTACATGTATGTGTACAGGAAATACAACAGGAAAAGCTTTAATTCTTTCTATGAATAAAGACAACCCTTGTATAATTCTTTTGAAATAAGACATGATACCTGTTTTGTCTTGGACAGGTGTAAAATGGACTATGCTTGGGTTTGCTGTACAAGCCGACTGACTATCTAGATTTCAAATAGGCAAATGCTATTTTGAAACTTATCTGATCTTATATCTGAGAAATACAACCTTAAGAATTTAAGACAAATTTAGATCTAGATTAAATTAATTTTGTTTCCGCTTGTAATGAATTATGTGACCTATGTGTTAAGTCCCGATTACGCTACTAGATTGACAGATTCTTTAACATATTTCAAAAGACTGAAAGTCGTTTTATGTTTTTACCAGAAAAAGCGTACAGCCATTACGATCAATGTGTCTAATTATGGAACATCTTCGCATATGTTTGCTAGTATTGTTAAACCGAAGTGACCGTGCGCTATGAATATTTATAAACAAACACAATCGTCTGCAATATTGACAATAATGAGCGCAAGGTTACTTCGGTTCAATAATATCACATTCTACTGTCATCATAAATAGTCATTGTTATCGAGGAACCCATAAATATTATGAAATGAAAAGTATACAGAAAATTTGATATCATTTCAGAAAGGCATCTGCTACCTAGTTAACGACACAGCATCGGTGTCAGAAGAAACTATCTCCGCACGTCGAATACATGAAGCATTCCATTCGGATTTGTCAACGTTATTCTCCTCAGATACATACAAAAACTACCTTTTTCCGGATGATGCAATGGTCATCAGCTGGGTACCATATAAACCTGTACAATCAAATATAGATATCATTACAAAACTTGACAATACGTTGTTCCTGTCCGATGTTCGCACCGAGAATAACGAATCAAGGGGTATGCTATCCATTACAACGTTGTTTCAGTGTTCGGAACATTTCTATGGCTGTAATTTTGACACATTTGGGACAGACACATCGACGTTCAAACAACATCTCTTACAATGCTTAGAATTTATATGTTCCAACGCAAAGGGTCAGACATCTCTTGTTATATTTGTTGATTCACGTATGGATTTGGATGACTTGAAGAACACAGCAGACAGTTTTGGTTATCCCGAATACCACTGGGTGGATTGTCGTGATAAAAGTGTTAATTTTAATGAACTGCATCTATTCAATGGCGAATTTTAATCATTTCTACAACTGGCAAAATATTTGGCTCCTTCAATTTAATAAAGCTTCTGCTCATGGCATGGTGGGCCCATGCGTATAAAGCTAGAATGTGTTTATTATAGTATACAATATTGAGGCAAGATAGAAAAAGCTTTCTTAATGAGTGCATCAAAGCAGTGTTTATTTCGGAAGGAATTATTCTACATCTCCTATTATTGTATAGACTTCAAACGTTCAAAAACAAAGTATTAAGAATGAATCAGATATACATGGTAATCCCTAGTTGCAATACTGTATCCCGAAACTTTTTCGAAACTTTTCCTGAGTTTCGTTTGCAAACTCTCCACAAATAAGAGTGTATTTGAATAAACAATAAAGAACTAGATAGCAAATCAACAATATGTAGCTACGAGAGAGAAAACTTTCAATACAAGAAGAACCTATATTATAGATTTTCTGAATCTTCCATTCTTGCTTTTAGAACCAGACTGATCACCAAAATTTGATATTTTTATCTTGTATCGGGAAGATAAATAATGTATATGTAATTGTGTTTCAACCTACAATGTGTTCTGATGTTGGCATGATGGAACGTGTCGAAACAAAGGCACAAGTAAAATTAATTTGCTATGTTCATATTGATTGTATTAAGACAGAGTATAAAACTCAACGGAGCCAAAGTTTAAAAGATATATTAAATCGGAGAAGGTGGGATAACTCGATCCTCAAAATGTACAAACAGGTGGTTGTCAATTTCTTGTGCAGTATTACAATACGATAGGAGGTCAGAAAACACCTTGACCTTTGACTCATTCTAGAAAACGATTTAATAAAATATTCTTAATCTACGTCTACGTACTTGTGCCATCTTCTCGGGCAAATAATACATATAATTATTAATCAATAAAGATGCAGTTAGAGCTTCATAGTTGTAAACATTGAAGGCAGGCAAAGCTGGACCGAAAGAATTCTGTAAATTCATAGATTAAAATCCACATAGATCATTCTAATAATTTCTTCATTTTCTCATGGAACGCTTTTTAATACTCAAAACTTATGAATCGTGTGACTTGAAGAGACTGATACAATTGGATGGTTATCATTCAGAATACTATAAAGCTGAAAAATGTTAATAGGTGCAGATAGAACATTCTGTTAATGGGAATCTCTTAAACCAGAGTCCATTTAACCAATCTGTAAGTACCATCAGATAGAACTCTTAAAAACAGTGCCATTGGTACAAAAATCTCAATTTTAGCATAAAAAATTAGTTACACCAGTCTAATAATTAGGCGACGATAGTTGATAATGTCCACTGTAGCTGCGTCTTTATGGGAGGTTTTTAATCGGGAAGAAGGAGGGCATTTATCTGTGTTATTTCAGAATAGTGTTTTGCGGTGACAGTTTGACCTTTTGGCATGAAATACCGCCAATCCTCGATCATCCCAAAATGCAAACAAGAAGACCATGGTGGTCCTTAATCGCTCACCTGAACCTAGTTAGAATGAAAGTCCCAATGTTGTCAAGTTCAAGAGCACATGATTTAAGATGTGAGATCATGATCCAGCTGAAAACTGCATTCATGATCTTAAATGATCAATATTTGTGGCTGTTACAGTAAAAACAAGCAAATTCGTTGAATTGATATCCCCCGCCGAACATATTTTCATTGTCAATGGAGTAGCGCGGAAACGAATATCACTCTGTATGTATATGGCTTCAACAGAAGGAATATCACTCTGTATGTATATTGCTTCAACAGTCAGGGGCAGTAACTCTGAATTCAATGTTCGAACCGAGTAATCCCGACGATATATGCGCATGTCCTCTTTCTAGTGAAGCTGTGCACAAAGTTTCATTGAAATTCGGTCTATAGTTTTCATGAAATAGCGCAGAAACGAATATCACTCTGTATGTTTATGGCTTCAACAGTCAGGGACAGTAACTCTGAATTAAATGGTCGAACCGGGTAACCCTGGTGATATGCGCATTTCCTCTTTGTAGTGGAGCTGTGCACAAAGTTTCATTGAAATTCGGTAAATAGTTTTCATGAAATAGCGCGGAAACGAATATCACACTGTATGAATATGGCTTTAACAGTCAGGGGCAGTAACTCTGAATTCAATGGTCGAACTGAGTAACCCCGACAATATGCGCATGTCCTCTTTGTAATGAAACTGTGCGCAAAGTTTCGTTGAAATCCGGTCTGTAATTTGAAGAAATAGCGCGGAAACGAATATCACTCTGTATGTATATGGCTTCAATAGTCAGGGTCAGTTACTCTAAATTCAATGGTCGAACCGGGTAACCCCGACGGTATGCGCATGTCCACTTTGTAGTGGAGCTGTTCGCAAAGTTTCATTGAAATCCGGTCTATAGTTTTCAAGAAATAGCGCGGAAACGAATATCACTCTGTATGTATATGGCTTCAACAGCCAGAGGCAGTAATTCTAAACTCAATGGTCGAACCGCCCCGACGATATGCACATATCTTCTTTGTAGTGGAGCTGTGCGCAAAGGTTCATTGAAATCCGGTTTATAGTTTTCAAGAAAAAGCGCGGAAACGAATCTCGGACGGACGGAAGGACGGACGGATAGACAGACGGACGATGCAAGAACAATATCCCCCCTCCCGATGATTTCATCGGCGGGGGATAACAAAGTTGAAGAAAACAATTCTGTCACAGTCAAGGGCACATAAATGATGAAGATATTCTCATCAACATTATGTCCAACGTTCTTTTTTCATTGGTCAATATTTATTGCTGTTTTAGTGAAAACAAAGACGAAAACGGCAATTTTGTCACCGTCAAGGGCACACAACTCTGATTTTTCTTCTCCGATCAATCTGAATAATTAAAACATTTCAGATCTTATGGTCACTAGTTTAACATTGTGACCAAGTTGTGTCTTGATTGGTCAATATTTGTTTGTTAGAGTGAAAATAAAGTCGAAGACGGTAATTTTATTGAATTCAAGGGCCAATAACTCTGGTTTATCTTGTCCAATCATGCTGAAAATCTAGCTCATGTAGGATTTCATGGTAACCAACATTGTGGCCAAGTTTTGTCTTGTTTGGTCAATAAATGTAGATGCTACAATGTAAACAAAGTGGAAAACATCAATTTTGTCAAATTCAAGGGCACATAACTCAAGGCTTCCAGCTCCAGTTACACAGAAGTTCATGCTCATCCAAGATCTTAAAGTAACAAACATGGTGGCCAACTTTTGTCTTAATTGGCCAATAATTGTAGATGCTACAGTGTAAAAAAAGTCGAAAACGGCAATTTTGTCATGGGAAATGTGTGAAAGAAATTATAGTGATTTTTGTGTGGTTCTTAGAAGGATAAACGTTACAAAAATCCCCAATGGGCATTAATTTCTTTTACATAGTTATATTCCATCTTGCCAGTGGTTAATAGGATGCATTATATTAATTTGTGATATCACAATTGTCAAAATAATGGCCGTGAATTAATGATTATTTGCCTTTGTTTTCTTGATAAAAAAATGCAAATGATGATGATAAAAGAGGGCTTCAATGAGAACATTCGTGCAAAGTGAATTTTTTTAAGAAAATATATCACGACATTCAAAAATACTTTGCACGAATATTCTCAGCTTTGACAGGGGTTTGAAGGAAGATATTGGTATCAAAATAAACTGGACAGTACGGCGTATCGAATGGCATGTATCTCAATATTGAGTGTTAAGTAATTAATTTAAAATTTGAGAAAAAATGTGTACCTACCGAGTGTTTTTGTTTGCAAAAGTTAGGAAAGCATATCATAACAAAATCTTGTGATTGCCGCTTGTGATGTGAAACACGAATGCCCCAAAGACAGTATTTTGTGTATATGTATCCTTAATTATCGACAATTGAAGTAAGTCGTTTCTGGGGGGGGGGTGGGGGGTGGTATTGTTTTATAAAGCTTTTTGGGGGAATTCGCATGATATGCACGATATCTACATCATTATCTTGGCTAATAAGTAACTGTTCAAACATTATAAGCTTTTTATGCCACATTGTGTTGTGTTGAAATTGGTCTTAATGAGTGACCTTCGTGATTTAAAAGAAGAGTATTGATGCAGATGAAATCTTGCGTTATATCTTAGTTTTATCACGTGAATTGACTGAAAACAACACTGATCTCTTTCCTAGACTTTGCCTACAATCGTTTTATTTAGACTACAAATTTATCTGATTTGTGAAATCAGATAAATTTGTAGTCTAAATAAAACGATTGTAGGCAAAGTCTACACATCAGTCGATTTAATGAATCATAGTGGTATATTTATCATATGCGACAATTTTAATCTAGTTTAATGCTTAAAGCTTGGTGGTAATAGGAAAATGAAGATAACTATTCGGAAAGCTGGACTGGCCGACAAAGATGCCGTATTAAGAATACGCGACAGAGTTTATGGCGGGCGTGATCAGTTACCATCATTATATGATAGTTTTGTTACAAGTGATAATTGCCTATCTTACGTTGCTGTCATTGATAAAGAAATTGTAAGTACCTTATATTTTGGATAAACTTAACGTGTAAATGTCATAGCGCTGAATGAATTTACAGGAATGTGTATAACGTACCTGATAAAATAAAACTTAAAAATGTTACACACTTTGATTTCAAAACGGGTAAATTGTTAAAACTGAATTTTGCAGATTTCAAATATATTCAAATTTATTATCGTTGAAAAACGTTATACAGGTAGCTTTTGGTGCAGCATATTTAGTAGATGATATGAAGACAGTTGTATCAAGAGCTAGGCGTGTAAGTCGAGAACATGAAGGCAAGAAAGTGACTAAACTCGTGTTTGATGCAGCGTTTTCTCACGCAAGAACACTAGGGGCGGTTAACCACTACTTTACTACCAGTTCATGCAATAAAGCCATATGTTCTGAATCGTTTAAGAAAAGAAACAGGCAGATTTTTCAGAGGGTAAACATGTTTCTATATCAGTCAGTTATTTTATCTTGCACTTAAAGTTTTTACCATGATAAAAAAATAATGTTTTACGTGACTGACATAATTAGATATCGTATGCTCGACGAAAATAAAGCCATGCGTATTTGGACGCATTGCATGCAGTTATAATTATACTGTTTTTTAAAATCACTACAGATATTGGTTTTATACTTCTTTAAAAGAGCTTACACAAAACACGTAACAGGTGAAGGATTGTGCAGTTTTATTTCAACAAAAATGTTGAATACAAGAGATAAAACTCATTGCAGTTTTCATTACAATGAAAGTTAGAAAAGTGACTGCACAAAGCGTAAAGATTTTATGGTGATACCAATAAATTTAAGCCGGTATCTGGAAAAGGGGGTCCTTATATCATTTGAGACTAATAAAGTTGCTGATCAGCCTGTATATACACAAAGCCTAATAAGGAACCACATCGCTGTATTGTAGCTTTTTCATAACATGTTGCAACAGTAAGACTACAATAATCATCTTGACCAGGCTGCACATTTGTACTCTCAGATCTGGAAATATAATCGTCTCAATTGCTATAAGGGTTCCTTTTCCAGATCCCGACTCATTTGTAATAACCAAACAGGTAAGCAAAGAAATGTAATATTTTCATATCATATTTGTATACATTTTATAGCTTAACGACATAAATATAGCTCTATGATTTTTTCATCGCAAATAGATGTATAGATAAGGAACATTTGGCTTAATTTAAAGCTGACTGGAAGAGATGAAATATATAAAGCAGCAAACGTTGACTTTTATGCCCATTGGGCCGGGTGTGCGATTCATCAATTAGAAATTTTGTAAAATATGTATAACTATTGTTCACATAATTATGTCGCAATAATGAAATACTTTCTTCTATAGTTGATTAAATTACGTTTCAGAAAGGCATCTGCTACCTAGTTAACGACACAGCACCGCTGACAGAACCAACTATCTCCACATGTCGAATACAAGAAGCATTCCATTCGGATTTTTCAACGTTACTATCTACAGATACATACAAAAACTACCTATTTCCTGAAGATGCAATGGTCATCAGCTGGGTACCATATAAACCTGTACAATCAAATATAGAAATCATTACAAAACTTGACAATACGTTGTTCTTATCTGATGTCCGTACAGAAAATAACAAACCAACGGGTATGTTATCTATTGCCTCGTTATTTCAGTGCTCGGAGCATTTCTATGGCTGTAATCTAGACATATTTGGGAAGGACACATCAACGTTCAAACAACATCTCTTACAATGCTTAGAATTTATATATTCCAAGGCAGAGGGTCAGACATCCCTTGTAATATTTGTTGATTCATGGATGGATTCCGATGAGTTGAAGAAAATTGCAGACAGTTTTGGTTACCCTTATTACCATTGGGTGGACTGTCATGATAAAAGCGTATTTTTTAATGAACTGTATCTATTCCAGGGTGAATTGTGATTTTAGTTTCATTGCGAGAACTTCTAAAACCTATTTCACAAACAGCGTAGAATATCAATTCAACATAGTCAGGACACAAAATAAAGAAAGAAGAAAATCAAATCAACCAACATTTTCTAAATGTCTCTAATTTCTCTGGGCAATTAATTATCTCATTGATGTATTCCAATTTTCAATTACACTTTTGTACTTTGTAATTTGTAAAATTTAATTTGACATTGACGATATTTTTTTTCATTTATTAAATAAGTAAGTATTATTTTAAAAAGTTTGTTGTCTCAGAAAAATCAACGCTTTGCCAAATTTCATAATTATTCCATTTAACATGAATGAAAATAAGATACATGTAGGTTCAATTCAATTTCCTTTAGTCTCTCATCTGTGTTCTATTTCGTGATCGTCAAATCAGGACTCTCGATTTTTCAGCTTCAGACTTAGTAAAAGTACGGACATTAAAGTGACATTTCAGAATCTTTTGTCATAAATTTTACTATTATTTTTATCTGAAAGAACATATTTCCTTATGAAAATTCTGAAAATTTCAAGCCAAAATATGGCGCCGTTTACGAGAAATTTATATTTTTGTGTTAAAATTGAACAAATTGTTGTGGACAACAGTTCGGATTTATATGCAATTTATCGATTATGTCTCAACTTTAAATGCGTGTTTCTCGCTTATTGGCAACAACTTCAAAAAACTAATAGTATTTATACTCATTAGAATAACCAATCTTGGCATCAAGACATACTTTAAAAAATTGAAATTGGAATGAAATGTCCCTTTAAGCAGCAATTTACGATTTCCAGAAAGAATATTTCATTGATTTATACATATGAAATAAACACAACAAGTTGTTAGTATTTTCATGATGTTTATTCTTTAAAAAAGCAAACTCATTCACACACCTAAACCAATTTCAACAAACAAGAGGCCCAGAGGGCCTTATCGGTCACCTGAATCAAATGAGCAGACACAGTTAAGGAAAATGTTAAAAGTTAACTAATAGCGCACCCCCAGCACCACCATTTCTTGACAGTTTTTTTTTTCTCTTGTACAAACTTATTTAAAGACTCAAATACCAAATGTGAATTCAATCCAACAATAGAACATTTCTTAATATGTACCCTATTTACCCCCTTTTGGCCCCTTTTGGGGCCTCAAAGGGAGATAACTCCATGATTTGTATAAATCTTAAGCGGCTTCCCAATGGGATGCTTCCTGCCAAGTTTGGTAGAAATCTGTCTCAAAAAAATGTAGAAAATGTTCAAAGTTTAGTAATAATGCGAACCCCTCCCATCCCGATCCCCAGCACGACCATTTATTGACAGATTTTTTCTCTTGTACAAACTTTGTAGTCCTTGCCCTAAAGACTTTAACTTCCAAATGTGTATTCAATGCAACAGCCGGTTCATGAGAAGAAGATTTAAGATGTACACTATTAACCCCCTTTTTGGCCCTTTATGGGACCTCAAAGGGAGATAACTCCATGATTTGTACAAAATCTGAAGCGGCTTTCTATTTTAGGATGCTTCCTGCCAAGTTTGGTTGAAATCCGTCCAATGGTTCTTAATAAGAAGTCGAAAATGTTAAGTTAACTAATAACGCGACCCCCCTCACATCCCCCATCCCCAGCACGGCCATTTCTGGACGGATTTTTTTCTCTTGTACAAACTTTGTTGTCCTTACCCTAAAGACTCTAAATACCAAATGTGAATCCAATCCAACAGCCGGTTCATGAGAAGAAGATTTTTTAAGATGTACCCTATTTAACCTCTTTTAGGCCCCTTATGGGGCCCCAAAGGGAGATAACTCCACGATTTGTACAAATCTGAAGCGGCTTCCCATGGGGATGCTCCCTGCCAAGTTTGGTTGTAATCCGTCCAATGGTTCTCAAGAAGAAGTCAAAAATGTTAAGTTAACTAATAACGCGACCCCCCCCCTCACATCCCCCATCCCCAGCACGGCCATTTCTGGACGGATTTTTTTCTCTTGTACAAACTTTGTTGTCCTTGCCCTAAAGACTCTAAATTCCAAATGTGAATCCAATCCAACAGCCGGTTCATGAGAAGAAGATTTTTTAAGATGTACCCTATTTAACCCCTTTTAGGCCCCTTATGGGGCCCCAAAGGGAGATAACTCCATGATTCATACAAATCTGAAGCGGCTTCCCATGGGGATGCTCCCTGCCAAATTTGGTTGTAATCCGTCCAGTGGTTCTCAAGAAGAAGTCGAAAATGTTAAAAGTTAACGCACGACGGACGACGCACGACGGACGACGCACGACGACAGACAAAACACGGTCGCAATAGGTCACCATGACCTTCGGTCAGGTGACCTAAAAACTAACATTAAACAGTGTTTCAGTCTTTTATGTAAAAGCAATAAGACTGTCCAAATACACGAAGAGGAGTCAGCCGGACTTCGCATTAACATAGAACGGAAAAAAACATTATAAATTAAGAAGATTACCATAGTGAAAAGTTTCTATCCTATTAAGTCTGCACAGTCTGTATATACTCATTTAAATCTTTCAATAACAAAAACCTTTCATGGGGGTCCAAGCGAGGAAATACTTGCTTTAAGCATTATCGTCTCTTTTTCGAATGTTTACTCACATTTTCACTCTTAAATCTCAAATACTGGTAATAGTTTAGGAAATGTTTATATCGCTAGTCGGAAGTCAAAACCTCATAACTTCAGTTTGAAAAGATGGAGTTACGAGGTTTTGAACTCTCACCGACGACATGAATGATTCGGTTGGTATATAGTAAGTTAAGCTTCTATTACATGCGTTTCTGTGACATTTCTTGTTCGGCATCAGACGGGATATCCGGTACGGCCTGTATATCTTTACCGGTCTTCAAGGCCAGTGACACGCTCACATAATCTGTACTGTAGGCCCCAAACAGCGGCCATAATGGCTTCGTTGTGTCGATATTCTTGAACCGGAAGAACAGTCGGCGATTCTTTGCGTCTACGATAAACCAATTCTTCGCGTTCATGTCCACGAGGAAGCCGATCGTTGTCTTTAAAGTAGTTCCGGGCGGAGAGTTTTCTGTGAGCGGGTTGTGATACAGCCGGACGCCATTGTGAAACGTCATCAAGCAGACGGTGCGACAGAGAGGACATCTGCGCGCGCAAACTGTCCACGCATGCGGAGAACCGTCTACTGTGTAGTTCTTGTCGATTTCCGACTTTCTCGCCAGGGCCACTTCGAAGATCAGATCATTTCTTAGTTGACGTTTAATGAAGAAGTAGACGACTACCTCAAAGTAGAACCTGTAAAAGAATTATTATCAGTTCACGGTTTTATGGACATGTTTACAAATCAATGTATCGCTGCTTTCCAACGAAAATCTCGTAACTGCAGCTTGTTTTCAGATGCAGTTACGAGGTTTTCGTTGAAAAGCGACGATAAGCAGAGAGCGTAATATCATACTCAAAAAGTGCTGTAATTTTGCAATGTGATGGTGTGCGTGGACTATAATTTTGCATGAGCAATATGTGTTTGTTGCATGGATAGTAAATAAAGCTCAGACGTATTATAGTCTTTTCCAAAACTGATTAGTATCACATTGCTTTGAGATACTGAAGATCTTACTGTATCACCAGTATTTCTTTTGAGAGCTTAGTCTTTTTAAGTGTATGCCTTCGCAGTAGCAAGAATATAAAGTAGACAAGCATCAATTAGCATGCACGTCGTCATCTAAACTGACCTTCCAAAGCACATATTTTTCCAGTTTCTGTCTGGGTATGTATTTATAATACAGGAAAGGACTCTTTCACTTTTTATCTTGCATATATTTTGTAATGAATGACAATGGTCAACATCGAATCGAATCGACAGTCTCAATTCCATGAAAACCATATCATTTGGCTTTTCGACCATTGAACTAAAATGTTATCAAAATGCATTTCTAGTTCTAAGGTAACAAATGACCCACCTGCCGGTTTTGGCGAATGGCTTGGTTCCTAGGACTCCTCTATAATTCTTGAAGGCGGTTCCTATATTGGCAGTACGTCCACGAACATTCTTGAGCGTCCTTGTATCTGGGGTAACCATATTCTGGGGATGGCAGGTCTGTGCATCGTACGTGAAATCAGGGCCTGTAATTAAATATGCAATTATAATAAAAATTATCCAATAAAGGTGATAAATATCGCTGCTTTTTTGAAGAAAAAATGTAGTATCTGAAACTAACTTGATCCAGAGCATACTAGCGAACAAGCATTGCGAAACACATACATAAACATGTATGCATGTATTTGGTTATTTGATCATTGTTGAAGTGTTGCTGAATTATTGTCAAAAGCTACGTACGTAAACATTTGAAAACGTAATATACGTATTGTGACTTACATACGGTATCCGACGTATGTAGACATCAAAAACATCATTTATTCTGACTTACATACGATATCCGACGTATGTAAACATAAAAAAAACATCATTTATTGTGACTTACATACGATATCCGACGTACGTAAACTTAACAAAACATGATTTATTGTGACTTACATACGATATCCGACGTACGTAAACTTAAGAAAACATGATTTATTGTGACTTACATACGATATCCGACGTATGTAAACATAAAAAAAACATCATTTATTGTGACTTACATACGATATACGACGTATGTAAACATAAGAAAACATGGTTTATTGTGACTTACATACGATAACCGACGTACTTACATACGATATCCGAAGTACGTAAACATAAGAAAACATGGTTTATTGTGACTTACATACGATATCCGAAGTATGTAAACATAAGAAAACTTGATTTATTGTGACTTACATACGATATCCAAAGTATACCTCACGATAAATGACCTGGCAGAGCAGCCCATGCTAATCGAATGGAAAGCTCTGCCAGGTCAATTCTCGTCCGGTATATGTTAACATAAGAAAACATGGTTTGTTGTGACTTACATACAATATCCGAAGTACGTAAACATAAGAAAACATAATTTATTGTGACTTACATACGATATCCGAAGTACGTAAACATAAAAAAAAACATGATTTATTTTGGCTTACATACGATATCCGAAGTACGTAAACATATGAAAACATAATTTACTGTGACTTACATACGATATCCGAAGTATGTAAATATAAGAAAACATGATTTACTGTGACTTACATACGATATCCGAAGTATGTAAATATAAGAAAACATGATTTATTGTGACTTACATACGATATCCGACGCACGTAATCATACGAAAACACCATGTATTGTGACTTACATACGATATCCGAAGTATGTAAACATAAGAAAACATGATTTTTTGTGACTTACATACGATATCCGAAGTATGTAAACATAAGAAAACATGATTTTTTTTGTGACTTACATACGATATCCGAAGTATGTAAACATAAGAAAACATAATTTTTTGTGACTTACATACGATATCTCCAAACACCCTGTATGATCTGTTTCTATGTTGACCTCTGTCGTAGTCGTCGTCGTCATCATCAAGTCGTAAACCTGAAGAACATGTAGTATACCATAGCCACAGATAAGAAGGGGTGATGCTAGCCTTTCAAAATGCAATACTTACTTTATTGTTCATCAACTCGAAGGGGCGTAGCCAGGAATTTTGTTGAAGCCCAGGGCGATTTGTTGTGCCCATTACACGTAGTTTGACGCCCAAAAAAGAAGGCTCTGGAAAACATTGTTGTGACAAGCAATTTCCTAATTTTCTACACTATTTTCTAGTCAAAGAGATAAAGAAAAATATCGCAATAAATTCACTAGAAATAGATCTAGTCGTCCGCAACATCTTTGAATTCTTATAAACCTTCAGTCTTCGATGGCTATTTGCGATACAAGACGCTAACAAGAGCAACACTGGGCGTGGCATTATACGCCCGAAGCTCAGAAATAAATGGGTGATGTTTTGAACTTTTTATTGATCCTAAGGATGTATTTTCTAGCAAACACTATAGTATATTGTATTTATTATGATGGTAGTGTTTGTTTTGTTTTGAGTTCTACACACATGTGAATTTTCAACATCGTAGGCCTTGTATTTTGAAAGTTATGGACCGGACACGAATTTGCAAACTGAATCAAACAAAGGGCAATAACTCAAAAATTATAAATGGCAGAGTTAGGGTTATTGCGCTCTGCACATCCTTGCTATGAGATCTATACACATGTGAAGTTTCAAGACCATAGGCCTTATAGTTTCAAAGTTATGGACCGGACACGAATTTTGCTAACTGCATCAAACAAAATCAAACAAAGGGCAATAACTTAAAATGGTAGAGCTGTGGTTCTTGCGCTCTGCACACCCTAGCTGTGAGATCTATACACGTGTGAAGTTTCAAGACTATAGGCCTTATAGATTGAAAGTTATGGACCGGACACAAATTTGCTAAGGGACAGACAGACAGGCGGACAGACAGACGATGCAGACGATAACATAATAAGACCCTTCGGGCGTATGAAAATGTAAATACGATTAAGATTAATTTACATCTTTCAATACAAATAATCTTCTGGTTCGTTTATGATTCTTGGAGACGATGCGTCCTGTCGAACAGATTTTCGCATGGCTATCAAAATTGACTGCCTTTTGGTTATCGCATTTCCGATAAAAAAAATTCAAGTTAATACCGGTATGCGTCGAAAGTCTAACATAGTTTTCTCTCTACAACAGTGCATTCACGCGATCTACGCACGTGCAAACGATGCGCATCATAGAAACGAACAACACACGGAAACACAAAACAAAGCAGTGCATGTATAACCACATTCATGGTTGACAGATTCAGAAGCGGTAGCTCAAGACGTAAGAACCGCGTTAAATCTGGTTTAAGATATATAATGTAATACATGCTACACTTTAGGTCTAAGAGACTTAAACCTGTTTACCCCAATCTTTGACGTAAGTATGTATGGTTGAATGTGAGTTGTGATTGGACAATTTCTTTACTGGAACTGAGCATGATTTATTTTTTGTGATGTACTAGGCCTATATTCTATTCCAAGATAAAAGAAAAAAATCAATGATTTTGATAATCATTTCGGCAATGTATGGTCTTTTAAAAGATGGGTTTAATACTCTGAAATGCTTGTTAGACGGGTTCCAGAGTTAAGATGATCTCAAGAAGGGAGTCAAAGGTTATGGAAAAAAGTGTCCATTCCACACTAAAATGTTTGAGTGTATGAATGGACGTATGTCATATCATTACTGCAATCTCATGGACGAGCTAGAAGCAAAAATGTAATAAGGGTCGCCAATGGGACATGCATTACTTCCCTTAGACCTATATATGCATGCATGTGTTTAATCTATTCAGCATTATGATTCCAATCAAGTTCTACATTAGATGAAAAGTGCATAAGCAGTGCAAAGTTTGCGATTCGTTTACATATAGAATATATATTCAGTTCCAAAAGAAAGTGTGCACTTTTAAATTTTGAATATCTCGAAAAGTATACCGTCTACAACAAGGAAACTTTGTACGAAACATCTCAAGACTATTGACAAACGACATGTTGATGAAGAAATCACATAGCACGCACGAATTTTCGGCTTGACTGCGATTTTGCATTTTTAATGTTTTACGTAGGCCTCACGTGCTGAAAGAGTTATCGATCAGAAATTACACTCGCTGCATCCCTTTTGGCATATCGTAGCATAAAATCACATGTTCATTACATTTGTACATAGTGCATTGGCATGAAACGAATTACAATTAACGTTGGTGAGCAAGACCGAACCTGGTGAAAACAAAAACCTTCCGAAAATTTGAATTTATACGGTATTTATGTTCTAATAGCAATTGGACATTTCTATGGCATCTTAGAGGCAAACAAATTAGCTTTAGAACGTTATTGCACAGTTCGACGGCATGTCACTAGACTACTAACGTAACGATTACAAACGTTGACGTACACGTAACGTCTACAAGAAAGTCCAAGCTTTAACGTGGAAATGGCTTAGAAGGCCTGGCCAAACTCTACAACGGCATGTAAGCTTGTAACTCTATCCACAGGAAAAGCTGTAAGGAGTGTAAATCTCAACACCATAATGATCTGACTCTGTGTATGCAATATGAGCAATTCCATCGACATCTGTTTTGGTGCCAAGTTTCTTTACGGTCTAATTCTGAAGTATGATATCACTTTTACTCCCTAAATTGCCATTAACTTTGTGAAAATTAAGGTAAAGGTAAAACGCAAAAGTGCACACTTTCTTTTGGAACTGAGTATATTTCTATTTTACATTGAATATTGTAAGCTTCTAAAAACTTCTAAGATAATCAAATTTACATTGGATTACAATAAAAACAAGAAACGGTGCAATTCACACATATATACTATTCTACTCTATGGTTCTATTTTCTATAGTTCCTAAAGGCAAAATCAACAATACCAGCTACTTTTGGCTTCGTCTTTTTGTCTTCGATTATGTCATTTGGTACTGACAGAAAAAAGAAAATGCTATGATATCTATATGTATTAGCAACATAATTATTCCTCGATACAAGGATTTCGCCTGAAGCATTTCTGAAAGGCTACAGTCGGAAAACATGAACCGACATGTCAACATCTACTAATTCATATGTTAATGAATTCACAAATATCATAAATACCTCTTTTATTTGAAATTTCATGAAATCCTATTCTCCATACCTTGTCATTTTATGTATCTTTACTCAGATTTTTATTAATTAACAAAATCAACAAAATAAAAGAATCCGTCGTTAACAGATGGTACAAATCAGTATGCTTAAACATAATTATAGGCCTAATGTGACTAGTAATGCAATTGCTTTAAACGCAAAGGAAAACGGTATTCTTTATTCATAAGTTGTAAAGACAAATGATGGAAGAAAATTACCATGGTCAGGCTTGGATCTTGCACCAATTGCATATTCGTAATCTCCTGAAAATAAGGGAAACAATGACGAAATGACAAAAATGAACAAAGTCAAAGAGTGCCTAGTAACGTGTTAGACTATCGTTGATTGACATCAGCCTGTGGCTATACTAATCGGAGTCAAGATTATGAAGTTATTACACGAGAAAGGTGTGAATTTTGACTAGACTAAAAGTCTATGCATGATGCTCAAGATGCTTCTAGGAGCCATGTCTTATGTATAGCCAAGTTGTGGTACTATAATTCATAACCATTTCGGTCAAGAGTATCTCTAGGTACATGTATGGAAACTGGAAAGTCTAATCAACTTGTCACTTTATGCATGGACTGGAGATAAATGGAAATAGATAATAGAAAAGATGTTTTCGCTAGTCTCCCTTTAGTAGGCCTATTCACTCTGTCGACGAGGAACCTCAAAGGTCTAAACACATCGATGTTAAGCTGTTAAGATTGCCCAACATGTGAATATTTGGTTTGTTATTTTTCCCAAAATGTTATCATTGTTTGATATTTTTAAGAACTTACTTGTGACGTCATCTTCCAGTGCCCCTGGACGTCTGACCTTGAACACGACCCCGGGATCTATGACCGGCATTCCCAACACAAACACGCTGGCACGATGCTCACCGATCTTCGAACCCTGCAATAATCATACATCGCGATTTGGTACAATAATAATTGGAGAGAACTGTAGCTCATTTTAAGAAAGTTTTTTTAAAGGTTGGGAACGTGTACACGATGGAGATTGTGCATCATAGGGTGGATGACAACAACTGTCAAAATAATCTCGATTCTGGTCAAATATTTTTCAATAACCGTTTTATTTCTGCTTCAACTTCAAAAAGGTGTGTTGCATGTACCCCGCCTTACTGTGAGTTTTTGTCAGATATGTGAATCCATTTGTGGAATCTTTTTACTTTTTCAAAAATATTATCCCAACCGACCAGAAAACGAAATAACGACTACGGCTAAATTAGCCACGCTTCGGGTAAAAATTGCGCAATCACTTTCTTATTCGTGAGTCAATTTTCAAGTGGTTTGTTTGACTCATTTGAAAATTCTTCATTCTTTTGACAAAACTTGATCCTAACCGACCAGAAAAACATTCTGATTTTTTGTCGTTTTTCTAGTCGGTTGGGACCATTTTTTGCAAAAGGTTACAAGTAGTTTCACGTGAGTCGTACATCAGCGGAAAGCGCTCAGCAAGGAAGGGTACATACAACAAACCGTTTGGAAATTAACGTATATATTTTGCAGGGAGATGGTATAATAGTACTCTTCACATTTTAAGTTAAACCGTGTTGTTTTTGTTGTTTTTGTTGTTTTTGTCATTGTATAAAAAGTGACATGAAACACGACACCAATACGACACAGATAAAATATTTAGTTTCTCTGCAAACATGAATATACAATAAACCATGTTCTATCGTGATATATCGTTATTCAACCATGGTTCTGAGTTACAACCGTGGTTGATTAACGATAGTCTTAAGCCCATAGCTTATTTTTTTAGTTAAACCACTTAATTGCCCAACTAATATGTGCCACGGTCGGACTTTTAAGACCGGGAAGAAATTGTTCAAGTGCTGGACCACTTGAAATCATTAAAGGACTTCAGAATAGATCACACAAATACGTGTAACAACGGGGATCAAAGATCATACATGAAACATGATGTCATATTTCCATTTGTTTATCGTCGTTATTGAATCTGTTATGTTCTGTTAATGATTGATAGGTAATTGGAAATGTACACTCTTCATACCCCCCCCCCTAAAAAAACTCACACAAAAACAGTTGCTATGTCTTTCATAAATTGAACAATACGTGAGACAATAAGACTACACTACCTGATATACGGCCTTATAAGTCCCCTCCGTGTCTGTCAGATCTATGACGTGGGCTCGAGCCTTCTTGCCGACAGGGTTTGTGATGTCTACCCTGATATCCACACCAGGCTCGGCCAGCGGGCGCCGCTCGTAGTCGTGTAGTGTGATCATCATACAGGTCTCTTCACGACCCAGACCTACGTCGTAGGTTTGTATCTGTGGTGAGTAGAAGATCGTCGCTTTTAAACAAAGGCCTAGTATCTGCACCTTGGTTTAAGCCGCAGTAACGAGGTTTTTATTGAAAAGTAGCGATATATTATGCGGTATATTATAACTTTTAGCCAAATCCACGTTTGATGTTAACGATCTTTTGTAAAGTTCCAATTGAGATGGCATTGATGGACACAATGGTGTGATATCAATGCCCATATTTTGATATTCGATTGTATAGATCGAAACATGTTCGGTTGGATATACAGAGAAACCACTCACTTATTTCACAATAGATCTATATCTACATTCCTTAATTCAAATTATGAAAGGAAAATAGCAGTAGAATATTTTTTCCATTTGGTCGAAACCCAGCATTACAAATATTCGATTAGCTATATATGAGCCAGGATCTGGAAAAACGTCCCTTAAGGCTTTTGAGCCCAACGTAGATCCAGATCAGCCTGTGCATACGCACAGTCTGATCATGATCCACGATGTTCTCTAAATATTATAAATAGTTTCTTCGTGACCTGTAGTAACTTAAAGAGAGCAGCATGGATCCTGGCTCATATGTATTTTGTATTTAAGAACTCGTCGATATTCCTCTAAAATGTTGTTGAGACAAATCATGTGAGCTGGTATCTAGAAAAGGGCAAGTAAAACCTGCAAATGAACAAAAGAACATCGTGGATTCTGATAAGATTGCAATAAGGTGCATGCTTATTTTGGTCCATACAAGTCTTTATAAATGACATAAGGAGCCCTTTAAAGATTAACTATAATTGCAATTCATAAAAGTAACCAGGACTTGGTCATTGGCATAGAATATGACATAATCTAAACTGTATTACTGATTCTAGTATTATCAATCCAAAATTGTGACCCGTCACGCCAAAGGACCTAATATGAAGTCCATGAAATCAAATTTCAAGAAATTTTCAAACTAAACAAATGTTAACCAGTTGTTTGAAATGTTGATATAGAAAATAGGGAACCATTCTAGATTCGGAAAACAACATTTGAGTTAAAAGTTTTGATCCGAGTCAGGCTGCGCATTCCGCGCAGACTGACTACGGTCGACACTGTTCACGCTTCAATAAGGTCTCTTTTACTATGACAGGTCACAATTAGTTAGGCATTACAGTTTTTACCTTAGTATGTGGGATGAAAGCTGTCGTAGACCAAACTTCTCCCATATTGTTAGAGAATTTCTGGAATGCGTCCAGCATTTTATGAGCGTGGAACTTCATATCAGCTTTATTGTGAGGCCGTGTGTCAATATCTAGTTCCTTTAGCTCGCCAAGTCGTCCGAATAATGCATCTTTCACTTGTAGGAATTCTGTCGCGTCGCTTGAAAACAAAAACACATAAATAGTAAATAAATGAATTATCTGTAATATAAACCGCTGTAATACATTAATTAATTGTAATTGATATCATGAATTAGATTGTTTCCATTTAATGGTAAGCGGTGACAATTTTAAAAAAATATTTGAAAACTATTGACAGAAAAGAAGAAAATGCTGAGTACCAGCATTTTCTTCTTTTCTGTCAATACTTTTGCATTCTATTTGTTATACATTGCCCGCACTTTTTAACATTGACTATGTCGTCTGTGTACATCGCCTTTGAATTCGAACGTGCGTGATGTGCGTGAAACTTCATATGATCAGCTTTATTATGAGGCCGTGTGTCAATCTCTAATTCCTTTAGTTCGTCAAGTCGTCCGAATAACGCATGTTTCACTTGTAGGAATTCTGTTGCGTCACTTGAAAATGTGATGAAGTAATGGATTATCAATTAATGAATCAACTATACTCGTGCGACCATACTCGTATATGGGTCCTGCACTTTGCGGAAGAAGTAGAAAAAATCTCCGTGACTGAACTTTTGAAAATCAATTATTTGAGAAGTGAAATGAAAATGATTTTTTTTTTAAATTAATGTTACAAATTCTCAGATATCGATTGGATGTCTTTATTGAAATATTAAGAAATAACAATGCTTAAACTCAGATACACGTTTTCCCAGGTAAAGTAACTAGTAATACTGATTGTTTTCGTTTGTTGTGTGTGTTTTCACAGAGGAACATTAACGTATACAACCCATCATTAGCACTCAAGGGCCAGAGGAGAAATTTGAAAAGTGCCAGTAATTCCTAAACTGTGTTTCATTTCCACTCCAAGTATAAACATAAGCATTTTGAACGGTTTAGAATTTTGAATTAATGCATACTTGTGGAAATATTTGACAAAAAATTTCAAAATTACCTCCCTTGCATATGAATATAGAGTAAAACAGTATTTGTAAATTAATTTCTTCTTGAAGCATAATCATGAAATCCGGCACGGTGAATAAATTTATGTGAAGTGTATTTAGAAGTGAGTGTAATTTGATGCATTTCGTATGGCTAGAAAGTGGTATTTTAATGATGGGTCATATACCTTAAATTGTCGGGAAAGATTTAATTTCCAAAACGTAGTTAGAGCTACCTGTATCGAAGTACATTATTGGAGAACTTTGCAGCGTGGTCTAGAGCATTTTTCTCCCCAATTAGCTTGTCTAATTGACTCTCCATCCCTTTCTTTTTAGCCTTTGATGTAGCTGCTAACTTCTCTTTCAGCTCATTTTTCCTTTTCTCCAATTGTTTCTGACATGCTAGAAAAGCTTGATCTAATTCTTCATCTGTTGTATTTTCCTGGCGAATAAAAACATCAGAACCAACATAGATCGAATTATTATTATGATATCTAATTAATAATTTTATACTTGTAGGCTACGGGTTTAGGAAACACGCTGTCAAAGGATGACATTTATAGCCATTCTTGTCCGCATGGTAGGATGGGCATTTTAAGATACGAAAAAGACTTGAACAAGGCATGCGATGGTAAAAAGTTTGATTATTTTATAAAAATTCTTACTAGCTCTAAAGCTCCACATTTCGGGAAGGCTTCTGGCATGTCACTGATTAACTTGTTACCAATCTTCTATTATTAAAGGTGTTCCGTGTCATAAACAAGCTTTTAAAATAAATGAAAATCTATCATTCATTAAACCTTTTTTGGAAATGGAATAAATTTCTGATTATGCGCACATTTTAACTTTTCCATGGTTTTCTAGACTACGTGTTATAAATCCACCAAAACTATGTTTTGCTTTAATTACCTTTATATAGAGATTCTGTATTTCATCTTCAATGGCTTGAATGGCTTCGTCAGAGACATTTTTCTTATGTTTCACGTCTATCAACAAGGACTCTGTAAATAAATGCGTTTGAATACAGTGTTGGATTTCTACCAGTCAATATACACATAATATAGCATAATATTGGTGATATTGGTTTGATTCTACATAATACATTCTTAAAGATAATGACAGGAAAACAAATCTGTATTTTTCTATTATTGATGCATTACAAGGCAACAATTCAGGCTAGTCGCAAGTGAAAAATATTTGCTCAGGGAAAACTATTTCAACTGCAAAATATCCATTTTGCTAAAAAGAAAGATCGAGAGAAGGGGAAATTTAATTTAAAGGCTGTATTTCTTGCTAATCATTTACGTTTTCGAATCTGGAACAGTGATCTTGTCGACTTTCTTCAAAATTTTCAATTCTAAGCAGATAGGTCTAGATGAACTTCATTTTAATGTCTGGAAACGGTGAAAGGTTGTTGTTCAATTGTAGTCCGGATATTATATCTTGTGAATCTACATTGTACTTGTCATGATTTAAGTCACTTGAGATTTTATTTCCTTGTTTATGTGCTAGGTCATCAGTTCATATTATTCTAAGGATTGTTGATTTGATGATTTCCCTGAATACGAACTTTGGTAAACAGATGAGCCATGACATGTATGTTGGTGGTGTCGTTTCGAGTTGCAAATGTACCAAGTAATATGGCTTTAACCTCTTCCAAAACAAATCCTGCTTTGAAGTCTTAAATAAAGTTGAAAATACACTGAGCCATCCAACAGTCAGTGTTTTCTTTTTCTTTTCTGAACGTTATGTTGCATTCCAAAATTTTCAAAGTCAAATAGTCCTAAGTGATTGCTTTTGTCTCTTTCGCTGCCAAATTTCCTTAGAAAACAGACTTCTCAGTGCCAATTAAATTCCAGGAAATTCCAAAAATTATACTGTATATATAGAAATTACTCTGTAATATTTATTTGTTGTTAGATTGTAATGAAACTTTCAGGAAATTAAGTTTATGTGTTATGCTTAATAAATATGCTTTCAAATGTGTGATTGTATGACCTTGACCTTGACCGTGACCTTGGCTGACCTTGAAAAATAGAAAAAATGGCATTTTTTGTGCAAAAAAGTTATTTGGGATGGACAGATCTACTAAAAAAATAGTTTTTAGGAATATATGCCTAATACATAACCAAACAAATACTTATGAGTAAAACTAAACACTTTTTATTCATTCATTACACACCAAGGGCTGCCAGATTATATAAAAAAAAATACTGACAAAAATCCTCTGAAATCACTTTGTGTAGACAGTGCACACCTTCAACCAGTTAAAAGTAAGGTTAAAATTTTGCACAAACATCTAATCAAGTGTTTAAAGAAGAAAATCAAAGTAGGAGAATATCTATTACCTAAAAAGACGAGACTGGCATGTTTTTCATCATAGGTAGGTACAGGGTTTTAGCTTAACACATTACGTACAGGTGAGAACAGGTACGAATAGATTAAAGGAAGGTAATTTACGAAATAAGCTCCAACAATGGACAATAAGGTCAGTAGAAATTGTAAACATACATTTTCTGTCAATTTAAACTCCGATCCGGAGTCTGAATCGTTTGCAATCAATGTCAGAATTTCATCCACGGTGAGACGAGTCGCCATTTTGTTGGTTCTCACTGATCTGAGAATTTGTCGTCCAGAAACAGCTTCAAAATCATCGAAAATCCAGAAATAAAATCTAATTTCCTGGTTGAATACCGTAAGCAAGAATACCGTAAACAAACTTATCTGCCGTAAATGAGTCAAAAGTTGTAAATAACCGATGAGGTAAAATATGTTAAATACACGTGTTAAGAAACGTGATCGTCAGGTCGCCGAAAGGCGACATTGGCAGTCTCCTAGTAAGGCGCCGAAAGGCAACATTGGCAGCGAAAGAGACATAGCATGTTGCACATGGCAAGCATGAAAAAAACACAATGTACCCAGAATACGTGGATAGATACATACAAAGAACGTATTGGAAGTATTTTAATACCTAGATCTATTTTGTTTAGGACTATTTGATGTACCTGGTTAAAGACATTTGTAATGCATTTTAAAAAATGAAACAATTACAGAAAGCCAACATTTTCTCGTTTCTCTAAATACTTTAACCATAACAGCTAATGACTTGTGCCTGGCATAGTTAAGTTTAGACAATATAAAGCCATACCAAGAGCTCGTTTGGTCTACACATACACATGAATGACATTTCTGATTCCATGACCTCCATCGTTGTTTCGTTTTGTCTCATCCAATAAATAATAAAAGTACTCAAAGACGTTTGAATGGATAAAATTGAAATGCGCAAGGAAGAATGAATGGACCGATTTTTGTTGTGTTCTGTCACAGCACACAGCGAATAATAAATAACTAAGACGAACCGTGGTTGAACAAAATGCAACTGCGCAAGGAAGAATGAAAGGATCAATCTTTAAACCATTACCAGACAGAAATATTTCGGACTGTTCCAATTTCAAAGGTGTTGAAGACAACAATTTTTAGTTGGTGAAATTTCAAAAGTCGTTGCATCTAGGGTTCGAAAACTTTGTGGATAATGAAGAAATTGCTTGTCACAAGCAATTTCTCCATTTTCCACAATGTTTTCTCAATTATCTTTCTTAACGGGTGATAATGGGCTAAAACTCATACCAACTGCCCGTTTAGTTTCCACGTAGACATCGTTGATATTTCTGATATCATGACCATCAGCCTTGTTATGTTCTGTCACGGCACACAGTGAACATATAGGCATATCACAACCCTTAGAGTAGCAGTAAAAACTGAACGGCTGGTCCTCGTGATCCGGGATAGGACAGGTACGCTTGTGGTGAAACTCATCAAGGTTCGCCCTATAGAATAGTGAATCAGACTTACATGAGAAAATGTCAGGAAAACAAGAACAATCATTAAGGTTGCTTAAAAGAGAACTGAAAATTCACGCGGTAACGCCATTTTAAGAGTTAACGGTGCAAGATTTGCTTTGAAACTTCATTTCAATGTAGGGTTTTATTCAAGCTATAAGTTTAGTACTTTTTAAAATATGGAAGGTAGAAAATATTAAAGCATAAAAAAATAAATTATTGTTTATATCTTATTCCAAACAGATTATTTGAAAATGAGCATCATTGTACATTGCATGAGATAGATGTGAGACTGAGTCAATGTTTGCATGTGAAACTGTAGATTTGAAATGTTTTCTTATTTCAGTATGATTTCACTGATATTGATCGTACCTCCTGAGAGCCTCTATGGCGACCACATTGTGACCCTTGGTGACCTTGGTACGTTTATGTGCCTCTGTACACACACCACACAAAAACTCATCACATTCCTTACAGCGGTGTGTGGCTCGATTCCTTGGATCGCAGCTGTCACAGCCGATCTCCTGCGCTCGGTTACGAATCTGAATATTACAAATGGTCGCTTTCAACGAAAAACTCGTAACTAAAGCTTGTCTTAAGCTGCAGTTACTGTTTTTTTGTTGAAAAGCAGCGAAATAATAGATCTACCATACAAAATGGTTTTTAACCCTTGTACTGTTGTCTTTAAATTTTGTTTCAAACCAAAGGCCAATTTAAGAAATATGCCAATACATTTATCTCAGGTGTTTGCCACAGTAATTGAGAAGTAAGCAGGCATTGTAGGCTAAGATCAGACTACATGTCTGTACAGGCTAATCTTAGTCTATACTGACTGCATTTGTCACAACTGGAAAATGACGTGAACAGCACAAGAAAAGGGTTTGGTACAATATTCATGAGAACATAACTGTTTGGTGCAGGATAATACTATACACACATTCTAAGATACATATATTAAGGAAAGTTATGGTTTAATGAAGTAATTGTAAGTTGTCTCCTTTTTTCTTGACAATGAACACAATACTGACAAAGGTTTCATAGCAAGCAATGTAATTTTAAGCAAATATTGACAATACTGGAAGAACGAAAGCTTTTGTAAAAAAAAGATCCTCGACTATTGATTGATTGGTTGGGGTTCAACGCTTCTTTAAACCACTATGATCGTTGTCTTGAGCATCTAGTCATGGATTCCTGTCATTCCTCATACCACTACTACACCAACACACTTACCGATCCCCCAGCTGCTCGTCAACATAGGTTACTTACTTTGAAAAACTTGACGAGATGTTGCCTGGCGTTGTCTAGAGGAAGATGGTTAATGTCGTTGTTGGGGACCTCATGTACCTCGTTACACACGGGACACTGCACCATCTCGGCTCGAACCCGTGTCTTAAGGCAGGACTCGCAGGAACTGTGTAGGCAGTGCAAGTCTTTCGTTCGTGTTATTGCAAAACCTCGTGACTCCAGCTTTATCAAAGGTTTCGCAATAACACGGACGTTTTGTAAAATAAAACTTACCTTGTAAAACTTGACCAGATGTTGCCTGGCAGTGTCTAGAGGAAGATGGTTAATGTCGTTGTTGGGTACCTCGTGTACCTCGTTACACACGGGACACTGTACCATCTCGGCTCGAATCCGTGATTTGAGGCAGGACTCACACGAACTGTGCAGGCAGTGCATTATACGCGGCTTTCTGTCCCGGGTGTCGTAGAAATTCTTACATATTGGACACTTTAAGTTGTCCTCCTGTCGGTGAGAATATGGTATATGAACTAAAATGGCATTTAAATATATTCCAGAAATATCCATGGAGTGGTAAAGCTGCATAGTTAGCTTATTTCCGTCCAAGTAAGATTAAAATGAAGTTCATTTAGACCTTCTAGATCAGATCTGCACTGACAGATACATCATTTATATGTATAGTAATATTTATGGGAAACTGGGCCTTGAAAGATTTGGTATTTGCGATAAATTCCTTTTTTGGCACGAGATGATGTAATACACCACACAATAATGCAAATTCTGACTGTCCCCATGTTGTTCTGATCCCTGATAAACATAGAATGGCCCCTTTAATGTAAGTAAATCATAGATGCAAAGCATTTGAAAAGGGGCGAGGAAATGTACTTTAATGAAAGCTCCAGTGTCGTCTATGAGAATATAAAGCGGAAAAAAGAAAACACTGATAAGATAAATGGACATCGCAACTCAAGTCATTATCGCAAGCCTCGCAATATTTTCTACGATTGTATCTCGTTTTCTTTTGTCGTGTTTAAAGCGATTACATTGAGCATTTTCTTGCTTAAATATGTCTCACTTTGAAGAACACTGGCTTGTTTTGTAAGAGTGTTTGTGTCAAAGAGATTTTCGATATTTTTTTATTCAATTAAAACCCACACAATCACGTTAAAGTCTCCAGAACTTGACAATAGCATATGAGCAGTGATCTGGTAAGGGGTTCCTTATAGCATTTGTTTCTGCCATGTTTCAAGTCCATATTCGGCCTATTTGGAGAGTGACCGGAGCCGCGTTCTTTAGAGCGAGATTTTTCTAAGATTTCTTAAGGTGTTTTGGATAAAGCGTTTATAAGACCGAGACTTTGACCGAGCTGTTCCGAATGCTCCATATTTATACAAATGACGTCATCATGACGTCATTTGTATAAAGTATGGAGCATTCGGAACACCGCAGTTTATGAATTATCGAGTTTTCGGAACAACTCGGTCAAATCTCTTTTATATTGTTTGTACAGAGTTGACCGAGGGGTTCCGCACGAAGTATAGGGTAATGGCGCCTCCCATTGAGCGTCTTAAAAATCTTGGTCGAAATAACGCTTTATCCTAAAATATCCTAAGAAATCTCAAGATATCTCAAGAAATATCGCTCTAAAGAACGCACTTCGGGATTCATGTTGCTCTAATACAGATGCTACGGGTCACGAAAAACATTACAGGGCAACATGATTCTTGATCGAACCATGTTGGGCTAAAAAAATCGAAAATTATGAGCCAGGATCTTGGAAAATTTCATCAAAGCTTTTAAAGCTTTGATGAAATTTTTCAAGGTCCTGGCTCATAATTTCGTACATGTATATAAATTACGTGGTAATATAAATATGGACCTGAACCCGAAAAATATGCAATAAGTAATCATGACACGGGACAACAATCATAGACTGTCAAACATAGTCGATAGTTTCTACGAGGGGCGTTCAATTAAAAGTGGTACTAATGGTCCACCATACCTCACGGTTCTATAGAACTAGTGGTGCTTGCGGCTACTTGACGGGAAAAATACTGTCTATACTTGGTCAAAATTTGAGACAAATTGGTTGACTCGTTCAAAAATTATTGAACTTTAAAGTTGGTTCAGTCATATACACTGGCTATTTCGCTGTGCGCAAAATGGAAAACGAACTGAAGTAGGAAGTACGGGCCTACATTAAAGGTCGCATAGGCTTTGAAATATCTGCATCACATGTATTAAATGAACTATATCAGATTCGTGGACATTTGAACGTTGAATATAAGCCAGTTTCTAGGAAGATAATAAGAATTAAAATTGGTAAAACTGGCCTGAATGATGCCCCCCCTCTCAGGCAACTCGGCTAGAGCTAGTACCAAAGCAATTGTTGCTGTAGATTCCGACATGACTGAACAAGACGCATGGCTCAATGTGCAAGAAATAGCAGATAAAGTTTGTTTTTCATCGGGGACATGTTATACAATATGGACGAAACGGTTGAAACACAGAACGGTTCATGCCCATTGGGTCCCCCACCTGCTGCCTAAAGGACAGAGAGCCACCCGTGCAAAATATACTTTGAAATAATGCAATAAATGCAACAAATGTGGGCTTTCTTAGCTTTATACATATGATTGAACAATTATTTACTATTATAAGCACCAATGGCGTGTCATTAGCAAGCAATAGTT
This sequence comes from Fragum sueziense, assembly GCA_963680895.1. Lineage (NCBI taxonomy): Eukaryota > Metazoa > Mollusca > Bivalvia > Cardiida > Cardiidae > Fragum > Fragum sueziense. The sequence continues at coordinate 40,194,925 of OY804607.1, read as the reverse complement.
GCGAAAAGATCAGACAAGGTCCGTAATAGCTAACAAATTAAAAGCGCGGCAAAAGTTTTGTACGCGGTAATTTTCAAATGTAACGGGTGTTATGTTCAAATAATTGTTTCAAATAGTACCACTATTGCCGGTCATTCATACAAGAAATGTATGTCGGCGAGAGTAAAGAAATATCACGAAAAGAGCAGGTCTAGGACTGACTAAAGAGGTATGTTCCAAATCCATGACAACGGAGCTGTCCACAGGTGTCATCTTGTCCAAGACTTCCTGAAAGAGACACATGCTACACAGCGTCTTCAATCACCCTTATAGCCAGGCAAAAGCTTTTGTGGCTTTTTTGTGTTCCCCATGATGACGAAAAAAGCTTCTGGTCGTCGGTATACGCCTTCATGTTCCATATGCAGTGCAATTTTCCAGTGTCTGCGGGGTGTTCCAAAAAAGGCCCATTTATTGGCATATAAGTAATGGATCTCAAAACTTTAGAAGTGTGTTGGTGTCAAAGAGGATTACTTCGAAGGATTGAAGAAACTTAAAATTGAATTGCGACATAACTATGGCTTACAAAACCCCAGTTCCAAAATTAATTGAACGTCCCTCGTATAAGCATTGGGACTTTGTATTCTACACATGTTTCTCGTGTCATTATATGTTGGAAAGTGACTATTCTGCATCACATTTACTCATTGCATATTCGACATGTCAATATTTACGGTTTGAGTTTATTGGGGTTTTACGCCGTTTTCAACTACCAGGGTCATATCGCGGCGGCTGGGGCACCTACCCATGGATTCCTGTTGTTTCTCAAACCAGTACTACCACAACACCCTTACCGAGCCTCCAGCTGCTCACCAATATTTACGGACTACCGGTATACCTGCATGACGTCATCAGCATCTTGTTTTCTGTGACTGTCCATGTTTTGGTCTTCTCTTCGACTCTGGTAAAACTCGTGCCGTAGTACGTTAGAGCGGGTAAGTCTTGGAATTGGACCTGTCGCACTTTTCTGAAATGTAAGAACACGGTGGGCAATCACGTGATACAACAATTACAGCCAATCTTCAATACTTATGTAAAAAACGCGACCAATTTGAATTCGGTTTAAAGTAGAGAGAATGATGATCTACATCGTGCATTAGATGGACGTGGTGGGTTTTTTTAAAAATAAGCTGGTGAAAAAGTTATTGAAGACCAACCAAAAGTTTATTTCTGACGTTTCCCACTTTCTGATGTTTGTTTGTTTGTTTGTTTGTTTGTTTGGTTTTTTTTGTTTTTTTTTTTTTAAATTCTGTGTCACGTTATTAATCACCCTGTAAGATTGTGGAAAGGGAAAGACCACTAATTTACAACGAGCATGGCTTGTGATGGGACCAGGAGCGCTTTTCTGAATAGGTACATCTGAAAAATCAAGGCGACCATAAGACTGAGCCTAATATATATACTGAGAGGCAAAAATAAGTATACACCCTAGTTCTTCCACGCATTCTAAGAAAACGATGTATAGATTATTACGATTTCTAAACGCCACAGATGAAGGTCGTTCGTTTTATGTACACTTCTTCGCCTACCCGTCTATCTGTCCTTCCTTCCGTTGCGAAGGTTTTTTCCTATCATACAGCGGCATCGAAAAAGGGGATATAAGAAATAAATTAACACAATAAATCACGATGACACAAACACTACATTATGAACGGATTTGGATAAAATGTTCACAGAAAGAGCCTAGTTACTTAGAACCATGCGTATATTATTAGTGTTTTCCATATTATGATGCGTCATGGCAAAAGGGGGCTTGATGCAAACAAGTTATCTGACATAACTCCTTCTAAATTTATAGACGGATTTCGATAAAATTTGCACAGGATGTTCCTATGCTACCTGAATAAGTGTATATTGTGTCGCGTTTCTTTCGTATTACGCTGCGTCATAGAAAAATGGGTCTTAATGGCAAAAATGGGTATGTTGATCGTTTTCTACCAGCCACCGAGAATTGTGTTATGATGTTAGAGAAAATTTAATGTTGTGATTTGTTGTGGTAATTGATAAAGAATTCCATTGAGGATTAACAGCAATATTTGATGCTCCACTAAGCCGCACGTGCAAAATTTGCAAAATCGGCATGTAGCAAGAGTACAGGTAGTCAAGCAATTTCAGGTAAAATTTAACAAGACTGCATTATTAGTCTATAAGTAGGAATAAAAAGTGCACAATTTTGAGTCGATATGATGGAAATTAAGAGAGATATCGAAAATCAAAAAGTGTATACTTTCTTTTGCCTCTCAGTATATAGAATGAAAAGTATTCACTGAACATTTGATAAATTAGATATCTATTGTATTTAGTTCAGCACCCAGTCTTTTAAGAATATTACATTTGTCTATTAGTTACTTTCAATCGAAATGCCGATGAAAGGAAACAATTGTCTACATAAAAAAAATCTTTCCGTGATTCCCTTTTTGTATGAGTTATGAAACATTAATGAACAAAGTTAGCATGATTTCCTAGATTCTTTTTAATATGACACACGGCAGCTATTTTCGTAAACTCATTATTGTCTTTTTCTACTGAACACTTTCTTAGTAGTGTCAATAATACCAATCGGAATGATTTGTCCGATCTGAGAAAAAATTATATTTGAATTTAAGCTCGTAAAACTAACACTAAAACATTGATTGTAGCCTGCCGACTACATAATTATGATGATATGGGCCGTTTCCCATGTCCTTTACATGCTTCTTGTTCATAGTTTTTTTTATAATATTTTTTATAATATATTTGTGACGCATGTATCAATCTACCAAAATCTTACCTCTAATGGAAGTTTTCCTTCAAGATATCTATAATACAAGGTTGTTTTGGTCTTCTCTGATAATGAGCTGTTGCTTCTTTCTAGAGACGGAAGTGCTGTCGACTTTTCTGGAAGTGACACGGGATATCGTTTAGAACGAGACTCACCGAGATTTTGTTCAATTTCGTCACGAAGAAGATACTTTTTATAGAAATTTCCAGAATCCTCGAAACTATAGTTCCAGTTTACATGTCCGGGTAGTAATGAAAATCTTTCCGAACTTTTCGAACGCTTGATATTTTCACGGAGTCTGTTAATCTGACCTGTACGTTTGTTATACGCGTAAAACTCCCCAGTTCTCCACACACGTATCAACTGTAGGGCATTGTTTCCAACACCAGTGCCGTTTTCAGTTGATGTTGCAATTAGATCAAAACCTCCTTCTTTTATGTCACTAAGAACTTCTTGTGCGCCTTTACCAAGCGTGGGCTGTACATATACAGGTTCTGATTGATGTTCGCGGAGAAAATTGTTTACTCCATGACTCTGACCTTGACCTTGATCTTGTGGAAATTTTGTATGTCCGTTTTTATTGTAGATGAGGTTTAATGTCCGGATACCGAGGTCGTCCGGGAAGGATATCCGGATGGTTCTATCTGTAACTACAGTGTTGTGTGTAAGAGATCCGGATAGGTTGACGATACTCTTCCCTAGATGAAGTCTACCGTGTGTGGTCTGTGGTTTTTCTATAGCTAGATCTGAAATCAGACAGGCATGGTAGTAAGGGTATAGCTTGAAATGCCTAGAACATGTGACTTGTCCATCGAAATATATCTAAAGATTTCTTGAACGCATTGTAAACCAAACCACCCATCCACCCCACCCCCTTTTTCGACCAAATAATTTGTTTCTTCAGCTGATTTATTTTTATTGTATTCAATAATTGTGTCGAACGATATCTTTTTAGACGAAACAACATCTCTGTTTCGTTGAAAGTGTTTGCAGCAGTATTTGTGTGTTATTTTTTATATCGTTTAAATCCTTGAAGGTTATTTAGTTACTAAATAGGCCTTACATGTGAATAGATATATGAAATAATAAAGGAATATTGCAGTAATAAAATTTGTATAAGAAACCAAGCACTCTACTTTGAAGCAGTTTTACTAAATCTAATCACTGCGCACAAAACTAAAAAATATTAATTAAAACTTACCTATTTTAAGATCCGTGGACTTTCTTAAATTTCCGTTCTGTATTTTGGGTAAAACAAGAGGCTTTTTGACCGTCTGTACGGCAGTCATAAAGCCTCGTGCCTGTTGGCATAGACACCAACAGAAAATATTCTTCCAATGTCAATCACAGACCAACCTAACTATTCAAGTTCACATTTAATTAAGAGATCAGTGCTAAACTAACGCACGTAATTAAATAATATGACGTCTCCTACAATACTCTGGCCCTCAACCGATAGTGAAATTCTTCTACCTTTACCCACAGTTTTGTTTATAGCCCATATCATGGCGAAACTTCAACAATAGTATGATTGTTACTCTATAAAAAATCAAATATTCTATAAGACGTAAATGCTAATAAAAAGGCTTTCCTTCTTTTCTCTCAACATTTTCTGTGATATAACACACAAAAATTATCATTTTGATAAGATAAGTTCTGTATTTGGTAATTTCAACAATTCGGAAGGGTATAAATTTTGTGTGTTTGGGAAAGTGTAACATATTTCTTTAATCAAAAGCTTCGTAACGCTAGAGATTTATATTTTTTGCATTTTTTGCAATACATTTAATCACGCCGAAATATTAAGCAATAATCCCACAATAATAAAGAATTGAATAGTACTTCAGACAATGAAATATTTGACAACTTATTATTTTTCCTCTATCTTATTTTGTATTAATCATAATTCGTCAATGTTAAGTGAATTCCGCGGATTTTAAAAAAGAGGTAGCGCGCTGATTTTGAAAATAAAGTGATTGTCAATGAATTGCGATCATTGAACTGTGAATTTTTCGGTCAAATTAAAACAAAAGAAATACAATAGAGTAATGAATCGTATAGTTTTTCTTTCAACGAGTTTTATTTACAGTTACTTCATTAAAATGAGTAAATTGCATTTTTATAACAATAATTATTACACTTCTCCAGATATTAGTTATTTGGAAAAAATAGATTTTTGAGAAAACCAATCATATTACTAATTATTTTAAAAATATTGAGAGATATAGAAAAAATGCTGTATATCATTTCATTGTATCAATGTTTAGAGTTTTCGTTGAAAAAAAGGAAGAGGTCAAACGAGGCTTTGTTTTGGGAATTGGGTGAAAAGGCGCAATGAATGATAACGGTATTTTTTCCATTTTCTGAAGAGAGGTGCAATTTCCTTTTGTGATTTTTTTTTTTTGCCTATACATGTATTACATATCTGCATATCATAGTTAAATAGTTGAAAATCGGTTGCCATGCATTTGACAGAAAGAATCCTATGAGTTATATCCTTGCTTTTCAAAAATCTCGCATCTACAGCTTAAAACAAGCTGCAGTAACAAGGTTTTTTGTAGAAAAGCATCGATATGACCTCGCCTGATTGATAAAGTTGAATATTTGTAATATCAATAGGACCAACTTCAATGAAATAACGCGTAGCATTTTTTCTTCTTAAAATTTATGATTTATGTATTTTTAAAATAAATGAACGCAGCTCGCCAAACATTCGAAAAGGAGGGCTCTCGGCCATGGGTTGTAACAATACGACAAACGCAAAAAAGTTATTTGCAAAAGTCTCGACTGAGTCAAACGGTGTTTCCCCAATTTTTCTCCACCCAGACAGAATCGTGACGTAAAAGGTCACGTGGTTTATACATATTGTGGTGATAAGATTGTCTTTTGATAGTATTGTTGAAATAGAAAAGGGATATAAAACTGTAAGGGCAAAATATTTACGGCATTTGTTCCTTTGAGGGAAAATGCACCAGTTTTTCGGAACACTCGATCGGTACAGTAGAAACTTTAAAGTTTCGGACCAAATATGTTTCGCTACCAGATTTTCGACAATATGACATGTCTTTAATATTCACCATTTTTCGACTGTTTGAGCGTATTTGTTATTGGAAACTGCTTTTCTAAATGAAATCCATGATTTACAGCAAGACAGTTGTAATTGTGTTTGCACTTACCATTGTTTATTTACGTGTAAATGATAAAAATGCTGTAATTCACTTCAAAGTGCGATGACTTATACATCTTCATCTTGAATTATTACCAGGACAGCTTTGAGGGAGTTTTATCAAATTCTATTATGTAGAACTTGAAATATCTTTTGTTATTTTGAAATAAAGCGCTTCTGCTTCGTTGATCGAATTGAATGTGTGAATATGCTGTTTTATACATAAAGACACTCATAACATTACACATTTAGATTTTCTGATTTTGATAAATGTAAAACATTAATCTAAAACCATTTTCTAGATTAATAAATGGTCATTCAGCATTTTCTGAATATTTTCATGACCTTGAAATTGGCAAGAAATTGTCCCTTTTTAACCTGTAGGGGTCTATTATACGATTGCCGATAAAATCAAAACAAGATCGATGACCTCCGAATTTAATTTTATTTTTCAGCTGGTAATAACTCGTACATTCGACAGAAAAAAATATAATTAAATTCTATCATCTGGAAAAGAAAATGTAATACTGTAGCATTATCCCTTAATTCAAACGTATCCATTGGTGTCGTAGACAAGCGGCTATGACATTTAAACCTTCTAAAGTCAAATTACCGAGCAATAACCCACAAGTAGTTTTTTATATCGTCAGAGGGAGGTCGCAACCTCATAACTACAGCTTGAAAAGATTGGGTTGCGAGGTTTTGTCCTTCCATTGACGCTATGATACTTAACCCATCACCAAACGACAAAATTATGGACTTGTCCAAATTCAAAGATGTTGCAGACGACATATTCAAATAATAACATTTAAATTGTTGTTGTCTTTTGGGGTAGAAAACAATGTGGGAAATGGAGAAATTGCTTGTCACAAGCAATTTCTTCATTTTCCACAATATTTTCCAAAGCGATTATCTTGTTGGGAGTCATAAAGAGTCATTGTGTGGTAATGGGTTAAATAGCAACAAAATATAGTGGACATACAAAGACAACATTGGTTCATTATACACTGTAGGTCTGGCCACAGTTAATTTCCTAAAAAAAGACAGCAACTTGTTTTCCGAAATCTTAAAACAAAGAAAGGGCACTTTTGGCAAAACGACCTACTGTCGGCAACAAAAAGTTGTATCTACATAGTAGATTGTTGTCGAATAAGTCGCTTTGGTCACAAAATGATGTTTCAGTGTACTTGTGTGACCCCATTATAAGGCTATTGTTTCCAAAGTGCAAATTGTTACGTGCAATCAATCATTGGCGTTTGTTTATTAACTTCAGAACTTGCTTATAAGACAGTAGTCATCTTCCTTAGATGTATATGTGACCCCTCACACCCAAAGGGACCTTTGGAGAACTATCGCGCAAAGACTGGCCAGGATCAAAACTTTTCAATTAAGATTATTTTCTGGACTAAGATTGTTTTCCAATCTTACTTTAACCCAATTTCCAAATGCGACATCTGGTTAAACGCCTGATAAGACTCGTCTGATTCTCGAACTTTGGTTTTATGGAATTTCAATTAGGCCCATTTTAGCGTGACGTGTCACAGTTCTTTTACATAGACACCATCTAAAGTGCAGAACCATTGATATGCACTGGGTCAAAAATTGGTGCACTATATCAGTTGTTATGCAATCTAGTAATTTACGTTATGTAAGGGACACTTAAAGGTTTCTCAAACCCCGATAACTCTTTTGTGCATATGTAATTTGATATTCCTTTTTGATAACTTTAAAAAAAAAGATTACCACTTTTTGCTTCTACAATTTTGAAAACATTCGACATAATTATATTCATCATGCAAATATACCGGATAATCGCCATGGTCCTATCATCAACGATTGTAGGGGCCTACTTCAATTATTCTACCTTCCGCCCAACTTTGTCGTCAGACCAATGATGGCGAAGACCATTGTCTTTTGAGAAATGTTAATTTCCCTTTCACCAAAAACAAGCCGATGTGTTTTTATTATTATTATTATTATTATTATTATTATTATTATTATTATTATTATTATTATTATTATTATTATTATTATTATTATTATTATTATTATTAATAATCGAGTTTTCAACAGTTTCTTTTTTGTTTTGGTGGTGTTGGTGTTTTTATGTTGTTTTGGATTTTTAGAGGTGGTCATATTTCTTTTTAATCATAACTACCGACCGGTATAAAATTATTACTCCTTATATATTTTATACCTTAATTAATTCAGCTTTCAAAGATTAAGAATCTTGTAAATGATCCTTTGTATTTTAATCTGAATCAATCGAAGATTTTTTTCGATTTTGAAAGTGCATATTTAGGGGTGTATTTTCAAGAAATGACACTTTTATGTACAAAAGTGGGCGGGTCTTAAGATGTGTCGATTAAGGAAGTTTAAATACTTATATACATGTATGTGAACTACTTAGAAGCATCACGATTTAGATTTGGCTATAGTATGAATAACGAATAGCAAACTCAAATGGCCGACCATTGTTGTGTATGACTTTAAATTGTGACGATAGAACGTTTTAGGCGAATGGGAATTTCCGTGAACTTAAAATTCTAATATCATGTGGGACGGAAAGAAATATAACATAATTAGTTGTAATCGTTTCTGAGTGGAATGAAATGGATGTCCCAAATTATTCCGAATTCGCTTCGGCTTTGCTTCCACCATATAATGAAACGTTATTCAACAACAGTGATATCCAAATGGACGACTACAGGCACGAGTACACGAGGTACAGTGACAGTGATGAACAAAACGGGGGTATAGAAGACTATGGACAAAGCGGTTTCGACAAGGATTGTGGACAATTTACTTATGATTTTGGAAATACGAATAGCACATACGTACAAAATAACATGTCGGACGAGGATTACGAGAAATATTTTGACTGTTATTATGGTAACTACAGTACCACAGATGACGAATATCCAGCCATTTTAAACTCACATTTTCATTTTAAGGTTCTACCATTTGAGGTCACTGTTCTTGGACATCTGAGACCGTTTCTAGTCATTCTAACTACCTTGGCAAATCTGTTAGTTATAGGGGTGTTTATGTCCAAGAAGCGGAGAGGAAAAGCGACTAATCTGTTATTCATCAGCATAGCAATATCCGACACACTGACAGGACTCGTTCTGTTACCGAATTCATTCTACATCTACTCGGAGAACCGTCAGTTTCTTACGCTGACCTGGTGTCGGTTCTCTATGGTCATGCGCTACTTCATGTCCCGGGTGTTTCACACAGCCTCTGTCTGGCAGACCGTGTTACTGGGTGTTCAAAGATTCGTGTGTGTCTGCCATCCATTTATATCCACCAGAATATGTACATTTACCAAGACCCTGTCGATGATTGGCGCCATCTACATCTTCTCGTTTGTCCTTCATATCTACCACGCTATAGATGACAAGGTCTGGGGCAGACAATGTTCGTGGCACGTAGAGGAGCCATGTGACAGGACCTGTGTCTACATGTGGTTTTCTACAATGCTTCAACACTTCGTGCCTGCAGTCGCCCTGGTCTACCTTACAGCCAGGACTATATACGCTCTGAAGAAATCATCGAGAAGGGTATCAGTGTCTAGTGCAAGTTCTGCATTGAAGAGGCAGTCAAGAGACTCCCTCATCTCCAGGACGGCTATCTGCATCGTGGTCGTGTTTCTGATCCCTGAACTGCCATTCGGTATCTACAAGATCGTGCTGACTTCACGCATGCACGGAGATTTCGACCTACATCTGGACACCAATCGTAAAGTTTTCGCTGCCTACGAGATCTTGTTGATCATCAGCTTCCATCTGAACTTCTGGATCTACTGCGTCATGATGAGGGATTTCCGTGAACGAATCTTCAAGATTATCTCGTTCGGGTACTACAAGCGGTTGGCCAGGGACCGCAGTGACTCATTGTCTTCCTCCAATAAACACAGTATAAACAGAACTATACTGTCAAGAACGAGTTCCAACGCCAGCAACAGGAATCGGATTCAGATAAAGGGTACGCCATTGCCGTCAACGGCATCTGACGCCACCAGTACGCTAGTAACCCCGCCAGCAGGGGATGGCTTCAGTAAATATCCGCCATTCCGCCAGACTTCCAACATGTCAACAAATACATATACACCCCTGCTTACACAGACGTCTGTGGATGAAAGCAGGACTGATAAGCCACTATGTCTGACACAGATGTCAAAGGAGTCTGCATATCATAGTCTGGAAACGCAGGAAGATGGTGTACATAGTTCTGATATTGATCACATGAATGAGAAACAAGCTGATTATATAGACGACGTGTTCCTATAAAACATATAAAAAGTGAATCGACAGTTAGCTTCTTGTCGGTGATATTGCAAAACCTCGTAACTCCAGCTTTTGTTAAGCTGGAGTTACGAGGTTTTGCAATAATACCGACTTGTAAGTCTTATGCAAAAGCTTAATTCTGTCCCTGCTTAGGCGCCGTAATTATTGACAGATTTCAACCTAACGCTAGGTTCCCATTGTCAATTAGACCAACTCGATCAATCTAGATCGATTGATCGAGTAGATCGAGCTAGATCGGTATATGTGACCGAGAGTGGTCGGGGCATTCGAGATTGATCTGTATAACTCGTGCTTCCTTCTGTTTCTTGTCATGCTTAAAACTCGTTTGCGATCGGGTGGAAAACTGATCGAGATTCAATCGTGTTTAAATCGAGTTTAAGATAGACCTAATCGAGAATCAGTCGTCTTTGGAGATATAGGTTTACCGGGTTGATATCTTTAATCCAACCCGCAGCCAACCTGCGTCCAATCTACACTCGAATTTATTTGAAAATGTAATGTAGATGCTTATGAAATACATACCAAATGCCCACCTGGAGCAACGAATGACCATGGTCATTCGTGGCTGCTGTGGGTATTTGGTATGTATTTCAATGGCGATTCATGTGTTTATTTCAAGGGAAACAAAAACAAAAATCCATACTTAAAAAAATGCGATGCATGCGCAATTGCGTTTTACATACGGATTGCTACGCATATGGGAGTGAATCTCCCTCGCATAGGAATCACCTTCCTCTCCGCTTCATAACACGAACACATCAACTATTGAGATAAAGTTTGATCGACTAGACATCGATAAGAAATCATTTGGTCGGGTTTGATTGGGGCTCTTTTACGATCGAGTGATCTGATCGGCAATGGGAACCTAGCATAAACCATTGCAGATGTGATTTCCAATCTGGACGAATAAGATGTCGTGGTTGGGAATCACATGACACAACAACACTTGCAAAAAAATGAGTGCGTGACCGATTGGTTTGAAGCAGAGAAGTTGTAAAATGTCTATAAGGTTCACCATATCCATAAAGTTTTGTTGTTTAATTGTTTATTTCGGCTTTAAAAAACAACTTCATATCGGTCTGGTATTAACAGAATGAGTCACTTGATTCCCCGTCGTTGATTTGTTGTCCACGGAAACATTAACCCCTTAGCTAACACTTTCCGTTGTAGACAAAAGAAAACGGACAAACTAACTGATATGTATTTTTGTTATGCTCAAACACAAAATAGTGGCGGCCTGTAACGGTTGACATTGTGGACACTTTGGAAGTTGTTAAAATTGGTGCGATCTTGAAGTGGATGTAATGTAAAATGCTGATTTTTAATAACTATATATTTTTATGCAAATAGGCACATTCTTTATATAAAAAGTTACATACATTTAGGATATGTTGGTGAGTTTTTTGTGTATGTGTCAAACAACATTATTCCAGAATTACTGTTACTAGTTTTGTTTTAGTTTAATTTATAACATGCAATATGTTTGCAATATGTTATTAAAGGTAGTTCACCCCTAATGAGTATCGCGCGACGTCGGAATTATTCGGGAGACGTCGAAAACATTCGGCGGTGGAACTTTCCACCGACGAATATTTACGACCGCGCCCGAATCTATTCGGATACGTAACGACGACGACCGAAAAAGCCGATGTTTTATGAATCTCAAAATTGCCATATTACGAGTATCATGCCTTAATGGGCCAACGCTACATCAATTTCCGACATAACAAAAAGTAAAAATCTGGATGATCCTGCCAATTTCACGGATGACGGCAAAGACTGGATTTACGACTGGTGAAAACGTTGGAGTCAGTGACAGCTATGTTCAAAACAGGATAATATCGTCGCTTTAATTAAGAGGTTTTCGTTGAAAAGCATCGATATGTTAAAATTTCCCAAAGTCACAAGTTTTTATAGCGAATAGAGTTGATGCCTGCTGCAAGCGATAAAATGGGCAATGATAAGAATATAACTATACTGAACAAAAGTGAAAAGGCTACACCTACGTTGCTTGTCATATTTCTTCTAATAATAACAAGTAAAAAATCAAATGAAAGTGTTTGGCGTTGTTTATTGACTTGGCTGTGCTAAGCACTAAACGTTTTGTGGATCTTAATTACGGGGATGAAAAGGGGACCCTTTAAATGTGACGGGGGTCCGTTTTCAGGTGTACAATTTGAACGGAAAAAAGCACAATTTAAACCTTCAGAAATCCAACCGGACTGCATGTAATGGTAGTCTGACAAGGTACCAGTCAGGAAATGAAATGAAGCTTGCATAACATTGTTTCAGGGTTTAGAGAATGATGTTTGAAAAGCAGAAATTTCATTATGTTTCAAAGCTTGAAAATTTTACAATGTAATCTCCATTGGAAATTGAATTCGCCATTGCATGGATATCTGGGAACAATCCTAGTAGAAGAAATGGTTCAAAAATCCGCTGTAAGGCCTGAATGCTGTTGCAAAAAAAAACAAATCGAAAACCGTGATAAATTTGTGAATACCAAACATTTTAAAATCCCTATTTGTTTATGTGAAAGGGAGGTATTTCGAAAATTGACAAATTAGATCTTTATTTTAAAGCTTGCTACAAGAGATAAGTAAGATTTAAAGAGTTTTTTTTTTTGGCAAACCGGATATGCGGCATTAGATGAAATCTGACATTAAAGGAAACAAGGCAATGAAATTTCGACAAATCGATTCCTGAAAGCCTGAGAATTAACGTCAAAATATATTTCATGCTATTAGTCAGATACTTTCCCAGAAATAAGAAGTTTTGCACTGTAGCGTTTTCACTTTTGTTCAGAATAATTTAGAATAAAGCACAGAACATTTTGAGGCAAAGAAAAAAGTACTAATCATCAGCATTGTCATGCTAAAACTTGTTTTTGGATACTTTTCAATGTGCTAGTTACCTTTATGACATTAAAGAAAGAAAAAAAAGATAATATAGATCTAGTTGAAGTCATTATCACAAGCATTTGGCATCATTTTTTCAGTTATAAACCATTTTCCATTACACAAGACCTTGCCCCGGTTTCTCGAAAAAACTTTAGTACGTTCTCAGACTAAATCTGAGCACCGTACTCGAATAACACGAAATCCACGTGAACTTCAATCGAATAACTTCAACGTTGGAGAGTATTCGATTGAAGCTGAGCATGTACTCGTGAGTATGTACTTACGTTTTTTCGAGAAACCAGGGTTTACTTTCCCATTAATTAGTAATATTTTGGGAACCGCGAACAAAAACGAAACACTATACTGCGAATCATTTCAAGAACAAGACATTTACACAAGCAATAATTTGTTAAATGTCTAAAACAGACACAGCTTTTGACAATACTGAGAGAAGGAAAATTCTGACAAATAAAACAATCCTCTTTTTCCCCAATACTTCCCCAATAATTTGCAGTTAGGTTTTCTATTTTTAATTGAGTCATCTTTGTCGTTTGTTATACACTTGAGACTTGTTATGTCGGTATAGATTAAGTCGAATTAACCGTTTGGCTCGACGTAAAAATATTTCCCTGTCCCAATCAATGGAAACAAAAAAAAATGCTATAACAAAATAATCTTGAAATACATATGATATGGCCATTGAAATATAGATGGGAAAGTAGAGGTATTGCTCTTTTCAAGCATTTTCTTTTCTTTCCCTACTATATTTTAACTATAAACGTACTTGACGACAAATAAAAGCGGTTGAATATCAATGACCGAATCTAAACATAAATCGGATGAGTCGCACTCCGGACATGTCGAGGTAATACGACGTTCCCTGTGACTTCGACACAACGCGTTTTAACCGCATCTATCAATGGCGAAGAATTTTGTGCTAAAAATAGACTCGGTTTATCGTTATGCTTTGATCAATTGTCTGTTTTGTTACAACATCTCGTAAATACGGCTTAAATCAAGCCGTAGTTACGAGATTTTATAACAACTTCTATGAAATATTATTTGTTTGTCCGAAATAACGTCACGATTAACTGAATAACATCGTCCCCTAATATGACAAAAGCAATTTCATCTTGGAAAAGGAAGAGGAAAATGATGTTGGATTCCTCGACAACGCATCCAATCAAAATATCTCGAAATGGTCACCAAAAGTTGCTCTAAATTTTCACAGAACAGAGATTTTAACCAAGTAGGCGTTTCCTTCCTTGCACTTCAAAATCACTTGAAACCCTTTGACAAACCATCCTTGTTTTGTCGTCCGCCTTATCAAAACGTTTTTGAAAAATTGAGAGAAAAGACAAAATATATTAAATCCAGTAGTTAGTATATTTCCTTCATTATTTGGAATTCAACAATCTGTGGATGTGTAGTACCTTAAACACTTTTCCAAACAAGACTTGGTCTTGGCGTCCTTAATAGGTGTGACTTGGGAAAACATTGAGGCAAAAGGTGAAAGTACTGATAACCAGCACTATAACTGAATTTCAACACTTCAAACGTGTGTAGATGTCAACGCGCAATACTTCGAAGGATTGAAGAAGTTCAAAATTGAATAGCAGCATAACAGTTGCTTATAGAACCCTTGTTCCAAAATTAATTGAACGTCCCTCGTAATATATCATACATAATAATATCTTTAATGTCTGCATATCTATAAAAGAAGTAAAGAAATACAAGACTGGAGTTTTCATCTTTCCGCTTTGTTTTAAAGTCTGTAGTTCTTTAAATAATCGTTGTACATATTTTTTTTTTATTCTTCTCAAAACATCGATTGTTTAGACGGGTTAACGCTTTGACCAAACGACGCAAAATTGTAGACCAGTCTAATTTGAAAAACAGTTGTAGCAACTAAAATATCAAAACTAGAAAAGCAGCACCATATTACATATACAAATGAAATATAGAGAGAAATAAAAAAAAATGTTGTTTATCTGCATTTTTTTCTCTTTTTACTCTTTCCAAAACTATTTCTACTAGTTGTGCAAAGGGAAACCACCTTCCCTATCTTAGGTACGAATACACTAGAGTTATTTCCCTTAGTACAGCAAAACGTAAACATACCTCATCGCTTGATCCTAACTTAAGATAGTCAACCCCTAAAAGATATTCAAGCTTCGTCGGAATTTTTCGTTCGACGTCGTTTACATTCGCTATATACCCGACCCATTCGGGCAACGTCATAAACATTCGACGGTGGAATATTCAACCGCCGAATGTTTAAGAGGTCGCACGAATAATTCCGACGTCGCGAGAATCTCACTGGGGTGTGTGTACTACCTTAACGCAATCTAATTGAAATTTAGATATCATCTTTCAGTAACATCTAACGACCATGCGTTAGGCGTCATCTTCTGTGACCATTTTTTTGGACCAATCAGATTATAACTTTGGAACTTTTATAACTTTTGTGCACTACCATGCACACTACACTTCCGTTTCTAACGATAACAAGATAAGTAGCCATGGCCGCCTCCAGTGTGGTGATTTCACTACAAAGACAAATACCGAAGTCCGTCAATTTTTAGAGCAACGACATGGCATTTATGAAGCAGATAGTCTTCTACATACCTCCAACACTAGCAGCAACAGTTCAACACGATCATCACGCCAACCCGAAACAAAGCGATGTTAACTTATGAACGTAAAAACTATATAATGGCAATTTGAATCTACGTGAAAAAGATTCCCGATAAGCTCAGTCGGTAGAGCCTCCGACCCATGAATCTGATGACCAGGGATCGATTCCCACCTTGGCTTCATATTTTTTCCTACTATGTATTTTTCAAACTAAAAGATTCTAGAAATCGCGGATATAAAAACATAATTGGTAATTGTATTTTTATTTCGTTTTTGCAATTTCTAGAATAATTTGGTATGAAAAATGTAATTAAAAATAGGGGGACAAAAAATGAAGTCGGCGGGAGGTTCGATCCCTTAATATACGGTATACAAATCGGCAGCTCTACCAACTGAGCTAATATGACTACTGCTGTAATTGTATACCAATTGTCAATATATAGTTTATATTATGTTCAAATTACATACCGCTCTACTTCGGGTTAGCACAATGATCACACAAAACTGCCACTTACAGTGCCAAAAATATACCGAAACCTGTCCTCTTCATTAATAAATGCCATATCTTTGCTCTCAAAACTAACAGACTTTGCTCTTTGCTCGGTGTCAAGCGCGTGTCTATCAACTGCAACCTTTTTGGTGTTGTTGTCAGGGACAACAGACCTGCGTTTGCAACGAGCGTTTTGATTGGTTAATGTAAAAATAGAAAACATCGAAATTCCCAGGTCACAGAAGATGACCCCTAATGCGTGATCTTCAGATGTAACATTATGAACACTTTAACCGTCGAAAATGGTAAATTGGAATAATGTGTTATATTATTGAAAATATGGTAACGAAACATATTGGTACGAAACATTTAATTTACTACAGTAAAGACCGAGTGTTCCGAAAAACTGGAGCATTCCCCCTTAAATGAGGATAAACATACTGTAGTTTTTCTATTCAATAGATCTTTCAAACATGGCGTTACCTTATACACGGTGCATAATCACGTGACTCAGAATTTCCAATTATCTTCAATATCTGTTTTAATACTTGACGGATTTGAATTCGGTTTGAGGCAGAGAATGTGGACAAATGCCAGGAATAAGCTGGACGTGTTTGATTTTTGAAAAATGAACTGATAAAAAAGTTATTGAAGATAAACCAAAATTTTGGTTTATCTTCAATAACTTTTTTATAAGTTGATTTTTCAAAAATCAACCACGTCCATCTAATGCGTGACGTATGTCCACATTCTCTGCTTCAAACCGAATTCAAATCGGTCTTGTATTAACAAAGTTATTGAAGATATTCAGTAATTATTGCATCACGTGATTATCTACCGTGTTATAAGAGGGTGCATCCTCAGTAAATGCCAACTGCAGCGAAATAGTTCATTAACACGCTTGCATGACCATCTACACAATAGTGTTGTTTTGGACACTTTTCATCTGTCACTTCAGGCGTGTCTATCTCTTTCTAATTACCGTATCCTTACACAAAAACAAATGAAAAAGCAAATGGCCAAATTGATAGTTTGTCAGTGGAATCGGACATTCTACCGTTTAAAGAATTTCACCCTTTGGGAGGAAAATTAAAATGCTGAACACACCCCTTTTTAATATTAGTCTAACCCTAATATGGTCAATCAATGACACGACCAAAGATAAAAGTTTCGGAAGCTTCCAATTAACAAACAATTAGCAGCCTCGTGTGTTTTAACTTTCGTAACAGTACAAACCAAACTAAAACGAGGACAAATCATTAGTCATAGCCAAGACCAGGAAGTTTCGGTTTTCAATTGTTTATCTTTTCTCATTTTGTGACTTTTATACTATCGTACAGCATTTGCGTAGCAAACACGTTGGCCAAAGCTTCTTTAAAAATGAGAATTTTTATATTGTACCCCTAGAATGTTACAAATAATCCTTTATTTGCTGTATGATTCGGTGCCAAAGTACAATGCATTGTGACCATTGAAATGCATGTCTCAAGTCAAAAGCTCATTGTAAAGCTAATGTCTCTACTTATTTTCAATGTTTGCACTTCAAACGGTTTTGTACTACGTACTTAAAATACAGCTTCATCCGACCATCATCAAAATATTTGTTTCCATGGGTATACAGAAACATACATGTAGACCTTTAGATATTGTTATTTTCAAGTAGCTTGCTAAAATGTTTCGATTGTTTTGTTTTTCATTGAAAGGGGTCATAGTCCAAAAGATGCCCTCATAAGTTTTCATTGTTGTAGTATTATCGATGCTCCAAGCTTTATAGATCTAGCAAGTGGGCGCAAACTTGTAAGTTTATTTCTTATTTATATTCTAATCTTTCAACATATGTATTTTTTTTAACATAGAATTAAATATTATGATAATCTGCATTCATAGTTTAGAATTTTCTTATAAAGTTTTTTTTTCGACGAATTGTCTTCAAATAATCAAACTTTAAATTTTTAGGATTTGGTGAAGATGTGATACTGTGAAACTGTCTTCTTTTGGAACACGTATGCAATGTTGAAAGGACTATTTACCTTCGCAAATTACATATTTCCAGGTCAGGATTGCGATTCTGTAAAAACGATGAATCCTTATGATGACGAAGACGCGTTGGAATTAGAACCCTTTACCGGACGGCAAAATTTTAGAATTGTCCAAATTCAAAATGTTGCAGAGGACAATTCAAAGGGAATTATTTTTTAACAGAAAACATTGTGGAAAATGATGGAATTGCTTGTCAAAAGCAATTTCTACATTATCCGTATTTTTTCCAAATCCATTTTCTCGTTGGGACCAAAAAAGAGTCTATGCATGGTAATACTAGAAATACTTCTATCTCGCTATTTTTCAATAAAAAACCTCGTATCTACAGCTTGTTTAAAGCTGTAGTTACGAGGGTTTTGCTAAAAAGGGGTGATATTTTCCAGGTCAGGACTACAATTCTTTAAGAAAGATGAATCCTTTTGATGACGAAGACTCACTGGAATCATCCGGCGACCGATCATCCAGACATGAGATAAATGAAATGTTCGGATTATCGAAGAACACGTCATCCAATGATGTCACAAAGCACGCGGAATACTACGGAGACACATATTACTACGATGATTACTACGAAGATGAATACTACAAGCTGCTGATATTTCCCTTCGAAACGAAGCTGCTCGGAATCGTCAGACCAGCATTTATCTTTCTCACAGTTTTCAGTAACACATTCGTTGTGCAGTTTTTCCTTTGTATGAAGACTAGGAGAAAGGCGTCGAATCTTCTGTTTGTCAGCATCGCCTTGTCTGATACCATGACAGGGATCGCTCTATTACCGAATTCACTGTACGTATTCGCGAGTCACAGAGTCTTCCTGTCTAAGACCTGGTGTATGATCTTCATGTCGTCTCGGCTGATCGTGTCTCGGATGTTTCACACTGTGTCTGTCTGGCAGACCGTCATCCTGGCCATCCAGCGTCATCTGTGTGTGTCGCATCCCTTCATCTCTAGCAGATTCTGCACATTCTGGAAGACGTTCAGCTCCATCGTCGTCATCTACATCCTCGCCTTCTGTCTACACGTCTATCATTTCTTCAATGAGAAGGCTACGTATGGGGAGTGTGTCTGGCGTATAGAAGAGAACTGTCATATCTCGTGCATCTATCTCTGGGCGAGTGTCATCCTGCAGAATTTATTACCGAGCTTTGTTCTGCTACTTCTCACTATCAGTACACTGCGGTCCCTCAACAAGGCTTCTAGCCGTATTTCCGTCATGTCTGGATCACAAGTTGGATCTACAGTCCGTTCATCTAGAGATAGAATCATCACTATCACGGCCGTGTTGATCGTCATCATGTTCCTGATACCGGAGCTCCCGCATGGTATCTACATGACTATCCTCGTGACCACCCTGCCACGTGACCAGCTCGTGACGCAGGAGCAGAACCATCTTGTCATCGCGATGTACGAGGTTTCTCTCATCATTACCTTCCATGTGAACTTCTGGATCTACTGCAGCACGATGAGCGACTTCAGGAATGCGTTTATGTACTTTATAACATGCGGCCGCCGACAGTACCATAGTAAAGCCCACGGTAAATGTTCCAGAACGTCTTCAGCAAGAAGTGTTCGATCGTCTGTATCCAGAACCAGCTCCTCGACAAGCAGAAACCGTATCCTGAGTCAAAGTACGAGTGTCATGTCGACATCTTCTGACGCCTACATTCATCCTGTCGATTCTTCCATCGAGACCAGGAAACGCCCAGTACCTGCAGATGGTCTTTATCTCAGTCCGGTTGCAGAGAATGCGCAATCGAAGCCACAAACCGTGCAAACTCCATATGACACTGACATAAGATATCTGCCACATAACGAGTCCCATAAACAGCACGAAGCGATTGCAGATGAGAACCAACCTAAAATTGACATTCTCGCTGAAAACAACGACGTTTTTATGTAAATGGCATGATACTTAACTCGTAAAATAGTATGAGAATCAAACTTTACACAACAGTATTTTCCAGGAAAACTGGGTGATTCATTAGACTTATTCGCTTTCATATCTAGTATAATTAGGCCTGTTTGCAATGTTATGTTTAACGTGCTTATGTAGCCTTTGTCATGTAGTATAATTGCATTTGTTGGAGCTCAAACTTTTAAATACTAGTAGCAGACGGAAGGTGAACGTAATGTGAATAAGAACAAGTTTTGAAAAATATTTAATGAAAATAATTAAAACCAGTACATTTAAAACGAAACGAACCGAAGACAGCATACATTATTTCATCGCTTTTATGTTTGTATCCTATTCTCGCCTTAATCGACATGGGCAATAAAATATAAAGTTTTAAGTAGTCTTTTATAATATGGCGTAGAATTTCATATTTCATATTATATCATTAAAAATGATATAAACATGTGCTTATACATGTTCTTTTAAACACTGCGGTGTTCATTTTTGTGTTCAACAGTTAATCTTAAATTTGATGGTCTATATTTTCACGAGAAGACTTCGAAAATATCGTAACTGCAGCTTGAAAACAAGCTGCAGTTACCATGTTTTCGATGAAAAGCGATGATATAATACCATGGGCCTAACTAACCCACGATGATCAAGTTTCAACTTGGATGTTGACAGATAGTACCCTTTATGGTCACAACATATTGTCGCTTTTCTTTAGAAAACACGTAGCTGTAGCTTGTTTTAAGATGCAGTTACGAGGTTTTCGGGGAAAAGCAACGAAACTGTCTTCACATGTTTATTTCCTTCGTCTGTTTTTTTTTTTTTTTTTTTTTTTTTTTTTTTTTTTTTTTTTTTTTTTAATTTTCTTGTGGGTGTAATCACGGTGGGTAACCCACATGACTTTTGGGAAGCGTTCACACCGAAAAATCGTCCGCTGCAAGGTATTTTTGATTATTTTCTCACCTTATACTCTATGGATTTTCACGAGATAAAGTGCACCTTGCGCCCCTTTGAGAAACCTTTTTCCGATCCTAACTTACTCTGCACCGAATTCCATGGTTTCTTCAAACATTCAAGAAAAGTGTTTTCGCTTTTAGAATGTCTTTACACCCTATCTTTTGCTTTGACCTTTGTTCAAAACGAATCCAAAATTGCGTTGACAAAATGTCTACTCTGTGACGTCCTTCAATGGAATTGTAACGTCGGATTTAATGTCTACATCTTTAACGTTCTTTGAGACGTTAGAAGCGTTACGTAACTTTAGTAAAGCTATCGTTGCAGATAAACTACCGATTATGCTGATGGAACCTGGAATTGTAAACGATAATCAATAAGAAATTTAAAAAATGAGATATAGCAAACATTTCAACATTGATTTCAATGCTGTTTTATATATCATCGATTACATTCTAAAATGCCGTAACTACAGTTAGGACAATATTGAATGTGGCCAAAGATTATGTCAATATGTAGTCCCGTCCTATAGAAACTAATCATTACCTCTTACATGGCGTAGTTCTTCTGATTTGTGTAATTTCATTCGCTTATGAACAAAGAAAAGAAAATAATCCCATTTTAATTATTGGCCCTATTAATCCTATTAATGAATAATGTATGATTGGAACTATGGGTATCTCGTGGTACTTAAGTAATTTGGCATCCCCTATGGTGCCTTCAACGTGATCCGTGTATACTTACTTTTGGAAACGCCATAAGAATGCTAGAGCTATCAATGCAATTAAATAGAAATGTTAAAAAAGAAAAATTACATACCCGCGAATATAAAGCTTGTATCATATGCATTTGAACTGGTATACAATGCACCTGAAATGAATGATTAGCCTATTGTAGATATGCTTAATGCATTTACGACTGAAAGCCACAAATAGACAAGCTGACCATGCTTTGTAGTGATAATATCTGGTACAAACTGCGACTATATCATAACTAAAAGTAGATTAACACTGTATAATATTATACAGAGCTCTAAGGGAGTCCGACGAAATTGGCATTGCTCTTTTTCAGTCTTCTAAATATAGGGCTTTCGACAGCAGCAGGCTAATACACGGTGGGGAAACCCACGTGACTTTTGGGAAGCGTTCACACCGAAAAATTCGTCCGCTTCAAGGTATGTTTTGTTTAATTTCTCAGCTTATACGCTACGGATTTTGACGAGATAAAGTGCACGGAACGCGCATTTGAGAGGGCCATTCCCGTTTGTAACTCGCTCTGCTCCGAATCCCATGGTTTCTTCAAACATTTAAGCGAAAGTTTTTTTTCGGTGAATGTGAACGCTTCCTACTTTCGTTTTTGCACTTAAAACACTTTGGCTCGAATGTTTGAAGAAACCACTGGATTTGGAGCAGAGTGAGTTAGAGCCGGGAATAGCCCTCTCAAAGGCGCGTTCCGTGCACTTTATATCATCAAAATCAATAGCGTATAAGCTGTGAAATTAAACAAAACATACCTTGAAGCGGACGAATTTTTCGGTGTGAACGCTTCCCAAAAGTCACGTGGGTTACCCACTGTGTAATATTGATGAACTAAATAAGCGACCTACCGGTATGGTTAGAATATTTAGGCACCAAGGTAGAAACTTTTGGCACGTTTCAACTTAGCCCAAATAAAAGAGATGACATGTATCCAACAGAAATGTGATAAGTAAGAGTTCGAAAGAATGCGTGGACGAACGATTGTTGCAGTTATATAACACAACACTTCTGGGTCTGTTTGTAATAAATGGAAGAACTTGGTGACAAAAGTACCATCGTTTTTCTTCGAAAACCTGTTACATGTAACCGTAGCTTAATATAAGATGCAGTTACATGGTTTATGAAGAAAAGCGAAAATACGAAATCACCTACTTGCGATTGGTGGTCCCATGAGAAAGCCAACACCGGAGAAGAAGAACTCCATCCCATACCCTGCCGATAACTGTTCTACACCGAGTATACGTAATGTTAAAGGTGTAAGAAGACTGTTCGTCCCTCCGGTACAAAACCCAGTTGTCACAGAAAAGAATATCTCCGAATTTGGTAAGTTTTTATACAATGGAAAACAACATGATGTAATACCGGGTACCAGCAAAAAGAGCACCTGCCAGTAAAATAGGTCAATCTTCTGTCTATATGAAACGCTTACAGTACCGAATAATCGCCCTAACGTATTCCCGACCCCGAACAACGTCATTACGAGGGAAATGTGTGACGATGATTCGTCCTTCACTGACATGTAGTTCGGTAGATGCATCTGACATATGGCCGTCATTAAATTCCATGACATTGTACTCAATAAAAAGAAATCAAACTCGATGGATTTCAAAATACTGATTTGAAAAAGTTGATCAAGCTTTTGGAAGCAATTAGAGACACACGGCGCTGGCCCAGTTGTAAATGTGTTGTCTTTGTATTCAATTGTGATTTGTCTGACGGAAGACTTTCTTTGTCGTTTAAGCTGTAGTTCGAGCGATGAAGGTTTCAGTAGCGTCCCTACTACACACATCTGTAGACTAATACCACTCAAAATGATAAATCCACCACGCAGCCCATAGTATGATAGAATACCGATCATCATCGGTGATGACACAAACATGCCGATCCCAATCATCACAGAACCCAGGGTTAAAACTGTCTCTCGATATTTGTTGAAACTGTAACCCGTTACGACAGCAACTGGGATGCCCGCGAACGAATTGCCAATGCCTGTATTAGTCAAATAAAAAAAAATTACAAGTTTGCCACATGTTCCGCATCAGAAATACATAACAAAATTACTGATTAAGGTCTCTAATATTCAAGCATTACAGTTTATATTTAGAATGTCGTTTTCCGAATCTTGTCTCTTGATCTGATTAATTTTTTAACTTACTTAATTGGAATGTCAAGTGTATGTATTATTTTAAAATAATTAAAACAGTGATTAAAGTTTACTCTAAATTAATATAGCAAATGTTTGACTTTGTCTTGTCTGTCCGTGTGCATAATATGCATTTAAAATTTTTATATGGTTTATTCGATTAAACCCATGTTATTTCTTATTTCATGACTGTAAATTAAAAACAGCAACCAATAAATGGTGGTTCATGTAGTTACGGTATGGAAAATTGTTATACCCCCCACCTACGAAGTAGAGGGGGGTATATTGGTTTCACCATGTCTGTCTGTCTGTCCGTCCGTCCGTCCGTCCGTCCATCCGTCCGTCCGTCCGTCCGTCCATCCGTCCGTCCGTAGACTTTTTCGTTTCCGTGCTCTAAGTCATGAACCGGTTGACCTAGGATCATGAAACTTTACACAGTTGTTGCCCATGACCCAAGGAGGTGCCCTATTGTTTTGGGGTCACGAAGGTCAAAGGTCAAGGTCACAATCGGACTTTGTTCAAAATCCGTTTCCGTGCTCTAAGTCATCAACCGGTTGACCTAGGATCATAAAACTTTACACAAATGTTGCCCATGACCCAAGGAGGTGCCCTATTGTTTTTGGGTCACGAAAGTCAAAGGTCAAGGTCACAATCGGACTTTGTTTAAAATCCGTTTCCGTGCTCTAAGTCATGAACCAGTTGACCTAGGAACATGAAACTTTACACAGTTGTTGCCCATGACCCAAGGAGGTGCCCTATTGTTTTTGGGTCACACAGGTCAAAGGTCAAGGTCACAATCGGACTTTGTTCAAAATCCGTTTCCGTGCTCTAAGTCATGAACCGGTTGACCTAGGATCATGAAACTTTACACAGTTGTTGCCCATGACCCAAGGAGGTGCCCTATTGTTTTTGGGTCATGAAGGTCAAAGGTCAAGGTCACAATCGGACTTTGTTCAAAATCCGTTTCCGTGCTCTAAGTCATGAACCGGTTGACCTAGGATCATGAAACTTTAGACAGTTGTTGCCCATGACCCAAGGAGGTGCCCTATTGTTTTTGGGTCATGAAGGTCCAAGGTCAAGGTCACAATTGGACTTTGTTTAACATCCGTTTCCGTGCTCAAACTAAAGAACCTTTTGACCTATAGCACTTTTTTCAGTGACAAGGCGCTAGTGGGGGGTATTTGTCCGCTTTGCGACAGTTCTAGTTGGTTTAGAGAAGAAATCTATATGAAAAAAAAAAGACCAGCATAAATTATTAATATACTAAGTAAGGTCAAGTCAAGGTCAGAGTAATTTCGTGTTTCTTTTACAATAACTGACTAATCAAATCGATAGAAATCATAATAATCATATGCTGATCAATTTTAATGAAGATCTCAAACAACACAATATAATTTTCCCATATTCAAGATAAAGAAAATTCCGAATTTACCTCCGCATATTCCAAGTGTAATTATCAACCAATCAATGCTCGTTGCGAAGGCGCTTACAAAACAAGCCACGCCCATTACCAACCCACCAAACACGGTTGTTGCCCGGCTGCTGAACCGGTTGATAGAAAACGCGGTGATGGGGCCTGAAATATTGTGAATACAAGTCGACTTTAAAGCTGCAGCTACGAGATTTTTGTTGAAAAGGTACGAAGTGGTATTTTTGCCGTTTTGAAGTTAAAAGCTTCCAAGTCTAGGTACCGGATACCAAGGCTACATCAGAGGTGTAACGAATAAAGAGATGTGAAAGTCCTATTGTTTGCACAAATTGACAACCGTGTCAGGAAAACCTTCCAAATAGCCTAATTATATGCAATACTTTAATGACCCCACATTTGACATAAAGAGAAGATAATTTTGATTCCACTAATTATTTATGTACAATCTGAATCACTTTACACACTTTCATTTCCAAATGTAGTTTAAAAACAATAAACTCAAGTCAATTTCGTAAAATAGCTCGGTGCGGAGCGATAACAATATATAGCCGTGATCTGGAAAAGGGTTTCTTGTGGATTGTGGGAACTATTCATCAAGATCAGTCTGTCATACACACAGTCTAATCAAAATCCATGCTGCTCTTAAATATACAAATTACATATTTGTACCAGTTTTGTTGGAGTAACGTGGATCCCTATCAGACTGCATTTAGGTACAAATTGACCTGTGTCCATGGTGCCCTCAAATGCTGTAGAACTATAAGGGCACCTTTTCTAGCTCCATTTAATGGTTATAATCTGAAAGCGTGTCTGCTTCCAATGCTTTATGAAGAAATTTGTCTCTGTAATATAGCTTTTGATATGGTGACACAATTTTTATTTAATATTGCAGGCAGTATACAAGTATACTTTAAACAATTAAATGTTGAACATGGAGACCGCGGGCTTTCCGCAACACGGTTCTAACTCACTTTTTTCATTTTTTTACAGGAGAGACAAAAAACTGTTTCATTTTCTTACAAAGAAAAATTTTGTTCAATAAGAAACATTTCTGAAATTGTTTTTCCATAACAGATATACTATTATAAATCAAATCTTTGTGAAATTTGTTTAAAATGTTGTATTTGAAAAAATTTGAGTTAGAACCGTGTTGCAGAAAAAAATGATAAAAATCGACAAAAATGTTACCCGCAAAACAGTTCTAACTCAAAAAAAATCATAAATCACTATTAATTTGGCAGTTATTTATGTTGGAAATCATGTCTATATTTTACCCAAATAGTTTTAAATGTTAATTCTGTGTTTTTGTTTGATGAAGACCAGAAAAATTGTCGCCAAAATCTATGACAAGAGTTTCAATACGTATCAAAGTACTTATTTATGCTTTACACTAAAATGAAATTGTTTTCATCATAAAACATTTACAAATATAAGCTTTTTTCAAGTCTAGAATACACTTGCAAGCATATATAAGACAGATCATTTAATCTAAAATGTTATAGTACAATATTTTAGAAGTATAAAAAAGTTTTGCGGTAACAATTTGAGCAGACTCCTCACTAGGTGTCTCATATATCAAACATCTCAGATTCAGAAGATGGTGGATGGAGAGTAATTGTCAAATTACATTGCATGAAAATGCTGTATATTGTAGTTTATTTATAATGAGACATCATTCCTCTAAAAAGTATTGATCAAGTATTGAAAATTGACTTTATTTATGTCTGATGTCGAACAAAGCAAGCTCTTGAACCAATAGTTTGAGTGGTTCCTAATGACACGTGAAACGTTGACCTGAGGTGCGTTCTTTAGAGCGAGATTTCTTTAGATATCTTGAGATTTCTTAAGATGTTTTAGGATAAAGCGTTCTTCTGAGCAAGATTTTAAGACGATCACTAGGAACCGCCATTGCTCTATACTTCTTTTGGAACACCTGGGTATATTCTGTAGAATCTATATGGGAGAGAATTGTTCCGAATGCTCAATGATTCATAAACAAAGCTTCAGATTACATCATCAAGAATCCTGGTCAATTTTTGCTTATGGAACTTTAAAAATCTCATGATCTGATGATGACAAGAATTTCAAAGTATCCATTACTTTTATTTCTAAAATAATGAATGTTGAGAAACTAAGATTTGAACAAAACAAAAGAAAACAACTTTTGTCAAAACTCAGGGATGATTGCTTATTTCTGTACTTGCCCATAGACATGTTATCCTCATAAAAGTTTCCTGTACCCCTTCTAGTCTTGTTTGAAGCTAAAGTCTAATATTCCAATCAGATAGGATGAAAGGACTTTAGCTCACCACTATTAAAGTCTAACTTTTACATTCCTGAACAAGTGAAGATTCATTTAAAATTCCATACCTAAGGGCATTAAATGCTAGACATGGGTTGATGGTATGATTTCTTGGTTATAACATTTTATGTATTACATGTACACATATTTGCAATAAGATCTATCTAATCTTTAATTTGATCTTTTGCATAAAATCAAAACTAACCATTAGTTCAATCAATTGACCATATTGAGCAAGACATATGAATGAATGATCAGTGAAATCTACATCTTAGTTAGGTTTTGAAGTAATATCCTATGATTAAATTGCATTCTAATGTGTCTGATCAGTTATGGCTTTATTTAAAGAACACATCATCACTGATACCCACATAAGATTTTAGTTGTTCAATGGGACACAAATATTACCGTATATATCATATTCAAAAATATTAAGACTGGCATTATAAGAGAGCAAGCTTGTCTGTCCTTTGGTCCGTTGGTCATTAGCTTTTTTCTGTTGTTATTGAATATTCATTTGGTAATAAGTTATAACTACTGAATTACAAGTAGAAATTTTCATATCTAAGACAATGTATGCCATACTGTAACATTTGAAATGGTTTTCAATGCTATAATAATGATGTGGATTGCCTTATTATAATTCCAAATATGAAGTGGAAGCAATTCAAACAATCATTTTATAAGGTATATTGAGCTTACATGTTCAGTGAAACTTCACTCCAATATGTTGTATAATTATTAATTTGATGGACCATAATTATTTCTATAATAAAATGAGTCAAAAGAAAGCTTTTAGGTCAAATGATTTTAATAAATCCACTAAATCTCTTGCAAAAAAACATATCTCTATTTTGCACCGAAATTATAAAAATCTAGAGTCCTAGCCATATTCTTCTCTTCAAAAATTTCAAAAAATGGGCTAATAGACAAAGATCATACTGTAAAGCTGTCTGATTTTAGTTTAAACTAAAATATATGTCACTTGCAAGCCAGGTTTATTCAAAGAATTTATTATTAAAAGAATCATATACATAAAAAGAACTATTTAAGTTACTGTTATTGACTGAAATTTTACATAGACTTAATAGGGAATATATTTTGCAGGAAAAGGGTTAAAACACAAGAAAATCAAATGAAAACCATTATTACATGTTTCTTTAACTTGCTATGTTATTTACTGATGTCATTGATGAAATAAGACATAAAAGAGGTTCTAACTCAGATTTTTTTCTGCAACACAGTTCTAACTGGGCCAGTTAGAACCGTGTTGCAGAAACATAAAACACCACTTTGAGTTAGAACCTTTTAAACAAATTTGATTTTCTCAATTAATATGAGGAATTTTTGAAAAATATTTTAAGGGATAATGTATTGATATTAGTTAGTTAAAAAAATGTAAAAAAGTGATTTTGATAAAAAGTGGAGTTAGAACCCTATTGCGGAAAGCCCACGAGATGAGTTATAAAATCAATAATAACATTCTTTGAAAGAGGGTTAGGTTTCATAGGATGAAAATGTAACATCAAATTGACTATTCGGCTTCATCTGCGTATATTCGCATATATGGAAATCGTTGGATTGGAAATCTTACCTAAGAGACATAGTAACGCTGAGTTAAGTGATCCAATTAGTGATGTTTTGATGACGTCATCCCTGAAATACCGTATAAGCTCCACGTAGATAACGCCGCTAGTATAATATATGGCGGTGAATATGAAGTTACCCAGATACGCAGCCACCAAGATGACCCAGGCTCTCCCTCGGTCTATATCATTCGCAACCATACTTCTCTGTTAGCCTTTAAGTATATAAAAAAAAGTCATAGAGGTACCATTCAATTCACTACAGTTTACGATCTGGCACCTATGGCGTCACCCCGAATTCTACCTGTCGAGGTCGTTTATTTCCCTCTTAACCCTTTCCAAAACAAGACATGGTTTTGACGTCCCTAAAAGAAAAGGCTTGGGAAAACATTGAAATAAAAAAAGAAGAAACTGCTGATAACCAGCAGTTTCTCCTTTTGTTTCAATATTTTCTGTGCCATATTTTACACAAATCCTATCTTCAATAACATCCATTTTATGATTTCAGGCAGTTTTTGAAGTGGATCAGCCTAAATTTATGTCGTTTGGGAAAGGGTTAAACGTCTCTAGCAATGTCCAGAAACTAGAGTACTGACATTCCATTCATTCCACAACACATACAGCATGGGGTCATCGAATGTAATGTAATTTGTCATCGACGCAGCCTGGTCACAAGCGACTCTGATCTACATCACGATAAAAACTGGATCTCTTGTTGAACGTGCTGCTGATGTGGTTATATACCCCCCCCCCCCCCTCATGCCCCACACATATTACTGCGACCCGTAACTTGTAAAATAGCATTTTTCTTTCTAAAATCGTTCAGTTTTCTTTCACATTACCAAATTTCTCTCGCCGACGGTCCAGGGCTCTGCAGTCTTGTGTTCAATCCGTTTTCTCTATGGCCGCAATACGACCCTTCAGTGTCCATAGCGTTTCCACTGCGACTGAATTGCGTCTCCATGGCGACCCCACGGCGATCCTCTGCGACCCAGCTGCGACTGTGCTACGTCCTTTTTGTCCTTACGGCAACTTTAGGGCGATTATTGCGTTTATCCGGCGACTGTCCTGCGACTGTAGGACGACCCTACTACGTCCTTACTACGTCTATAAAAATGATACATTTTCCCAGTATTTCATTCTGAGTCTGACCTTCAACGAGTGAAGACGTATATATTTAATAAGTAATTAAGTTAAATCATCCATATCAGTCAAAAGATGAGAGGTGGACAAGGCGAAGAGCGGGGGCCTCCATCCTTGGAAACCCCGCGGTCATAGCTACGCTACATGACCCCTGGGACACTTGGCCACTTAAACTTTGAATTAGCCGCCGAAAATCGATACGAAACGCGTGAGTGCAAGGCCCAATCAAATAACGGCTCTCATAAGTCAATGCGTTGTCAATTACAACCAGGATGGCTGCGCTCATGATAAGATGTAATTTGTGCGACAACGAGATATAAAATTACAGATCGCTGACACCTTATACGGCTTTAAATTAGAAAGATGGGGAAAGTTTCTCTTTGGAAGTCTTTTAAACTTGAAACACCAAATTTTTCACACGCTAAACGATAGTAATCCTCCATATTGACAACTTACCCGAAGCGATTCGTCAATTTCTTACGCCGTTATCTACCCTGAATCAGGATTAAATTACGTATTTCTGACGTAATCAGTGTTTACACCGTCTATCATCAACACCGGAAATAGATTACCAGCGAAGCGAGAGTTGACCGACACGAAATGTGACAACTCATGAAAAATCAGTTTTGATGGTTTTAACCGTGATATATTTGAAGATCTGTTTGTGTACATACATGGCGGATATATAAAGCTTTTCTTGTAAGTAGATCGTTTTGTTAATTGACAAGACGAATGGATTTGAGGACCGATCATCCGACGACTGGTACCATAAACAAAGCATGCTTTTGGCGTTTAGGACCAATTTATTTGAAATATATGCGGATATTTTCGATTTTTTGAGTACTGAGCTAGAGAACATATAGAATATGAAGGTATCGTAGAATTTTTAAACCAAAATCCAGAAATTAAGCAAAATATTTAACAAAACAAAAATTTAGATGTGTACGGCGAATAGAACATGATTTGTACGGCTTATAGTTAAATTATCCAAAAATTATGTACGGCGAATAGTCATCGAAAATCATTTAAATTGAACGTGTAGAGAGTACCACAATAAAAACGCAGCCCACTCAAAGTGCCTAGAGTAAAAGAACCTTTACGATCAAAACCAACAAAAAATATTTCCATACGTATGCATTAATTCAAAATTCTAAATCGTACAAAATGCTTATGTTTGTATTTGGAATAGAAACGTAACACTGTTTGGTAGTTACTGACACTTTTCAAATTTCGCCTCTGGCTCTTCAATGGTGCTAATGATGGGCTGCATACCTTATTCCTTAAGAACTTATATCTATATTTGCCATTGAATATACGATTGTAAGTTCACAAATGACAAGCATAAAGCAAATTAGGATCTGTTAAAACATGGCAATCTAGAAATTCTGCAAATTTCCCGAAGACAAGTGTAATAATCAAGCTTTCAGAAGTTACATACCCTCATGTTTTGAAGTTTATTTTTATGCCCGTTAAGTCTGCGCACGTCACTGTGTGAAGTTATAGTTATCCCCCGCCAATGAAATCATCGGGGGATATTATTTTTGCGTCGTCCGTCCGTCCTTAAGTCCATCCTTCCGTCCGTCCGTCTTTCCGTCCGTCCGAGTTTCGTTTCTTGAAAACCATTGACTCAATTTCAATGAAATTTTGTGGAAAGCTCTACTACAAAAAGGAGAGGTACATATCGTCAGGTTTACTCGGTTCGACAATTGAATAGTTGGAATAACCTGCTTCAACAATGAAATTCAGAGATACTGCCCCTGATTGGTGAAGCCATATACATACAGAGTAAACAAAATACGTTCGGCGAGGGATATCTATAGTCAATGAATTTTCTTGTTTATTTACACAGTGACGCCATTCGGTGAAGTGATGACGTTTGATATGTGACTTTGTTAAGTCTTGTTTACCTTAGATGTGGAATTTCTGCATTTTATCGCAAAGTTAGACTTTCTTTTAGATTATGCCTATTTATCTCAAGGGAATTCAGGTTTTTATGCTATATATTTTAATTGATTACTTATTTTTCAAGCCTTTCCAGATGAGAAAATTGTGGAAGCCGCGTGTCCGATTAAGATATGTCACATTATCAATACACATAGAAACGACTTGGTTTGACCGTGACCTGCTTATGTGTTTATGAGTAGGCCTAAACAAAAGGTCACGTGTTTGTTTTACTATATAATTCATTTTGCAAGTCGTTGTTTCCCACGAGCATTGTATGCCTACGTTTATTCTGCAT
Organism: Fragum sueziense; assembly: GCA_963680895.1. Taxonomy (NCBI): domain Eukaryota; kingdom Metazoa; phylum Mollusca; class Bivalvia; order Cardiida; family Cardiidae; genus Fragum; species Fragum sueziense. The sequence continues at coordinate 40,162,128 of OY804607.1, read as the reverse complement.
AAGTACAAAGACTATTTGTACAGTCATTTACGTTAATTATCAGATTATTAAGTTACAGGAATAGTTTTGCAACTTTGATTGAAGAAAAGCGATTTTTGGCTTAATTGTAACCATTTGTACCCTGTCTCCGCCGCCCATTAACACAATGCAAGCCACTGCTTTCGACAATCATATAAAATCAATTTTGCAGAAGCAAGAGAGCTCATAAGTACTGTCCTACTGTGAGCGGTAATATTTTGCATTTGCTCTTACTGCAGACTAGAGTCAATACAATGGGTAGGTCACAGGTTCGATTACACACACTTGTAAAAACACTTCACACTGAGTTAAATCAACGTGCTGGATTTCAAGATTATGCTTCATGAAGAAGATAGTTTACAAATATTTTTTACTCTATATTCATATGCAAGGGAGGTAATTTTGAATATTTTTGTCAAATATTTACCGTTCAAAATGCTTATGGAATGGAAATGTAATACACTTTAGGAATTACTGGCACTTTTCAAATTTCGCCTTTGGCTCTCTGGTGCTAACGACGGGTGGTATACATAAAGACATCATCAAATTGATCTAGATCTGACATAATGAATCATCTATCTACATTAACCTTTCGGTACTGAGATTATAATCGCCACACTGAAAATGACATATGTTTCGTACTCTTTTTGTTGGGAGAGGAGGTTAACGACACTTGCTATGTTTCTCAAAAGATCCGCGGATGGTCCTTTTTGGCAGGGTCAAAAACGACTCTAAAGCCGGTAAGAACCATTATTTGAAGCCAGCCAATGACATTCCGTCGAGATACGCAGAGGAACTTCACTCATCGGAGTGTGATTCCACTTAAACTTCTTCTTTCCCCCGTGCGTTTCCATTGTAGTTTGAATTCTTTGCTCGAAATCAAGTAAGAGTCTCGATCTGGCATAAAGAAACCCCACTAATGTGTTGCTATTTTAGTAACTAATTGTAACCATGTTTGTGTGTATGAGGAAAATGAAAACACTTGTGTCACTCGGTTGAATTAGAATTTTGTAAAAATGATTTTATGTTCTTTGAAAAATATTCATTATATATTTGAAAGTTGGATCACAGACTAAGTGGAGTTTTTTGTTGTAGTTGTCGTTGTTTTTAGACGGAATTGAATGGGTACTCAGACTTACCGGACTCGACTAATAATAATAATAATAGCAATAATAACAAACATTTTCTAGATATGCTGGGCTGTAGAGTGCAAAATGTCTGTTGACGCATATATACTAGGACAAAAAAGATACGCAACCCCAATTTTTCCATAATATTTTCGACAAAATATGTTTCTAATGGCTGTTGAGTACATTTTTAATATACCTGCATCCATACGCATAAATACAGTGCCATTTTCTTCAGATGTCGTACATTCATCACGTGATACATGGTAAATTGTTAAAAACTGTTTATCCCCTGCCGTGTTTTCTAGATGACTACTTTCAAAACAAATTTTCATCAAACACAAGCTAGAAGATAGACAAAGAAGACGCGAAAGCGTTCACACACTTTTCACTTCGCTACGCATAGCAAGGCTAGGCCAAAACCGGCGCCTAACTACAGTAGAGGTGTTGTTGGTGGAAAAGGTTCAAAATATTGTCGTAAGACATTGATGGGGCAAAAAAACGACACATTTTTGACTGTATACGTTGTTGGCTCTCAATTAGATCACAACCAATTGAGCACGAGGCGGACATGCAAGAGATATGACGTCAAGGCAGGACCGAATAATCACGTAAACCCCACCTACGGGATAGGTTTTAGACTGCAACGGAGACCGCTAATTATCTCGTATGGACTTCATAACATTCGAATATCAGACAAAATTGAACGAAACAGATTGTTTTTTCGACCTCCGTCCAATTTTTTTGTCGTATTGTGTTGACGCTCGATTTAAACTAGGTGTTTTCTTACTAATGAAATTGACTACCAATAAGATTTTGTGAACTTTACAAGTTGAAATGTAATTGCTTTAAATGTAATATGAAAGTAGGCAAAGCCTAGAAACGGACGAAAAGATGTCGACGTCAACCTTAACATTTCCCAGTAAACTAGATCTATTTCGTCAAAATCCAAAGGGTTTTAGACTAAAAGACGTGCATGTGAAGCACAAATGCCTGTTGAAACCTGGAGAAGAGTCTATAGGTCTATGAGGTTTTGTAATTATGACCTTGAGATGTGTCTTTGACCAAGAACAATGACCTTACAGACTTGTCACGCAGACATCATAACGAATTGTATGAATTTTGAAATCAGCACCATTAACCCATTCCCAAACGTCAAAATTTAAGTTTGGACCAAATACAAAGATGTTGCACACAATAATTTTAAATGAATCAATGGAATATATATACATATTGTTGTTTTTTGGGGGGTGGAAAGATTACGAGTAATTTGTCTTTAATCAAGGTAGAATACCCGTAATGTGGCCACTTTGAGATTCATAAAACATCTGTTTTTTCCGAGTGTCGTCATTACGTATCTGAACACATCCGGACGCGATCGTAATCATTCAGCGGTGGAGGGTTCCTCCGCCGACTGATTTCGACCTGATCCGAATAATTGCGACGTCGTGCAAATCTCATTAAGGGATGGACTACCTTAAACCTTTCCCGAACAATACTTGGTAATGAACATTATGGCCAAGTTTTGTCTTGTTTAGTCAATATTTGTAGTTGTTAGATTCGAAAAGGCAATTTTGTCAGATTCAAGGGCACATAACTCTCAACTTTCTGATACAATGGGAATGATTCGAACCCATGCAAGTTCTTATCGTGTAAACACCAAATTGTTGACAGACGGACGGACAGACATTGAGTGACCACAATAGCTCACATTAAGCACTTTCTGCTCAGGTGAGCTAAAAACCGCTGACATGCATAGTTGTTTTTCAACATTTTCTCTCATCCAGTCCATGGTTTTCAAAAGTTCCCATATATTGAAGACGCTCGGAAAGTTCACTATCACTAGCATGTTGCGCTTCATCTCAACAGTTTTCAGCATTGCCTTCAAACGACAGTAAGCCGTACAGTAAGCCGTTTTCCAATACGTTTCGTAATATTTGTTGTGTTGAAGTCTTAGGGTACATCATTCTAGCTCGAGATAACGTGAATTCGACTTATCCCAATTCTTTTCCGCTTTGATTAATGATATTTATTCATTTTCGTTGGGCAAGTGCATGTATTATTAAAATATAGCAGGAAAAGGAAAATTGCTCAAAAGGATCAAATTATCTCCTTTTCCTACCATATTTCAATTGATTTATTCACTGTAAAATAATTAAATTTGTCTAACCTGATTGATACCCTACGGCCATTGATGATGCAAGGACCACATTTTCATTTCGGCTTAAGCAGAAATTTGACATATCAGATGTTGACTTAACGAGTGTAAACTGTATTTACTTTTTTGGTTGAAGGTTTTCTCATGGACCGGTGCACAACTTGAAATAAAGAGGACAGAAGATATGCTGTTGGCAGGCATAACATCCTTGTCATTTATGTCTATCAAATCTCTATACTAGTTATTACTCTGATTTAACCCTTTCCAAAACTCTAAAATTTAGAGGTGGTCCAATAAGAACCATACTGCAAACGTCAAATGAATGTTGATAAAGATAGGATTTAGGTACAATTTAGCATAGAAAATATTTAGATAAAAGGAGAAAACGCCGGTTATCAGCATTTTCTTCTTTTGTCTCAATGTTTTCTTGAAGCATTTTCTTTCAGGTATGACAAAATCAGGACTTATTTGGGTTAACCTGTATGTTTTCTGATAGCCAGAACAAAAATCAAATAAAACGTTAAAAATGTGTTCTAATTTTCATAAACATGAATGAAACTTTGGCTGGTTTTTACAAGTCACAACATGATATTCTATTGTATTTGGTTATCTGCACTAAATCATTTGTAACCAATTACCAGACGGATTTTTTAAGACTGTCACAAATTGAAAGATGTTGCAGATGACAATTTTAAGAGAATAAAATTTCATATTTTTTATCTAACTGGCTAAAAAACATCGTGGGAAATGATAAAATTGCTTTTCACAAAACCATTTCTTCATTATCCTGAATGTTTTCAAAACCTTTCATCGTGTAGGTTGTCAAAAGACGTCATTATGTTGGAATTGGTTTAAACAGGATGGAGTTTTGTCGGATTTAAAATTTGAATGTTTATACATGGATATTGTACACAAATCACTGTATTGACCAATAAATGTCCACAAATTGTCAATTTGTCTGTTATAACATCGGTAATCACCATTGTCAGCATCATCTTTATTCATCTGTGCACCTGATTTATGAACCTGCAATTATACAAAAATAACAAATGTAACATTTCAGCCTTATACTGACCTCTAAAAATCACAACTCCTGGCATCCTGGCATTTTCTACTTTTCTAACAATATTTGAAGCCTTGTCAAAATGCAACAATACATGCAATGAAAAATATTATCAAAATTTTTAAAGGTGATGCTAATGAGATGACAAAATCAGTCATTAAATCATCAAAAAATGTTCAATGTATTTTTTACAAAATTTTCTTCAATATGTATTGCAAAAGGAAAAAGGATATGCATATTTTCAAAATCAAAACATTGAATGACAAGTAGAAAATGTTGATTATTGATATATCCTACATTGTTTTTACTGAAGTTGTTCTTTTGGAAAAGTTTGTAATTACTTTAAAAAGCCGTAATCATCCATTTAAATCATCCCTTTTAATGCAGGGTGGGTTTCATTAAGCGGCAGGGGATGTGCCCTTAAATATATACAGAACAGAACATTTTATTTACAAAATATATATACTGCACCCCTGCTGCTTAATTACCTACCTGGGTAATTCAACATGTAAACTGTGAATTCGAAAGTAAAATTGTCACATTCCAATCAAGCATAGATCTAGACATGTATTTATACACATGTGCAACCTTTTCTAAACAGCAATATTTCAAACTGATCCTTTGCTGAAACAGGTTGTAGACAATTTGTACGTTATGGTAAAGTATAGTTTATTTAGAAAGTAATGTTTTTCATCATACTTTGTAATTCAGGAGAAATCTCGCTTTGTACATGATACACTGAAATCAAGATTGTTTCAGGGATAAAGAATAAATGCATACCATTAAAGGCCTTTCTGAAACACATTCCATTCCACCAGACTTTATACAGCTGTTCAACATACCACTGTTTTCTGATTACACCATGTCTGCAAAATGATTATTGTCAATTTGATATGCATGTATACAATTATTTGCATATTAAATTCTGTTTTCATAACATGAAAATGGACAAAATTGTCATATACATATAGTATCTCAACACTTATGATGGTCATAAGGCAAATCGAGGGCTTAGTGCAAAACTGTTGTAACTAAATTTTGTAAAATTTTACAGGAGAGGGAAAAACTAAGAAACTTTCTAAAATATCTTTGAGTTCTAAATATCTTAATATTTCTGTATAAATACAGAAATGAAACTCATTATTAGAACTCATGACATATTATTTTCTAAAGATTCAGAAATACAAAAAAATATGTACAATGTAGTTTTAAATGTGCTAAGCCCTCGAAAGTAAATTTCTATATAAATAGATTCAGCTAAATAAAGTCTTATCTGAAATATGATTATTATATGAGTAAGTATCCACAACTGAAGTGTTCCCTGATCAGCATTTGCAGTGGGTAGCAACAGACCTGTCCATTTAACATAATTGACCAAACGCCAATCGATAAATCGCTCCGCCCAACATAGAATTTAAGACAAACAATGGGGATGTGATCATTATTAGGGAACGATCTTATCCAGTTTACCGTGACGTAAATTCGGACAAACAAAAATAGTATTTCGTAGGTGTTGTTATAAAATCTCGTAACTACGGCTTGATTTAAGTCATAGTAACGAGATTTTGTAACAACAGCGACGGTTTATCAAAACATAACTGTAAACCTAGTCCATTGTTAGCACAAAATTCTTTGCCATTGGCATGTCGATTGTTTTTATTGTCAGTCGATAAATCGATACAATAACACGTGCAACGAAGAACAATTGGGTCATGGCATTTTTCTGATCGTCCATTGGCTAATCGATGTTTTTGATTGACAGTCAGCGTTTGGTCAATTATGTAACATGATATCTCATTTCAAACACTATTTCCTACTAGGCGTGCAGCGTTAAGCCCCGTTCCCACTGTCACGGTGTTGGTCCCGGACACCCACGGTACCTCCCGGTGGGGAAAGAGCCGGTATTCCGGGATGATCCGGGATCTTTTCTCTAAAAAATTATTCATATTCCCATATTCCCGACATTGCCCCGGTGTACCCCCGGTTTATTACTAGCAGGATCTTCCCGTTCTACCCCGGACTATCCCGATTTGTTCCCGGTTTGCCACGGTGTATTTACGGTGCAGGGGCCGGCGTGATCCCGGTACGACCCGATGTAACCCCCGGTCGTCGCCGGTAGCGCACCGGTAGCCGCCGGTATCACCCTTTCATATCACGGTTGTGCGCCGGTGACAAGCCGATGTTTCCGGCTGGTCACTTGTGGATCAGCATCAGTTCTCTTTCGTCTCTTGAAGTTCTGGTTTATGAGATAGTTCATCTTGTTTGCTTGTGCTTGCATCAGAAAATGAAACTACATTGATTAAGCTGAAAATGTCCACGGATCATCAGGGACTATCACGGTTGAGCCAGGGTAGAGAACCGGACTTGCCCCGGAATATGCCGGTGTTTCCCCGGATAAAGCCGATTCTTGACATCCTCCCGGTGTGTCCCGGTGACTGCCGGTTGTATTAAACATTTTAAAACATCCGGGGTCGGTTGCCGGATCAACAAGGTTCATCCCGGATGGTCCAGGATGTTCACGGTGCCGCCACGGTTGTACTCCCGGTTTGTCACGGTTTCCCCCGGACCACTCATCCGGGACTAACCGGGGGTCCAAACCGTGACAGTGGGAACGGGGCTTTACACTCAGCAATTTATTAACAGACAGTTCAGTAACAGTGATTGAACAGACCTAGTGCTATTTTATCATAATTATCAGAATAGATACATATACAAACTCACTAAAATCATTTAGATAAGGGAGTCTTTTTTCCCATATGATTCTCCTGTGTTTTCTTTTTCCCAATTTGACCAAAATTGCGCTAAATTTCCCAAAATGACTGACCAGGGCCGCTTCCCAATTTCTGGACGAAAAGCCCTGAAGTCACTTGTTAATACACTTCACATTAGTTGATTCACCGTGTCAGATTTCAAGATTATGCTTCAAGAAGAAAATTATTTACAAATATTATTTTACTCTTTATTCATATGCAAGGGAGGCAATTTTGAACATTTTTGTCAAATATTTCCATAAGTAATTAGTATGCATTAATTCAAAATTCTAAACCATACAAAATGCTAATGTTTATATTTGGAATGAAAATGTACCACAGTTTAGGAATTACTGGCACTTTTCAAATTTTGCCTCTGGCTCTGCATTTCATTCTCAGTTCGTAAACCTTAAAATGGTAAACAACAAATCAACTCACTTGAAATGTGTCTGGTGCTTGGCCTCACAATTAGGCCTACTCACAATGAGTATTAAACATGAACCCATGTAGATTCTTGTTTTATAGCTGAAATGAATATAGAAATCATTTTAAGTCATGGTAATTCAATACATTTACAAATACAAATGCAATTTCTCATCTGTCCCCAATATATTCTATGCTATTGGCTATAGATTAACATAAGCATCTTGGCATTATGATCATTTGAGCAGATGGACGATTTTTCCTAAGAATTTCACTTCAATAGACAGGAATTCCCTATCTTCAATCAACAAATTATTAATACTTTAGACAACTCGACTAAAGAAGCAGCTAACTTTTACCTAATCCGAATGACGTATGACACAAAAGACAACGCGCTTATGGACGAAATAACGTAAACAACCAGCAGGACAACCGCTAGGCGGCACTTCCTGATTTCAAGAAAGTCGAACTAAATCCGCTAAGGGTGAATACAAACATAGGTGGGGTCAACCTTGGCTAGGGAAGATGAGTTCTAGATGCTGGATACAAAATTAATGTTTACCAAAGATTTTCAGTTTTGGAGTTCACGACAAAACCATGTCGTATTTGGGAAAGAATTAATGACCATTTAATCTGAGTCTTCTCTGATGTAAATACGCTCTTTGATATTTCGCTATTTACAATAGAGCGCATTACGCTTCAAAAACAACAGGAACGTCCGACACAAGTTGTGGCGCTTTGTTTTTGTGTAATATATCCAATCATTCGGCAAAACACTGTAGGGTATAGATCAATTAATCATTTTTTACGTTTTTGACCTGCCGAAACTCAACAACCCCCAATTTTGTTATTGTAGATCACGTGACAAGATCTCGTTTGGAAATAGAACAGAAAATAGGTAATCAGTGACTGTAACGTGACCGGCTTTGTTTTGAATTTCTTTCCAGTCACGTGACCACCTTTGATTAGAAATTATAGTGTATTCTTGTTGCGGAGATCAATTTACGTTGATCTGTTAAGCTGGCCACTCGAAAATGTATTGCTTTTCCTGTGAAATTTTGTTTATTTTGTTCCCCAAGCTCGTTAAGGAATTGACCCAACTTAGAAGCAAACATTATTGGTGCGAATTCTAGCTTGAAACTTTAACCGAACGTTTCTGATATATATATCATTTATTTATCGATTCATATTATCAGTTTTTTAACTTGTTATATTGTGTTCAAAGGGCTCCTCATTTTGAAAAATAGAATTTCGTTATCCCTCCTTTTTTTTAAATTCCAAACCGTTACGTCATAGTCTAAGGAAAGGGCGTGATTCCGCGTTGATCACAAGGTTTTTAAATGGTAGATCATTGTAAACAAAGGCTGTTAAAGTGAGGGTTGTTGCAAAACATTGCCCATAAACCTTTCTGAAATACTTTTTGGACCAGTGCTCTCAATAAGGACCAATTTCAGGAAGTCTTGGATTTCCATGTCCAAATTTCAGGAATTTTTCCAGAAAATCAGGAATTTTTCAGCGCGTTTTCGCGATTTCGAAGTTTTATGAAATAATGAAGGAAAAGAAGAAATAGTTAAATACAAACATATCTCTTCCTTTTTTCAATATGACTTATATTGTTTGCTCCAAGTTGCAACTCTTCTCCTTGTGGCAATCCAGTTCAAGCTTGACCAGTCTTAATTTGTCATCTTGGCAGTCTGATTTTAACCCTTTTATATAGTTACTGCATAATAACTGCAAGATATGACCTTAACCCATCACCACACAATGACTCTTTTTGACTTCCCACAAAATAATGACCATGGAAAACATGGTGGAAAATGAAGGAATTGCTTGTGAAAATGAAGGAATTGCTTGTGACAAGCAATTTCTTCATTTTCCACTAAGTTTTTCATCCAAAAAGAACTAAAAATTGAAATTTTCATTTATCTGCAGGATCTTTCAATTTGGACCACCCTAAAATTCTGTTGTTTGGTAATGGGTTAAGATAATCATATGAAATGATGATATACGTAGATTGGTGCATATTCACTGAATAGCTAATTGAGGAAAGGGTTTCTTTGTTATGAACTGGCGAGAATCTGACCTAAAAAAGTGTATGACGTGGCGTGACGTCACACAGGCTGTCTGGAATGTAGAACAAAATCCCAGTCAAATTTATGTACTAAAAATAGATCAACAGCTGATTAATCATATTACAGTTTTTAAATCTCGTGGATAGTTAAAGGTTGGAGTTAATTGAACAACCATTTTGTTTTAGAATTCGTGTTTATTTCTGACACTGTAGATGAAACAGGACAAAAGTATTGAGTGACTTTCTTTGTCAATGGATATAAAACACGTTGAGGGTAAATAATGCACATTTCTTTATTTGATTTAAATACGATTTTTGGCATGGACTTAGGTTCTACTGACAAACAAAGAATCTGCATAAATTAACATAATGAATGAGAATTTGTATATAGAACGTAGCCGACGATTTGTTTAGAAATTTGCGACTAGTAAAAATATTGGTGAATGAGAAAATATAAAGATCTGCATTCAGTGCTTTCCTTCAATATTTTCGAAACTAGTTTTGTTGAAGTCAAATAAAAAGTTTATGAAATTCAAAATATACATATTGGCGCCCTCTGTGGCGAATTTGTTTGATAAAATTAGGCTATAGCTTCACGGCAAATTGTGCGAAGAAGTCTGTTTTTGGATTCATTAGTTTCAAGCCACGAACACATGGCAAACCATCTTTCTTGTACTGATTTGTGATACCGATTTTCAGATTTTGTTTTCTCAGGCGATTTGTGCGTTTTTTGGTTTTTTTTGTTTTTTTGTTTAGGTGATTTTGAAACAGACGGATGTTTCCGTTATGACAGCGACATCGTAGGATGACTTAGAAAAGAAACGAGATCTAGCCAAAATCAAAATGCACTGCATGATTCTTTCCAATGAGCGTCGATACCATAAATCATGGGGCTTAGAAAGTTTAGAATGAATTAATTGCAGTTACTCGTTTATTTCGTCTCCTTTAATCACAAATGTTTGGAAAATAACAACATTCCTCGATCTTTGATTGCATGCCTAATTAATTAAAATTGGTCTTAAATTTTCACCAGGTATGACAATAAATGGTTCATTGATCGGTATCATTAGGGGTGGGCAATATTACGGGTATACCAGTAAATCACAATTCGGAGGGCCCCGATACAGAATCGCGATACGACTTTGCCATACCGGTGCACTCGAGAAAGATTGCAATTTCCAGATTTTTTCAAATTCATTTGTTGTGGCTTTCAATTTGAATATCTTTATTCACTAATTTTAACCCGTATACAAAAGCAAAGCCGAGAATCTTAACTGAAAACACTAAATAGTACTTCATTTATTACCTTGCAATTATCGAATATCCATTATCTTAAAGGGGTTACATCGCATTTATATTTGAAAGGAAAAGCATTCCGCAACCCGCCTATACGACAAACAAAAGATGTGGCTTGCATTGTCTCCAACACGCAACCGGTGTTAGGCAAATTGTATGCATAATGAGGCATTCACTAGAGGACGTGTTCTACCTTTACACACATATATGTGGAGCAAAATCAACATATCTACTGCGCAATCTATATTGAGTTAAGATATATTGATTTTAAATTGGCCATTAAAGAAACTGACTGAGTAGAAATTTTTGCTATTTCGATAGAGTTTTTCTTACAAACTTTGGAATATTTATGCGTATTTTAACGTTAAAATAGTCTATATGATTGCAGAGGCATGTTTCTTGTTTAATTAGATATATTGCGAGATTTACTGAACTTCAACATGTTTTCAATTCCATCATAGATCCAGTTATGGTAAAAGAGATCGATCTCATTCCATCACCAGGTAAAGGTAAACATAGTCTATAGAAATACAAAAGTTACCCGCTCTATTTTTGAGTGTAGCGCAAACATAATATTGGACAGGAAACTCATCAAACTTGGTAGTACAAAGTATGCGATAATATATATCATGATATCTATCATGATACAACCCGGCATATTGTGATATATCGCGATACACTTTTTTGGAGGCGATACCCACCCCTAGGTATCATACGGTGTTTTAAGGATAGCGTTCAAAATCGGACAGTGAACAAAGCGCCACAACATGCAGAGTTCTCATCAGAATATTTTGAAGCTGTAGTGGCAAATTATATAAGAATCTGTTAACCTTGAAATGCACAGTGTTCATGCAAATAATTGTGAGTAATAACATTATGGAAAAAGAAGAAATTGCTCATTTTGAGCAATTTCATCTTTTCCCATTTATAATATTTTACTCACAATTATTACTTTTGCAATGATAAAAATGCATTAACCCATGTCACAAGCAATTTCTTCATTTTCCACAATGTTTTCTAACCCAAAATGGAAATATTTTTAAAATTTCATCAACTTGAAATTGTTGTCTGCAATACCCTTCAAATTGGAACAGTCCAAAATTTTGTCGTTTGGGAAAGGGTTAAAACATTTTTGGCATGAAATACCCCAGAGTACCTCTACTTGGCGACAATTTTTAAAGAAATTAGGCTGTGGGGCACTTTTGAAGCTGTAGGGGCATTACACTGATTACATGAAGCTGTAGTGGGGCCGATACAACTTATTGGGCTGGGAAGAACACTGACATGTGTCGAACTTCCTGTTGTTTTTGAAGTGTAATGCGCTCTAATGTAAATTAGTGACATCAACACATATAGATCTACATCACAGTTATGATTATGTAGAATTTGATCTGATAAATTTAAAATTGCTAAGGCCATAGAGGCGAAAGCCTATTAATGGCTTTGAGGAACAGGTTTTCGGTTATAATTGTTAATGGTAGGGTGGTTCTCTTGCGTACCACAGTTAATGGCGTCCTAAAAATAAATGATGAATGGAGACATGAAAACATTCCATGTTTTCTTTTTCTACAGCAATCCAATGCAGACATATCCCCTATCTTACAAATTCTCTTTCAGAAATCTCTAGACACAGGCACCCTCCCCCAAGTATGGACAAAGGCAAACGTGACTCCACTCTTCAAGAAAGGAAAGAAGATCCTGCAAATTACAGACCTATATCCTTAACATGTATACTATGTAAAGTTCTTGAACATATTGTAGCATCAAACCTAACTAAACATTTTGACAAAAATAATATTCTTTATGATTTACAGCATGGATTCAGAGAGAGGCGTTCATGTGAGACCCAGCTACTGCAACTGACCGACCATCTTGCCAGAAACCTTACTGAAGGAAAACAAACTGATTTAGTTTTGTTAGACTTCAGCAAGGCTTTTGACAAAGTTAGCCACTTAAAACTTTTGTATAAATTGCAGGAACATGGAGTAAACAATGCTACCCTTTTGTGGATTAAATCTTTTCTTATAGGCAGAACACAAAAAGTAGTCTTAGAAGGTGGATGCTCATCCGAAGTTCCAGTCACGTCAGGAGTACCTCAGGGATCGGTGCTTGGTCCTCTCCTATTTCTCTTATATATTAATGACCTTCCTAATACTATCACCTCCCAAGTTCGTTTGTTTGCAGATGACACTGCCGTTTACTTAGCTATAAACAACAAGCAAGACTGTATCACCCTGCAAGAAGATCTAGACAAGTTAATGCAGTGGGAGAAAAAGTGGGAAATGGAGTTTAACCCCAGCAAATGCATTGTCCTTAATATTACTAAAAAGAAGAAAAAGATTTCCTTTGATTACAGGCTACATGGACAAGTGCTAGAGACTGTGGACAATGCCAAATATCTTGGAGTTACTATATCTGGAGATCTTTCATGGAACAAGCACATTGACAATATAACATCAAATGCAAATAAAACTTTAGGTTTCCTCCGCAGAAACATCCAGACCAAAAATAAGAAGATCAGAGAGACAGCGTATAAAACCCTTGTCAGACCTCAGGTTGAATACGCATCAACTGTTTGGAGCCCTTACACAAAAACCTATATCAACAAAGTGGAAAAAGTACAACGTAGAGCAGCAAGATGGGTTCAAAATAATTTTTCTTTCTATGACAGTGTCACCTGCATGCAGAAGGAGCTTGGCTGGCAAACTCTTCAATATAGACGAGACGTTTCCAGAGTTACTATGTTTTATAAGATCGTTAATAGTTTTGTTGCAGTGCCCGTACCAGCTTATCTTGAAAGACCAATTAGGACAACCAGACACATGCACACAGCATCCTTCAGACAGATCCACACAAATGCTTCCTTCTTTAAATATTCTTTCTTTCCATACACAGTGATACTTTGGAACAGCCTACCAGAATCAATAGTACAGCAACCTGACATTGCAGCGTTTAAAAAGAGTCTCGATTCTTTTCAGATAGTGAGCCGTCCCTGAAAAACCATAATGTTTTATCAGATATTTTAATCTAACATTCACAATATTTTTAATTGACACCATCACCTATGACTAACAGTTTTTATTCCAGCACAGACGCGCACCTGCCAGTAATACCCGAAAGGGGAGTTAGGCAGTATATATATATAGATAGATAGACAAAATAATGTTAAAAATAATCACCGAAAACTATAGTCACTAAATTTGCTTTTAGTTTTGCTAATGCACGCAGTTGATAGCTGATGCTTCGTTTGCAAATCAACACTTTTTCGAATACCGCGGTCCGTAAAAGACGCGGTATGTCCAAACTGCAACTTAATCGGTCGAAACTTATTTGGTACGAAACGCCTTTGCCACTGGAAACCAATATAATAGTCTTGAAATATAACTGAGCTATTGAAAATCCATAGATTTGGACACTTACACGTAGTTCACATAGTTCTCGAAGCCGTTCGCACCAATATTTCTACGGCTAAAAAGAAAATTTCTGCAAATTTCTGTTCTAGTATGACTTCCGGAAACACATCATTCCGTTGGTGTCACACCACTTCATATTATCGCGCAGTATGTTACTCCGTGCAATTTTCATCCATAGTGTCCGTGAATGTCGCTAAATTGTAGCTGGACTAGTGCAGACGAAACAAGATGGCCGCTGATCTGTCATTTATAAAATTTTATCGATTGAACCAAGAACGAAAACACGTGAGGTCGACTTCGCTTAGGTCTGTAGTTAAAATTTAGCTTTGTTGTTGTATTTCTTTAATTCACTCACAATTCAAGAGCTTTGTTTATATCGATATTGATTGATCCACTGCTTCTGTCAGGTCGTTTTTATAGCGTTTAAGAAGGGGATTATCAGGTAATTGCTGTAAAAATGACGTTAAAAGCCAGGGGCACTCGTGTCCAAAAATGCGAAGTTACCCTCCCCCCCCCCCGCCCGAAATTTCACGGAAACCCTCTGATTTTTCCATTCAATTAACATTGAAAAAAACAGAGGGTTTCCGACATTTTTGTTTCCGTTTAAATTTCAATCTATAGACGGACGAAAGGCCACTTCGTGGCCTTTTCGCCCGTATTAAGTATTGTTTAAATCTGATTTGATGTCTTTGCGTAAGAAGGAATTGAAAATGAAGTTGCGTTTCTTTTTTGTTTCAGTATATATAGTTCGTTGAGTAGTGGTCTTCCTCCACCATACAAACATCCGATATCAACAAAGAAGTAACATGAGATACTGCATAACTATCATGATTGTGTAATAATTCGTTTTTTTTATTTGAAAAATAAATGAAAAATATAGGACGTAAATTTCGTTAACACATAACGACTATTCGCCGTCCATGGTATTGACTATTCGCCGTCCAAAAAATACCAACAAAAAACTATTCGCCGTATACCTCAAGCATTTTTGTTTCAGTAATTAGCGGCAGTAAAATATCAAACCAACATAAGAAACACATGTTAGATAAGGCTAATTGGTATTAAGAATAGGGAATAGACTTCAAACCCGAAACACAATCTTGTTAACCCGATAAAACATGTGTTTTCGCAACACGATTATCTGAAATGCCAGTACCAAGCAACGAAAAAACTGTCTAAACACATATATTTCGATGCACAGCGTAAAATAGAGGCGGACGCCGTTATATAAATCTTTTTACAATGTGCCTTACATGCACTGGTTATCCTGTAGTAAATTATAACGCAATGATAAAGGTCAACACTTACCCACTCACCATGCGTTTTTTCATACTCTCGCTTCGCTGGTAATCTATTTCCGGTGTTGATGATAGACGTTGGTTTAGATGTTGGCGATTTGTATCGGCCAGTTTGATTGGTCTACTCACCCATCATGAAATGATGATGGAACCAATGAAACGGTGGCATTTGGGAGCGGCTAATACAAAGTTTTCCCGGCCAATTGCCCCAGGGGTCATGTAGCGTAGCTATGACTGCTGGGATTCCGAGGATTGGGGCCTCTAAAGTGCTACAAGTTGACCCAGTCACCGATTCAGATAATTCAAGATATCAATGAAGTATGCCTTTTTACCCAAAGGCACAATTTTATTTTGATACAAATCCAACGATATTGCAGACAGCATTTTCAAGTTAATGAATTCTTTATATTTTTTGTCTTTCTTGGTAAAAAACAGTGAGAAATGAACAATTTCTTGCAATTTCATCGGCGACTCTACGAGTGTACTACGTCTATTGCGTTCTTATTACGTCCTTACTACGATGCTTGGCGACTATGGCGACTCTACTGCGATCCCACGGCGATCTAATGCTATGTTCCCACTATCACAATTGGCGCCACGATTGAAATCGAGATCTTAATCGCGGCTCTCGTATCAGATCTTAACAGTTCTTCAGGTCGATCGTGGCAATCGCGTTAATCGTAGAAATTTTTTTGGCTGCCAAAAAATTTCTACGATTAGCACGATTGACTTTCAATCGTATTAATCGCACCAGAACTTAACAAATCCTCACTAATCACATCTGATCATATCTAATCGTACTTCATAATCGCGTCGATCGGGACATGACAAATCGAAATATAGCTCTGTCTCGTGCAACTTTATTTCAAACTTTCAGTTTTTAACTTCAACACAATCACCAGATATCATCTTCTCTAACTTCTGGATCGTACACTCAGCCATCCTTTCTTGCCATTCCACTGCATCATGGGCTGAAATGAAAAACGGCTTTAAACCAAGTTGGTTCTTCGCATAGATCTGAGGTAGCTGAGTTGCGAGGTGCACGAGGTTGTTCTACATCTAACCATCTAAGTACTTGGTCCCTCCACGCTCCTGCAATAATGCTACAGTTAACATCCTCGCGGTCTGCTCTTTGCGCTACTACCCCTACAATCTCAACTGAGTAGGTTGTGTAGAAACAGTGCTGCATCTAATAATTTCTTTACAGTGTCAGGCATCTGTTCAAGATGGAGTACCAAGGAGACATCTGAATCTGTTGCCTAACATCCCAAACGTAATTTCAACCACTCTACTATTCTAAAGTTGAATAACCTTTCCTCTCTAGACAAGTTATTCCTACTGTATGACTCCATAAGGTTTCGCCCTAGAGCAAAAACTTCATCGCCTAAGATGAAAAAGGACAAACAGTGATGATCATCTAGGTTTATGGTCATTGACATGGTTGGGGAAGTCCTATGGGTCCATCTTCTAATCCATTAAATTGATACGAACCCCGAATATCTGAGCATCCGACATGTGTCTTCTACCTCCAAGCTCGATTCAGACTACCTTGTAATCTGCATTGACTAGAGCCAGAAGCGGAATCGAAAAGAACTCCTTACAATTGCAGTAGATACTTCCATATTGTGGTAGTTTCTTGATATCGATGTGTTTTCCATCTACAGCTCCCATTGCATGCGGAATGTTCCATTTTACCTCAAACAGATTCTGCACCATCCTCCATCAACTTGATACACCACACCTGAATGTATGCATAACCAAGAGGTCTGTAGTTTGCTCCATGGGTGTAAATGGATGTCTAAGAGACTGGAATACTGTCCATAAAATGGCATTATTTCTTCTGTAAGCCCTGGCTGTACCCAACACTGTCTGTTTGCAGCACTCCTAGATGTTGTAGATTGACGTTATTCCTCGTCTTCTTTTGTGACAATACAATTATTTGAAAGCATAGCAAACAACGCGTCATTTCTGATATTTCTATCATATTACTAAATACTATGGCCTATCTATTGTAAGCTAAGACTTTAAATTGACAAATTTTGCATTGGTCGGGCTTATTTATGCCCCTTCAAGTTCCAATCGTAGAGCTAATCGCGACACACTCTTTTTGGATCGCACTGCCACAATAGTAGCTGGTCTCAAATTAGCGCATAGAGTCAGAAAGACATAATTTGAACGTATCTACACGGATTTTATCTTCTCAAGTCGGTCTGTCAATCCAGGGGTCTCGAGTTCGAACCCCGGCTCGGCCAGTATCCATTCTGACATATGACAAAAGTCATTTGTCTCTCACCAATGGGTATGAATCATCTATGTGAGAGAGCAGCTGGAGGCTCGGATTGGATATTGTGGTTGTACTGGTGCGAGAAATACCAGGAACCCACGGTTAGGTGCTCCAACCGCCGCGATATGACCATAGAAGTTAAAAACGGCGTAAAACCCCAATAAAATAAAATCTTCTCAAGTCGACAAACATGATCTTGTAGTATCAGATCGGTATTGCATCTTTAACTTACTCGGGGCTATCCTATCAAATCTTACACAATCGTATTTGAAAGTGAGGCAAGATCGTACCTTGTCGCATCCATGGATTGTAATAATCGTATAAAATCGCAGCAGGTCGCTTCAGACCGCAATAATTTTCATCGCAACGTATTGAACGCGAAAATGACGATGAAATTCAACGACAAGTTACGACCAGTCATTCGTGGCGTTCGTTACAGAACGCACGACAGTGGGAACGTAGCATAACCAGGACTCAGCAAGAACGCAGAGGTTCTACGATTGTTCTGTGCATGCTCAAAATAGTCGCCGACGGTCTGCGTCCTTGTGCGTCCTTGGGTTCCTCGCTACGACCTCGCTGCGTCTCTGCCGTGTCATTGGCGACTGTGCTGTGTCCTGGACCGTAGCAAGGTCGCAGTGAAGATGCAGTAAGTTTGCAGGGTATGTGTGAAGCAACAAATGCATGCGTTCACGCGTGTGGCCGGTTTTCCAGCCGTCGCTTGTCGGATTATCGTTTTACTTCTACAACAAACAACTACTAGACAATTGAAAATTACAGCATTTCACTCGTTTCAAATAATAGAATACGAATTAAGACGAAAATAAAGTAATTGCTAATATATTAACTTTATTGCTTTTTCGTACGCTTGAAAGCAAAACCATTTTATCACTCACAAATAGCCATTACGCTGTTTCAGTCGTTGAACATCACCACATAATTTGTACTCCAATACTATTTGTTATTGATTCAGACTAGCGACTAGCGACGAAATATTGGATAATGTGTTGGTTCTTACCGACATAAATATTTACTGATAGAGATATTGTAACAACAGTTTCAATGATTTTTTTTAACTTTTAAGACTGCGTAACAAACATGACGAAGTCAGTCTTTACCTTTTTCAAAATTAACATAATATTGTACCAGTCGCTTTCTTCTCTTCAACAAACTAAATCCCCAATAATAAAAAGATGGATATATTCTAAGAACCAATCTGAATAACACCCTCTGATATATTACACGAACGTTTACCACATTTTGAAAACGATGAAAATCGAAAAATACCCCATGCTGAGTGCAGAGCTACGTGTCTGCACGTGTCTGTCATAAAAATACAACAAAAGATTTGATTGATTAGATCAAAATTAATCGATAATGGATTTATCGGGATCATCGAAGATGACATTTTAATGATGTCTGTCAGATGTATCTGTATGAAATAATATGAAACATCTGGTTTTAACCATTTCCCAAACAACAAAATTTAGGGTGACCAACTTAAAAAACTGTCACAAATGACAAAAATGATATTATTTAAAAACGGATCTGTGTAAAATATAGCACAGAAAATATTGAGACAAAGGGAGAAACTGCTGGTTATCAGCAGTTTCTCCTTTTGTTTCAATGTTTTCCGAAGCCTATTCAATTAGGGACGTCAAAACCAGGTCTTGTTTGGGAAAGGGTTAAAATCAGATTGTTTTAGAACATACCTCAAAGTAAATGTATCCTGTACATAGTCCATTCGATGTATAAATTCACACAACACCCGGTAGTGTATTCGTATATTATGATGTACATGAATGTAGGTGAATCACATTTTCTAACCTTTAACCAATAACCCTTTACCGAAAGCAAGACCTGGTTAAACAACATGCTGACAACCAGCGTTTTCTGCTTTTGTCTCAATATTAATAGTCCCGCTTCAGGTAAGACTTTTTGCAATAAGGTTCTTAATTCTACGTCAATTTTCAAGCGGTCTGTTGCATGTATCCCGCCTTACAGAGCACCTTCCTCAGATGTATTTAGGTACTCCTTGTACTTTTCCCCAAATTTGATCCCAACCGACCACAAAAACGATCTGAATTTTGTGTCATTTTTTTTTTTTTTTTTTTTTTTGTCGGTTGAATTATTTTTTATTTATTATTATTATCGTTGTTTTATTTATTTATTTATTTATTCATTTATTTATATATTTGAAAAAGTAAAATTATTTCACAAACAAGTCATATATTGTAAGGAAAGATCTCAATAAGGTGGGGTACATGCATCAAACCGCTTGATAATTGGTGCAGAAAGAAGAGTTATAGCACCGTTTCTTACCTTAAGCGGGGCAAATTTGTCCGCGGTCGGTAACCATGCCATGATGCACAATCTCCACCGTGTTTAAAGTTGATGTATAGTCTGTAGATATTGACCTTAACCCGACGAATATGCAATGAATAGTTTTGACACGGAATAATCAAAACTCACCAGCCAACATACACTGTCAGAGTCGATAGTTTCCATAAGCATTTGGGAATTCTGTACGCGCTCCTCAGGCTAATGTATGTCCGACAGTGATTATTCCGCATCACAATTTCTCATTGCATATTCGACAGGTTCGGGGTCAATATTTACGGACTATACCAAATGGGTCAATAAAGCCTACAGTACCTTAACATGGTTGACCCATTAACACACATTGTCTTTTATTGATTTCTCTAAAGAAAAGGGACTTTGGAAAACATTGTGGAAAATGAACAAATTGAAAAGCAATTTCTTCATTTTCCACATTTTACCAACAAATGCCAACATATCTTTTATTTGGACCAGTCTTAAATTTTGTCGTTTGGTAATGGGTTGATATATCCTACACATTTCTTTACAAACATGTAAAACTCTATCTTTATAGACTACCCAGCAATTTATAGGAAAATGTAGGTATGTAAAGGAATGTCCTGACCTTTATGTACTACAAGTCTGTGATATTTCTCATTTGTACACAAGGTAACTTCTATATTGTATTTGGAGAGTAATTTTGGAGAGGAGTACTTGTTTCTAGACAGAGAATTTCTGTCATAGGTATACTGAACCCTTTCACAAACAAGACCTGGTTTTGACGTCTCTGATAGAAAATACTTGGGAAAACATTGAGACAAAACAAAAAAGAAACTGCTGATAAGCAGCAGTTTCTCCTTTTGACTCAATATTTTCTGTGCAATATCTTACGCAAATCTTATAGTTATCAAACATTTATTGTGTGGTTTGTAGCAGCTATCAAAGTGGGGTACCCTAAATTTACGTTTGTGAAAGGGTTAAATGAAGCGGATTGGGTACTTCAAGTCAAATCTTTAATAAAACTATTATTGTCAACTTTATTTTTTACAGAAAATGGTTTTAAGATCACTTTTGTATAATATATTAAGTAATATTTCTAACCGAACATAGACGTACCATTCGAAATTATCCATTCAGAATAACATTTTACGTGACTTATATAGGGGTCATTTTCTATCAAATTATCATAAGTAGTCAAAGGTAATTTACTCTGACACTAATACGAGCATGGAAAGGTATCCTGGCCCCGGTTTCTCGAAAAAACTTAAGTACGTTCTCATGCTCAAATCTGAGCACCGGGCTCAAATCGCACGAATTCCACGTGAACTTCAATCGAATATCCTTCAACGTTGGAGAGTATCCCTTTGAAGTTGAGCATGTTCTCATGAGAATATACTGAAGTTTTTTCGACAAACCGGGGCCTGGCCCCGGTTTCTCGAAAAAACTTAAGTACATTCTCAGACTCAAATCTGAGCACCATGCTCAAATCGCATGAAATCCACGTGAACTTCAATTGAATACCAATCAACGTTGATTGGTATTGAATTGAAGTTGAGCATGAACTCATGAGAATATACTTAAGTTTTTTCGAGAAACCGGGGGCCTGGTTTCTAATATGTTCAGGACGTGTTAATTTACGATATGTGAATAAATAAAAAAAATATCAGGCGGGAAGAAATTCCCCTGGGTCCAAGGCAACTGTTTTCGCGGCCTTTGTGCAATTGGTAGCGTATCAAAATCTCACTCTTGAGGTCCTTGATTAAATCTCCGATCGCGGCAAATATCCTTTCCGACAAATTTGTCTCCCAGCAATGGATTGATATCGTTTTACCTATGTTGGCGAGCAGCTAACGGTTAGAATGTTGTGGTTTAACTAGTACGAGAAACGACAGGAATCCATGATTAGGTGCTCCAGGCTCCGCGATATGACCATAGCAGTTGAAAACGGCATTAAACCCCAGTAAATCAAACCGAGGCAGTTGTTGCAAATCCTCGTTATTATACACATGTCATTCATGAATAATGCTTACTTTGTCGTATTTCCGGCCACTTAATAAAGTGTTGTAAGCGAATATAGATAACTCTACGTAGGTGCACTTGCATGCATTTTGCAGTTAATTCATCCGCTCTTCAGACAATGAAATATTTGATTTGCTCGATTTTTAAAACTATTGCAGACGTTAAAATGCCAATGGAAGTTGATACAAATGGAGATAAAATATTCTTTAGGATGGACAGAACATAGTAGTAACAAAAACAAACACAATACTGGGTATCAGCATTTTTCTCTCATTTTTCAATGTTTTCAATGCTTTCTCCTTACAACTTTGTGGTGTCTAGGAAGTTAACAACCATTTCCCGAACGATAACATTTTAAAGACTTTTACTACTTGAAAGCTGTTGCAGACGTCAAAAATTGTTGATATTTAAAAACAAAAATTTGTGTACCTTATAATAGGAAAAATATTTTGAAAAAAGAAACTGCTGGTGACCAGCTTTGCCTTATTTTTTTCCAATGGTTTTCTTTTCATTGTGGACGTAACAATCAGGTCTCGTTTGAGTAATGATTAATTAACCATTACCAGACGGCAAAATTTGGACGGTTTCAAATTCAAAGATGTTGCAGACGACATTTTTATATCAACGAAATCTAAAATATATTGGTCTTTTGGGGTAGAAAAAATTGTGGGAAATGAAGAAATTGCTTGTCATAAGCAATCTCTTCATTTTCCACAATGTTTTCCAAAGCCATTGTGTTATAAAGAGTCAATAGGCGTCCCTGTGTTGTAATGGGTTATATGAACTTACGATAATTTTGCGTTGATTTCTCGCAGTATTGATATATCCAGGTGTCAAACTTGTAGTCCGGTAGCCAAAGGGGTGAACCTGGATTTGCGGTATATAGAAAATGTTTTGACTGATTATGGTAGCCAATACCTTCAGAAACCAGAATCAGGTTGATGCCACCTTGTCATCCTTGGGCAACTCTCAGATTTCAAGATGGCGTCCAAGATGGTGGAATGCCATGGTACAAGAGAATAGTCCTGTTCAAACCTATGCATTCCTGACAAAAAATAGGTTGTGATATGTTAAAAAATGCTCAGAAGAGAATGTCCAATGACAATAATGAGTGATATTCGCAATATTTCATTGTAAATCTTCAAAAATCTGGTAAATCTTTAAAATCTTACCCCACCCACCCCATTTTACATAGAAAAATCAATTTTTTCGCAACACTGTTAACATTTCCCGTTTTCCATATGATTAAATACTCTCATTATATTAATCAATGAAAAACGAGTATTTGGAATGACAAACCTGGCAAAATGGTGTCTCTGACAATTCAAAATGGCGCCCAAGATAGCGGGAAATTTAAGTGTTTTTATATCAAGTTTTATTTTTAAACAAAACATCCAAAATGTTTTGAAATGTCTTTTCAGTGTTTATAACCTGTTTTGATGTATTCTTGTAAAATGATAAAAGCGTCTATTATATTAGTTGTATCAATTAGTGGTATTTCTTCCAGAATCTAGGACTCTCTTAAGATCTTACCCCACCCACTGAATTTAGAATGGAGAAAATCTAGAAATATACACTTTAATTGGCTATGTTTTTATTCAAAATGGCGCCCAAGATGGCGGGAAAATATGATTTCATACAAAATAACAAGGGATGTCTTTTGCTTTAATACCTATTTCAAAATATTGTGTTAGAAACGTTTGAGTGTATGTTAACCTAATGTGCTTTTATAAGCTTATTATATATCACTATTGGCAAACAGAGTAAAGACAAGACCATTAATTCTTTATTTTGCCCCATCCACTCAAATTTGCATTATTTGAAAAAGATTCTAATCTTAATTTAGGGGCGAAGCTAGCATAAAATAGCTATGGATACAAAAAATCTAGGGAGTCAGGGGGTATCCCCCCTGAAGAAATTGGAAAATAATGAATTTTGTGGGATTTGCGGAAATGGATATGAATAGCTTTACTTTCGTTTAGCAATTTCGGCTAAATTACAAACCAGACTTTTGAACTAAAATGTCTTTGGTCAAAATGATGTGGACTCAGCTGCGTACTCACAGATAGGCAGCTACTCCCCTGTTATTAAACCGTAACTTACAGAATAATCATTCAGCAACTATACCTAAGATCTATCTAATATTGCCTTTTACAAAATCGGATAAGTTTTCATTGCAATTTCATATTCATTTCTCGCTCTTTCTAAATCCTTTCCAAGACAACAAATGGTTGTGTTTTATACTAGTTGTGACGTCTGTCTATTATTGTAATACCTAACGTCATGCCGATTTGGGAAATAGAATGATACAAGCTAAAGATTTAAAAGTTAGGGGTTTCTCTTCCCTCAAGAAACATTTGAAACCACATTCCAGTAAGCCTAAACAACACATGATGCCATGTACTAAGACATTTAGAAACTTTTTCACACGTAGGCATGAAATGACAGCAGCCAATATGAAACATCTTTTATACTGAACAGCTTAGGAGACAGAAATTAGTAGGTGATGCAAGAAGATATGATGTTTGTTAGTGTTTAATGCCACATGCTGACGAGTCAGAGATAAGTAATGGTACCAGATTGTTGTTGAGGACCACAATATCTCGGTTGCATCCCATTGTTGCATGCACTGGTACCCTGTTATGTATATTTAGCATCGTAGCAATAATGGCAATTAAAGTATGGCTTTAACCGAGGTATTATTATAATTATTTTCATGTGTAAATGAAACGCACATAAAAGATAATGAAACAATTAGGGAGGAGATCATGTACACTTTCATGATCCACATTAACTTAAACCCATGTTATTCATTGAAATTAATATAATTTGTCGGAAGATTAGCAATTGGGTCCTCCTCCCGACCACTGGAAATCGCCCCCATCCCCATTCCATCACAGATTGTGAACATAATCATTGTCAAATCTGAAAACACGGAAGAAAACGCTGTATGAAGGACAAATATCTAACTTTTTTCGAATGCCAAATGTAGAAGTTAGGTAAGATGATATGTGTTAGAACTTTGGAATATGCCTAGACTTGCAGAAGGTTTATAGAGAAGAAAACCCCTTTGCTCTGCAAAAAGGACCCACTTCCCTTTTCTGTATAATGTATACTATAAATTGTATTCAATTTTCAATTAAAATTCGAAAAAAGTATTTATAATGATAAAGAATAATTCACAAAAAACCTTGGACGTCATTTTGAATTAATATCGGATTCTCATCCATGAGATCCCGAGTTCAATCCCCAGTCGCGATAGATATCCTTTCTGAGAAACTTGTGTCCCACTAACTGTTTGATAATCGTTAAACAATTGGAGCCTGTGTCAGGGTGTTGTGATAGTACTGGTATGAGAAACGACAGAAATTCACGATTAGGTGTTAACCTTCAGCGATAAGACCATATATGTTTAAAGAAGCGTTCAACCCCAATCTATCTATCAATCAATCAATCAATGGGATCTAATAGTTTATATTTCACTTTCCTTTTAAGAAGTTTCATTGCAAACATAAAGACATAGTCAATTAAAGTGTATATTTCTAGATTTTCTCCATTCTAAGTGCAGTGGGTGGGGTAAGATCTTGAGACAGTCCTAGATTCTGGTAAAAATACAACAAATTAATACAACTAATATTTACTAGACGCTTTAATCACTGTTCATTAATACACCAAAACAGGTTATTAGCATTTTAAGTAAAGACATTTCAAAGCATTTTGGATTTTTTAATAAAAAATGTTACTTGATATAACAAAAAAACACTTAAATTTCCTGCCATCTTGGGCGCCATTTTGAATTGTCAGAGACACCATTTTGCCAGGTTTGTCATTCCAAATACTCGTTTTTCATTCATTAGTATAATGAGTGTATTTAATCATATGGAATAAGGGAAATGTTAACAGTGTTGCGAAAAAATTGATTTTTCTATGTAAAATGGGGTGGGTGGGGTAAGATTATAAAGATTTACCAGATTTTTGAAGATTTACAATGAAATATTGCGAATATCACTCATTATTTTCTTTGGACATTCTCTCTGAGCATTTCTGAACATACCGGTATCACAAGCTATTTTTTATCAGGAATGCATAGGTTTGGACAGAACTATTATAAATCATGTACCATGGCATTCCGCCATCTTGGATTCTGAGAGTTGCCCAAGGATGACAAGGTGGCATCAACCTGATTTTGAATTCTGAAGGTGTTGGCTACCATAATCAGTCAAAACATTGTCTATATACCGCAAATCCGGGTTCACTTAAAAAATGCTGTTTGGCTACCGGACTATTGTATCTCACACTGTTTAGAGTATCGGAAATAATGAAGATTCTGTTATCACTGGTAGTGAACTAAAACGATTTTCGCTACAACAAGGTATAGATATTTTGCGTTTAAATGCGAGTTAATAGATTTTTTTCTAGTGACGATGAACTTGTTCTAAAAACAGACCGGGTTTACCGTTTTGTATTGACAAACTGTCGGTGTTGTTATAAAATCTCGTAACTAGGGCTTCGATAAACGGCCGTTCTCAATTAGAACTTACACCTTCCAGAAATTTTTCGAGAAAAATGAAGTGTTACAAAAAGGAAAACAATTGGTCTTTTCATAATTCTACAATATTCATGAAGACACTCAGAAATTCTTTTGAACATCAATTATTTTGTTTGTTCACGATGTTAGTTTAAATACTAGTACCCATTTGTCAACTTTTAACGCCAGAAATGTTCGTGACTTCGTACTTGGAGCTATATGACAGGCGTTTACTAACTAAAGATCAATGGGATTGATTTGGATATTAATTGAAACAAATAGTATGATGTGCGAGACACCAATTTCAACAATGAGGATATGAATTTCGAGTTAAATCACGCCTAAACGGCCATTTAAAATGTTGTCTCAAAAGTGAACAATTAAATATACAACAAATCGTGATTGAATATATATTACCGATCGTCATAACATTTATATCGATATGTTAGACTACCGATGCAATATTTCATTCTAACCGTAACCATCTGACTCGTTTATGAAATGTGATGTGAATGCTAAATAAGCACTTGGGAATTCGTATTATTAGACAATAAAGCATCTTTGTGACATCACGAACCTTTCACTATTTGCGTAAAACTTAATTACATACAGAATTCAACCTGTATTCTTACATGGAAACAGCTATGTTACAATTAAGCCTATATGGGATAGTTATATTTACGGATTGAACAAACTTATTTCCAGGAAAAAATAATTTTAGCACTAATACATTTCCAAAAAATGAACCCTGATGGGTAAACCAGACATTTAAACAAATAGAAACATTAAACATGATTAAGCCCAAAGATAGTCAATTAATTTCAAAACAAATCGTACATGAATACTTTCACTTAGTGTTGTGTAAATGCTGCACGTAGTGTACCAACTGTTTTGTGACGTGGGCAAATGAAAGTTTAAACATTTCCGACGAGAACTTCTAGCAGAAACATGGTATGGATCAAAGTGATATCTTCGTCCAGTCTGAAAGCTGTCTGCGATCTTCCTGTTGCTCTGGACCTTTTCTTTCCTATTGTCTTTATGACCTTAAATCTCAGCCATAATATGTTTGCATCATTTGTCCACTGGAAAGCGATACATTGAATCGTTTTATCTCCATTTAACCACCATCTATGTCAATGGGGAAATCAGTAATTGTAAAAATCATTAACAGGTAATCAACCCATTACCTGTTTTCAGTGTATTAGATAGATGTATTTGTTGTTTTGTCTTTTCACACAAAATGGTATCAAAATATCAATCTACAATAACAGTTTTATGCTGTTACATTCAGCTTATACATATTTTTTTCAACATAAAAGAACAAGAAAGGTTCGTGATAATGTTCACGAACATTTCCTTTATTTCAAGCAGATGTTCCATAATGAGTTTGGGCAGAATTTGTAAGTATACCATTTTCTGTGCAAGCGACACAACTAATAAAACAGTATGTAACTAAAAAAATTGTGCATGTTTTATAAAAACAACATAAGGCCAACTTTTCTAATTATTCCCAGAACTGTTTAAACACCGAATATTGTCTTATTGAAGCTGTTATTTTGGACTTTAATTACGCGACATATCAATTTATGACACAATGTACCCATGCACTTGTTCACAGTCGCGATATTAAGGTAGTGTGGCAGGCATTAAAGCTGTTTGCGGAAATCATTGCACGAACCTTTCATCACGAACCTTTTTTCAGCATGCTTCAAATGCAATAATTTTATATATAGTGTCAAAGAATGTGTTATTTTCAATTCGATAAGAAGTATATGACGGGATCGAGTAAATAAACAACGTTTGTATTATAAAGATCGATTATAAAACTCTACGTAGCCTTCACGAACCTTTCATTCTTAATTCGAACCACGAAAAAACGCTAGATTTTTCTTTCATAATTAAAAAATGGCAAAGAAGGTCTGCACAACCACACAATCATATCATTGTGTGGTCATTTTTATACGAAATCATGAATCGAAAGTTGTTAAATGATGAAACGATTTTTCCTGAGCCACTGTTTTTGGTTTATTGCGAACCTTTTATACGATTCGGCGACACGCAATTATCTGCAATCACTGGACATAAAAATGTAGTGATACGCGTCTGATTTATATTTCCGTACACGTGAGTCATTTCTCCACAAAATGGTACCAAACATTTTGAAATTAAATCATAAAAAGTCATTGAAAACTACACCTACTTTTGACAAAATGGACAGCGACAGTAACGAACCTGTCATTTCCACAACTTTGAATGATATTTTAGAGAAAATGTTTGCTCTTAGGCAAACTATTACTGGTTGTTACTGGTGGAGAACATCCACTTTCTTAAAATAAAACAACTTAACGCCATACAATCATTGTATATAGAAGATAATGGGTGGCGACAAGCAAATTTAAGGGGTGTAAGTTCTAATTGAGAATGGCCGTAAAGACGTAGTTACGAGATTTTTTAACAACGCCGACGGAATACATTGATCGCGAAAAAATGTCCCTCGCTTTGGCCGAGTTCACCACCAGTGATTATCATTACCTTGAAGAGGACAAAATCCTCGCCGAAACGCGTATACAGTGGAAAAGTATAGAATCGAGTTCACCAAGAACGTTCATTCACCTCTACATATACTCGTAGATATCAGGAATTCGACTTAATCTTATATCAAATGGCAAATTTTGAGACTGGTCCAAATTCAAAGATGTTGCAGACGACAATTTCCAGTGAATAATATTGAGCGGTGTTTTGGTCTTCTTTTTGGGGTGGACATTGTGGGAAATGCAGATAATGGTTGTCACAAACAATTTCTTCATTACCCACGATATTTGTCATATCATTTTATATTTTCTATTATTTATTTCTTGGGGAGTCGAATAGGGCCAATATATATGGTAATAGGTTAATACTCATTAAATACGTGGGGCCGCGGTTGTGGCTCAGTTGGTAGCGCATCTGCCTCTCATTCGAGATGTCCCGGTTTCGATTTCAAGCCGCGGCAAATACCCTTGCTGACAAAAATGTCACCCATCAATGGTTTGATATCGTGAACCTATGTGGGGAGGGGAGCAGCTGGAGGCTCGGTTAGAATGATGTGGTAGATCTGGTATGAGAAACGACAGGAATCCATGGTTAGGTGCTCCAGTCGCCGCGATATGACTTTAGTAGTTGAAAATGGCGTAAAACCCCAATAAACTAACCATTAAGTACGTTCATAATGTAACTGTATAAATACACGTAGAAGAATAAGGAAGAAAAAAATGGTTCTTTTCCTTTTTTACTTCGACTCAAACCATTACCAGAGGGTAACATTATACCCTGGTTTAATGAAAAGGTGTTTGCCAAATCCATGTTCTTGTAAGGTGTCAAAGGCGTCATTCTGCGGTAATGGGCAGAGATCCAGATAAGAGGGGGGTGAAGCCTTTCTAACCTTTTTTATTTCAAATCCGAACCCTATGTTGTGGGTACTCATTTGAATCGTCTCGATGAGACGATTCTAATGAGTACCCACAACATAGGGTTTGATGAAATGTGAGTGAAATATTTCTTTTTGAAAAGTCATCAACCCCTCCTATCTGGAGCTCTGAATGGGTTGAGAAGAATTTCGACTTTATTCTTCCTGATGTCAATAATTTCCAAGTTCGATCTCCGTTGGCGGGATTCATGGATTCATCTGGAAATAACCATTGGTTCATTCACTAAGCTCGAGTAATGATGTATTGTCACGAAGAAAGTTTAATCCTATCCTAGACAATACCTGGTTTTGACTTGACTTCAAGAAAAAAAATCTTGGTAAAACATTGAGACAAGGGAAGAAAAAGCTGATGATCAGCATTTTCTCATTTTGCCTAAATTTGTCCATGCTATATTGGACACAAATTCCATCTTTATCAACGTTCGATTTGTGGTCTGAAGCAGCTTTAGAATTAGATATAGACCAGCCTCAACTTTTGCCATTTTGGAAAGGGTTGAGTTAGGCTGAGGAAGCATCCTGCTACTAACAACACCAGAGCACGGTACGGGCTTAGTATGGAACGTAGAAAGATATATTAGGAAAGGAGTTCTGGGCAATTAGCTTCAGAACGGAGAAACATTATTGCAAAAATGATTAAGATCAGAATAGTCACTTGTATATAGAGCAGAGAGATAGATCAAGATCAGTTTGAGAGTTAATGAGAGTTTTAGAGAGATCATGTTATGTTATTATGGAGTTGGATATAGAGATTTAAAACACAGATGAGATAGATTAAATACTGTGCTGTACACAAAGGAGTTGTTTTATCATTACATCCACTATACGGTCATATAGAGAAGAACAGCATAATTGGAAAAGAAGCGAGATGTGTGTCTTTAAACAGCGCTAATGAACGGCAGTAAGCACTGCATTCGCGGAAATCACATAACTATCAAGATGGTGGATTTGAGAACAACGCGTTGGAAGGCAGTATAGACTAAGATCCGCCTGCGCAGCCGTGCAGTCGTATCTAAGCCTACATTGTCTGCTTTCTACTCAGTTTTTGTAGCAAAACATGTTCGACATGTCTCTGCAATTGACTGTTTGTTCTCCCCAGCCTAATAAGCTGTATCGACCCCACTACGGCTTAATCTAAATCAGTGTTATGCCCCTACAACTTCAAAAGCACCCCACAGCCTAATTACTTCAAAATGATCACAAATTAGAGAAATTTGAGTTATTTCATGTCAAAAACTGATGAATCAATGCATTTTGTACAATAAATATGCATAAAAACATTATGTGAAAAGAAGAAATTGCTCAAAATGAGCAATTTCTTCTTTTCCCATTATATTTTTATTCACAACTATTTGCATATATACACTGTTTTGTAAGCTTCCAACGATACTGCCACTACAGCTTCAAATTATTCTGGGGAGAACCCTGATACACTTCCTGTGTTGAACCTGGTCGGAAGGAAGAGCATCGGTTTTCTGCTCACTAAGTTTCCGAGTTTGATCTCCAATAAGAGGAGATTACATTGAAATAATTATTGGTTCATTTATTTGGTTCGAAATATGATGCATTTCTCATGAATCAAATTAAACCTTTCCCAATTTAAGCCCGGTTTTTACGTCCCTAATATAAAAGAATTGGGAAAACATTTAGACAAAAGGAGAAAATGATGATAATCAGCATTTTCTACTTCTACTTCAATACTTCCTTGCTATAATATTTAAATGATACAACCTGAAGTAACATTCATTTTCTTATCTTAAGAAGCTTTTTCTGTTTGGCGAAAAGCTAGCTATACCTTGCCACAGAAGTGTTGTTTTCCCTTTCTTTCCGTGACGTAACTAGATTTCTAGAGATCTGTTCGATATACAAAAGTTCAACACACGATTCCAAACTTTCATCTAGAAAAGATGCAGGTTGTTCTTCCGTTCATAAGGGATGGATATTCTCATGCGCAGTCCCCCATTTGTACAAATAGGGGGTTATCAAACTGATTTAGTGTTCGTCCTAGTTTTTGGACCAATGAAATTGCAGTATACGAAAATTTGAAAATTACGTATTTGAAAATTTCGGCGCTATATTTCACATAAACGCACTGCCGGTCACGGATATACATAGCCACGCCCCCGTTTCCTGTGCAGTTATGAAAAATGATGTTATTTTTGGGAAAATGGTGTAATTTTTGGGGAAAATGATGTAATTCCAGTAAAAGCCGCTTGATACGGTCGGAGGCGTTGTTTGAAGAATGACAGTAGAAGCGTATGTTTTCATTGGTTGACGAACACTAACTAATACTTAGTATGAAATTTTCATGGGTTAAACTCGTTCGTATCCCCCACTGCGAAACATGCCTGTAGGACACCCATAAAGAAAATACATTGAACCGCGCGTGATGCGGTAGAAAACACGGAAATATCAGGTCAAAAACCGGTAGTATTTGGTGGCATATGATATAGAGAGAAAAGGCAAATTTTTAGTTTTATATTTCGCCTTTCAATAACCTAGCCTAGTTCTAGCATTCATAGTTTCCTAGCATCGAAAAATGCACTTGGATAAACGGCCATCATTGTGTTAATGACTGCCTATTTGTTGTTGAAAGTAACATAAAACGCGATAAATACGAATCGTATTCAAACATTATGTGCTGTGTCTTTGATTGACATAGGTACCAGTTCATCTGATATGTCCGGCAACATTTCTTCCCTTCTCTTCTTACGTTCTTTCCTCAATAAGAAAAGGGACAATATCGTAGCTAAACAGCCGATCAGATTTACTACCCCTGTAATGTAAATAATTAACCCTTTCCCAAACAACAAAATTTTAGGGTGATCCACTTCAAAAACTGTCAAAAATGACAAAATGGATGATATCAAAGATAGACTTTGTGTAAAATATGGCGCAGAAAATATTGAGACAAAAGGAGTAACTGCTGGTTATCAGCAGTTTCTTCTTTTGTTTCAATGTTTTCCAAAGCCTTTTCTATTAGGGACGTCAAAACCAGATCTTGTTTGGGAAAGGGTTAAGAGAACATTATAAAGCACGGAAAGAACTTAATATGTACAAACGATATTTCGTTCCCTTAGAACTACCAATTTCAATATTTAAACAAATGAATTTTTGATATCACGTTCTCCTTGTAAAATGGATTCCAAGTTACACAGCGAAATCGACACACTTTTAAGTTAAAATCCTTTCTAAAACAAAACTTTGTTTTGACGTCCATAATGAAGACATCTCTAGAAAAACACAGCAAGAAAAGATGGAACTGCTGACTTACAACATAGTCTCTTTTTTTGGTGCTTTACATGGTATGACACATATTTACCAATATTTGGTATCATTGATTCTGTCGTCTGCACCATCTTCTTCTTAGTTTGAATAACCCTAAAATGTGTCGCTTTAAAAAAGTGTTAAAAACATAGATCTAATGATGATACGAAGATACTAAGATTTCCTAACTTTCTGAATTTCAGAATGTTTGAGTTTCCTCTGAATATGGCAATAGGGAACAATTCTATCCAGATGACTGACGTAATTTCAGACAAACAAATAGTATTTCGTAAGTATTCTTATAACATCTCGTAATTACGGCTTGTCTTATAACATCTCGTAATTACGGCTTGATTCAAGCCGTGGTTACGAGATTTTATAACAATACTAACGGCTTATCAACATAATAACAGTAAGCCCAGTCTATTTTAACACTTCAACTCATTACATTGAAATTCCAGTTGGGTTATCGAGACCGGTATACTCACCTGCCAGCGCAAAACTTGAATTATACGAGCCTGTGTTGCTGTATAATGCACCTGTAAAATTACAAACAACCCGTTATGATTAGAGAATTTGATATTCCGTCTTTTTGCCATTGAAAACTCCTTGAAAATAAATGCAAGCAGAGCCATTGTATTATACCAATATCTTAAATCTTATATTAAAATTGAGCCTAAGTAAACAGGGGCATGTGAAAACCTTTTATGTTTTATGATAAAGTAATCATCGTGTGAAATTTCTAAAGCAAAATACTTTTTTAACTAAAAAAAACCGGCAGGCCGAAACTAAGCAGGTAGAAAGTGCATTTTACGTCCCGGTATTTAAATGATTTAGAAACCGTGCCCTGGTATTACTAGTATGTAAAAAAAAGCTATCGCCCCTGCTCCCACATGGGAGAGTTAAATTGCTACAAGTACGTCTGAAAAGCGACGGTCAGATTACATAATATAAACGTTGCATATCGTATGCGTCAAATCATTTCTATCTATTTTATCGAAAGTAATCAAGAAACATTGGAACAGTCCCGTTGTTTCTAAAACGAAAGATGGTACTCACTTGCAGCGGGAGGTCCGGACAGAAATCCGAGCCCACAGGCGAAGAACGTAAATCCATAAGCCAGAGACAGATTCTCCACGCCGACATAACGTATTGCCACAGGTGACATTACTGCATTCGATATACCCGTCGTTAAACCAGCAACAGTCGCTAGAATGTACTCGGAATTCTCGATGAATTTATAGTACGGAAATGTTACGGTAGACATTCCGGAAACACCAAGTGCTATGGTGTGGAACTTAATTGGATTAAGTGTAAATATCTTAATCAGTGTCAAGGCACCAAGTGTTCTCCCTACTGTGTTACTTACGCCAAAACATAACATGATTGCAGCGATGCTAGATTCGGGTGAACCTATACTGACCATGTAGTTCGGCAGATGCATTTGACAAACGGCGAGCATAAGATTCCAGGCATATGTACTCACTAGAATTAAAACGAATGGAAATTGAAATAAGTCTGATATCAACAGTCTTATTTTTCGAGTCAAACGTATTTTGAGTTTCCCTTCATGTTTTTCAATTGGATCACCTGTATCTTGCTTCCTTTCCCTTTGAATCCTTATTTCCGTGTTGGATGGTTTAAACAGCATTCCAATGACACACAGATTTAGGTGTATTCCACTCAGTATGATAAACGTTCCTTTAAGACCGTAAGTTGAGATGATATATATGGCTAAAGGTGATGATAAAAACATTCCAAGTCCTATCATTGCTGTTGAGAATGACATCACAATGTCAGTTTTGTGTGTAAACACGAAGCCCAATACAACAGCTTTTGGTGTACCGCCTAGAGCATTACCAATACCTGCAATGAATTAGATTTACGATACAAAAACATTTTAACATTGTGCATTCATAAACATATAAGAACATGTTAAGTGAAACAAGTCTTCGATTAAAAGTCTTACAGTGAATGACCGGGGTGCCAGGTTATCGTATTGCCGATCAAGTACTGAAATTATGATAAAAGTACATGTATGTTCCTATGTAAATTGACATGAATATATACACAAGTACACCAATAAATAAAAATCTTAAAAAAATGAAAATTACTTAAGAAAAAATTGGAGTACTATCTGATTTTGTAAATACAACCTATCCCGAACGGTGAAATTTCGGATTATTCCAAATTGAAAGCTGCTACAGATGACACAATATGTATCAATGAACATTTAATTTGTGTACAATGTAGCATAGAAAATATTGAGGCAAAAGGAGAAAATGCTGATTATCAGCATTTTCTTTTTTACCTTAATGTTTTTCCCAAATATATTCTTGTAGGGACGTCAAAACCAGGTCTTGTTTTGGAAAGTGTTAACTTACCTGCGATGACTCCATATGTTACAATAAGCCAGTTGATGTTTGGCACAAAAGCACTAGCAAAACATCCACAAGCAAGGACGATGGCTCCAGTGATTTCAACAACTCGACAACTAGTGAGGTTTATAAGCTCGCCCGACACTGGACCTGAAGAATTGCAATTATAATTATGATATTGCCGACAATAATATCGAAAAATGTGATTTGTTTTATTTGAAGCCCCATTGTCTTACTACTTTGGCGAAAGAAGTACTCAAACGCCATTTAGAATAATTTGTATATGGCTGATTCTCTCTCACAAATGCTTTCCAGTAAGACAAACTTAAGAACATTGATATTTATCCGACGTGTTTATGTTGTTTTATGAGTATCATTTTTTTTATCTATTTTCTTTTAAAACATTTATGTTGATTTTTGTTAGACATTACCTAGCAAGCACAGTAAGGCTGAGTTAATGGACACAACAAGTGAAGTTTTCACTGGGTCTTGACCACCATAGTAATCTAGCAGTGCCACGTACAATACTCCATTCATGAAGTAGGCCAACGCGAACAATGTGTTTCCTATATAAGCTGCTACCAAGGTTATCCATTCCCCATGTCGATCGTTTTTATCGCTCGATATTTCTCCCTCTGGATCTGCCATCTTTGATTAGTGTAACAAAGACTGCAAGTAAATTGAAAAGATACCTAACAATTTTGTGGCAGAGAATCACATTACACAACAATCCAGAAAATCGTCAATAACTAGACCTGAAGCAGAGAATGTGGAAAAGGTAAGGAATTAGCTGGATGTCAAAAATGTACCTGGTCGTCAATAATTTTTTATAAGCTGATGTTAAAAATCTCTCGAATGAAGACTATATTTTTTACACCTTGTCTGCTTCATACCAAATCCAAATCGGGCACGTATTAACAAATACGTAATTCTGCAATTTTTGTGTCACGTGATTCTCCGCATTGGCTTTGTTTAAAAAAATTCGAAGTCTTTGAGATCAACCTACAAGATACCCATCCTCGGAAACCCAGCGGTCATAGCTACGCTACATGAGCGTAGCTATGACCGCTGGGTTTCCGAGGATGCAAGATACCAGTCTATCAGACAACCTTCCACAAACGGCAAAAACTGTGGTCCAATTTCACTATTTGGAAGCTTAAACAGAAGATAAAATGGATGCGGACACAACTTTATGAGTGATATAGCGCAGAAATAACTAAAGAGATATGTTTTATCAACACTTTCTTCTTTTAGCTCATTGCGTTCGCAAGCTGTTTCTATTACTAACGTGAAAACAATGGATTGTTTTGGACAGTGGAAAGTGCTAAATGCAATACATGTATAATAAATCAACAAATACATTACAAAGTGAGATGGTACCTTAACAGTTTAATATATCTTTGTAGCTTGATCATATAGATGCCTAGTATTTATTTCACCAGTACTACCACATAGACCTACATCAAAACTTTCAGTTACTCATCCATCGTAGGATTACGTTTTTTCAGTGTCGAAAAGGATCTGAGTTTGAAGCAACGAAACTGCTCTTTCAACTATGGTCATACGCGGCGGCTGGAGCAACTTACGTGGATTCTTGGTATTTCTCAAACCAGTACTGGCTCAATATCCTCAAGCTGCTCCATCACAAGATTATTCACGCCCATTGGTGAGAGACAAATTACTTTTGTCAAATGTCAGAATGGATACTTGCCGAGCCAGGGTTAGAATTCACAATCCCTAGATTAACAGTCCCCGACGTTACCGACTAAGATCTCCGAGCTCGCCCACAGCAGGGCCTATATACTTTCATATCCAAACCTACAGTTGTTTATCCAACGTAGATTAACGTTTTTCAACCCAATGTCGAAAAAGATATTGTCCACGATCCGGTTTTGAAGCAAGGAAACAAAACAAGAATAAGTATGGTCTATTTAAAATTCACAAATCAAATAGCATTCTGCTATTAAGTGTAAAGGTACCTGACTTTGCACTTTTTATATTTTTCCGCGTGGATCGTTTTATGATCAATTCAAATTTAGTGACGTGACAGATTCATAGACGATACGTTTTGTCACCATGACATATAATCATAAATATATTCATAAATAAACTGAGATATTGGTAATGTAGCCATGACACTTGAAATAAATTTTAGCTTTTCAATATCTACCATACATGTAAGTAATAAAAGTGCTGTTTTACAAACACTGTACAGCTGCCTGCATTGTACTCGGATTTATTGCAATCGAAAATAGAATTGTTGTAGACGTCACCATGTAACTATAATACTTCAAGCTTGCCACGGTGTGACGTCATACAGCCCAACATTAAGTGTTTTTTTTTCTCCAAGTTTCGTCTGCGAGAAAGATCGGAAAAGACATCTAAAAGACGAAATAGAAACACTGTTCATGTTCAAGAATGTTCTAATTCGGAGGAATGGTTTAATTCTACCAATCAGTGGACACTTTTAATGAAAGTAAATGCGTATGAATGCTGTTCTGTGTTTCTTGATTTAGAAATCATGTGACACCTAGCTTCACTTTCGGAGTTTGGTAGGAGCCATCACCGGTTGTCAGACGCATTAGTGGTGAACTCGGCCAAGGCGAGGGACGTTTTTCGCTACAACAAGGTATACAGATATTT
The DNA here is from genome assembly GCA_963680895.1 of Fragum sueziense. Lineage (NCBI taxonomy): Eukaryota > Metazoa > Mollusca > Bivalvia > Cardiida > Cardiidae > Fragum > Fragum sueziense. Next base: position 40,123,613 of record OY804607.1, on the reverse strand, counting down.
TGCGTTTAAATGTGAGTTTAAAGATTTTTAACTCTAATTGCAATGAATTCGGTCTAAAAATACACTGGGTTCACCGTTATGTTTTGACAAACCGTCGGTGTTGTTATAAAATCTCGTAACTACGGCTTTATCTAAGCCTTAGTTACGAGATTTTAAAACAACAGCGACGGAATACAATGTTCGCGAAAAAACGTCCCTCGCTTTGGCCGAGTTCACCACCAGTGAGACTGGTTCATTGGTAAGAGTGTAAGATTTGTGTTCTGCAGGTTGTGGGTTCGAGTCCTAGGTCGGATTTATCTTTTTCTACTCATACGTTCTTTAAAGGGGCTCATTCTATGTTTTTATGCTTCCGAACTGTTCGGGAACTCATATTTGTGCATGGAAAAACAATTAGCAATGCATAAAAACCTTAATCTCGGCGAAAAACATCTCTCCTTTGCTACAGATCAATCCTTTACAAGCGTGTTTACACACTCTATTTTTACTTCAAAACAAGACAAGGTCAAGGTCAACGAGACACGCCTCCGCGGTATCAACACACCGTACAACCGGCTGTGTCGATGACTGTGACCTTATTTGCGAGGAATACGTGAAAAGGTTTATTTTGTACAAGCACTGAACATTTATACGCGTATTTATCAACTATAGAATACCAAAGATCCTTTCGTTTATTTATAAAAGTAAATTCATTTGACCTACCATGCACATGACATCGGATGCCGAATCTGTATTCGCTGACTTTCTACGCAACCGGTTGTACGGTGTGTTAAATCTCGCTGAGCACAGATGACGTATCCCTGACGTAATTGATTTTTGAAGGTTGGGCATATGTAGCCGTTACAAAACAAAAACAAGGACGACCAGCATGTTATTAATTGACTTTGATTTTAATACTTAATAAAGCTCGACGAGTGGTAACAATGGACATAAATGATCTACCCCTTCAGGTTGGTAATTTCATACGTTATTTCTGGTTTGTAATTATTGTGCCATTTGCATTTTCGACAGCCTAGCTCGTCCCCCTTTAAGACGATTCTTTATATTCACATGAAAGAATTCCTTTTTTATGAGTGCTGATTAAGCTGTAAATTTGGCAATCTACTTGACAATAGCCACATACACACTCTAGAAATCTGCACATTTGTCGCATCCAATCTTTTCAGTACACTCCTTGCTTTTATTTATACCGTGTCTATATAATGTATATTTACCCACATATTTCATGTACCAAGCTAGGGGTTCTAATGTCTATTAAATGCCTACTCACTGTTCTGACCTTTTATGATAAACTGAGTCATGAAATTGCTCGATGTAAGTACATAACATGGTAAAACAATTTATCATCCCGTTTGAGGTTCTCTACAGTTGTCGCAACATCGTATGGCACACTGTTTATGTTTTATTCAAATGTAATTGAACGTTAAAGAAAACATAAACACGTGCCATACGATGTGGCGACAACTGTAGTGAGACTGAAGTGTTTTTGAGTTGACTGTGTGATTGTTATAATAGATTCACTATTAAACGAGAAAAATTACAGTTGAACTGCTTTATCAAAACAACTGAAATTATTCTCGTTTAATAGCGAATCTATTATAGCAAGGAAAACACGGTACAACGTACAATCTCATGTCCGGTTTATTGGTTACGATATAGACCCGTTCATATCGATGCTTTTCAACAAAAATCTCGTAACGCATGAATACATTTGACACACAATTGAGATACATCGTCGCTTTTCAACATAACCTCGTGACTGCAGCTTAAAACAAGCTGTTGTTACGAGTTTTTTGTTTGTTTGTTTGTTTGTTGTTGTTGTTGTTGTTGTTTTTGTTTGTTTGCTTGTTTGTTTTCCCTTCTTTTTTTCTTTATATTGAAAACCAACAATATGTTTTAACCGTACCATTTTCGTAAAATAGACAGCTACCCATTCGTGTTTAACTGAATGCCCTAAATCCGTAGTAGATTTCAGGGGGGGTAACCAATCTATTAACCAAGCAGTGACAGGCCTTAGCTCGCGCTAAATGCCAACTGAGGGTTAAACGGTACGGTAGAAAACATAGGGTATATGTTTATTTTAAGGGGGAATGCTCCAGTTTCCTAATTTTTTTCCCAATAATAGAATTCATTTACATTTTGTATCTTTAAATTACATGTTATGACCAATTGAAAAATAAAATAAAAATGGATGGTCAGCGATCTTGTTTGAATTTCATAGGCACTTGTATCACATACCCCTACATCGAAAAAAGCACAATTTCTGGCACCTGTCCAAGGTCACTAAAATGTTAATAAAATGCTGTATATTCATCGTTTAGTAGTCCATTTGACGCTGCTATATGCCCTATATGACAACCTTGCAATGTCGAGTACAAAGAAGTTTTATTTTTTCTTTGCATTGTATAGGTGCTCTAGAGTAGATCTAGCTTGGTTGCCAGAATGGCAACCTTGGGCAACTCCCACAATTCGCAAAAATCCAAGATGGCCGCCAAACGCAACTGGAAAAATCAACTTTTTGTCAAATTGTCCTAAATTGATGCGAAAAATGCCTATTTAGGGGTTCATCGGTGTGCTGATTCCAAATCCATTGATAAATGAAACATTTGGATACCACAGATATGCTAAAATAGAGATGGCTACCGGACGCCATCTTGAAAATCACATTTATTTCTAGTTTTACATAGCACATAGAATTTATGTAATAAGACGCAATTGATAAGGTCATTCCACTTTATTTCTTAAATTCGCATTTTCATTTATCTGGTGTACATAAAACTCTGACATGGCCGCCAAATGGAAATGATTGCTAGCTCTATTCACTTAGTACTATTTGTTTACATGTATTTCTACTTGTAGAAATGCGGTAAAAATGTGATATTTGTGCATTATATTCCCTCTATTCATTTAATAACTCATTTTGATATCTATTTGGATTTTACGTTTATCCATAGTGTTTATTACTACTTTGGGAAATGGCCATCAGATGGCATACAGAAAGTATAGATACTAGTATTAAATATTACAAAAGGAAATTATTATCATGTACTTTATTGTGTTATTTCAATTCTTACAAATTCCAGATTTAATCAAAGCGTTATATTTTTCTAATGTAAACATTTCAATACTTCTGATTGTCTTGGAGAATTTTCGAAACTGTTACAGATGATATGTTTGAAACAATATTATTATTTCAAAAGACGACCATCACCTCTGTGTAATAATATACACAGTTCAGACATTAAATAACAAAGTTGTCAGTGTGGGTTAAAGTACCACTATGAATTTATATCATTACTTTCTATGGCGTCAAATTTTGAAGAAGTGATACCATGAACTACACCCAAATATTGATGTAAACATCACCCAAAGCGCAAATAGAACATTGGCTCGTAATGCAGAAATTTGAAACACCCATTTCTGAGTTCTGAAATCCACCCAAACTAACCGAACTAACAATTAACCGTCTTCAGAAGAGACATTTGATGAATATTCAGTTGGACAGTTTTAATTTAATTTATACACGGATCCAATCTACGGCATGTGTGTAGATAAGAGGAATGATTATGTACAGTCAACAGTGGATGTAGATACCATGTATGTGATCATTCCGTACCATTAATAGAATAATAGAAATAAGCAATAATAGAAAACAAACTCAAAAAGGTATATTTGATTGAACTACCGGTTCATAGTCGTTCTTGAAGATATACTGTTTACGAGAAACTTTGCTAGAAGAATAAGATACGAACAATAAATTAAGGTTGAAATCACCAAGTATTTAATAACCAAGGTTTCAGATACCATCAAAAGCATTATTTTTAAAGAAAGAGTATGAAAATGTTTTCGTTCCTACAAGACATCTACATAACTTCATAGAGAAACTCTGTCCATTTTTTCATTGTATCGGGACACCTTAAACTAATGGCTGTCCATTCACATTTATTGGAAATAGAACAGAAATGGCAAGATACAACTTAATTAAAATTGAACGATTTACATACTCTTATTCCTAAGCACTACTGCATCTGATTCTGAATGGTGTTTGCCTCTCAAGCCTCATCAAATGTATTAGTATACATATATTTTGCTAGAAATTTTCGCTTGTGTAACTTTTCAATAATTTTCCCAAAGTATTTTTCTTTTGACAGACACCATGTTTAGGAAAATTTCCTCTGCAATGTTTGAATTTAAACAGTACGTTCATTTCATATACAATGTCACTTCACTTATTGCCAGAAGTGATCTAAATCTATAATATCAATGTTTTAAGGCCTATTTTGTACATCAACTATGTATTAATGTATACTTAGTCTTCAAACAATAAGTCGTAATGATTCTTTTGAATAAGATATACCCTACTTCAGCACGAGGAAAACAACAACAAATTAAAACTGACGAAATGAGATGCAGTTCGTTCATTAATGCATGCAAGTCGCTAATGATTCCTATTCTTGTTTACAGACCCATCTAAAGGAAAGGATATAACCATGTACTGTTTCCTGTTGTGTATCAAAATCGTTCATGGCTGTAGTGTGACAAGACTAAGCATTACATTATGCATGGCACTCAAATGGGTTGTACATAGTGTTCATTATGATCGCATGGGCTTTTCTTCGTCAATTACAAATGTAAATGTATGAAAGCTGAAAAGATCAGCTCCCAAAGAAACTTACTGAATAGTGCATAAATCACGATTGTTCTTTTACGACTCCTAAAGATACTTCTTGAATTTCATGATACCGGTAATATCCAAGAATTTACATCTATCTTATTATGTAGATAAAATGCTTAGAACTTTACCAAGATGTTTATCTTAAGTCAGCAGCAACAACTTAAACTTAAAATTTCAACATAGTAACTGGTGGCCATAATTGAATAAAATCACAGTGACATACAGACATATTTCCAGCCTACAACACAGACATCACCTTCATTTAACAATAATTATGGTAACTGGTAGCCTATGTATCAGAATTTTATAAAAATTATGTTCATCTAGTTCTAGTGTTTAAAATAAACGTAGTCCTGAACATAATTGTGTATAATAATTAGATTTTTTTGCAAAGCAAAAGCTTCAAACCTTGATAACAATGCCAACAACAGCACCTAACAATGTGTTATTTGAAATGCTCCACCAACTGCACTTATATACAAAACTTTAAGGATCCTTCAATTGAAGAAATTAACACAGGTTAATTGATATTATGTCATTGTTGGCGGAAAGAGCCAATATTTTGGCATTTTATGTCCTGCATTGAAAATCTGTCTCAAGATTTGCTCTTTATGCCAAGATGGCAATTGGTCGCCATATCTATTACTATCATTTATATGAGAACAGTAAGTAAATATGTAATATCCAAATTTAGTCTAAATGTGTTAAAAATAAGTAAAGAGATCCAATAACGCCTAAATATCGAAATTTGGCAGCATTTTGTACCAGTATTTCAACCAATAATCATTTTCAACAAGGCGTCTGGCTGCCATTTCTGAACTTTATATAAACAATATTTGTATAAAACAGAAAAAAAAAGAAATGAGATGGTGTAGAAATGAGAAATAAAGTAAATTTGGATTACCAAGTATTCTTAAAATGCGCCTTTTCAAGACAATATAAAAATTAATGTAGCGAAAATGTGATTTTCAAGATGGCGTCCAGCAGCCATCTCTAATATAGTACTTTTCTGATATCTATATGCTATATTTATCATTAGATTTGAATTCAGCATACCCCAAAACCCCAAGATAGACATTTTTCGCATCTTTGTTGGATAATTTGACAAAAAGTTGATTTTTCCAGCTGCGTTTGGCGGCCATCTTGGATTTTTGCGAATTGTGGGAGTTGCCCAAGGTTGCCATGCTGGCAACCAAGCTAGATCTGCTCTAGAACACCTATACAATGCAAAGAAAAAATAAAACTTCATTGTACTCGACATTGCAAGGTTCCCAAAATTTCAAATGGACTATAGTCCCGAAAACGGATTTAAAGTAGTGTCTTACATTTAATAAGAACAGAAAACCCAAAATATGTGCTATTATAAACGTGTAAATGTATAAATCAGCATGCTCACGTGCTCGGTTAGATCAACGAAGCTGGAGTGTTTTATGTCAAAATATGCATATTTTTGGAAATATTTCTACATAATAGAATTTGATAAAATTCCCTCATTGTATTAAGCAACATGTCCTGGTAATAATTCAAAAAGAAAATGTATAGGTCAGCGCACTTATTAGTGAATTACAGCTTTTTTTATCAGCTACACACTTACGACTGTCTTGCTCTAAATAATCGATTTCCATCATGAGGAAATCAGTTTCGCATAATGGATACATATTTACCGTCGAAAATGGTAAATTGTAATGATGTGTTATATTATTGAAAATATGGTAGCGAAACATATTGGTACGAAACGTTTAATTTACTACAGTAATGACCGAGTGTTCCGAAAAACTGGAGCATTCCCCCTTAAAAGTATATATTTACAAACTCTTTATGTCAAACAAGACCTGGATTCGACGTTGCTAACAAAAAAGGCATGGAAAACATTGGGGCAAAACAAGAAAATGCTGATGATCAGCATTTTCTCCTTTTGCCTCGATATTTTCTTGACACTATTATACACAAATTCAATCTTTATCAACATCTTTTTTGTCGCCTGCAACAGTTCTTGAATTGGACCACAATAAGATTTTGTCGTTTGGGAAAGGTTAATCAAGCAAGAAAACCGTTTTCTTATTTCTATACAATGGAACGGTACAACCTGTACATAATTATATAAGCCTACCTAAAAATGTACATTTGTCGAAAGCAAAGAAACTGAAGTTTTGCGTTTGTTAGTTCAATTCTTGCCGTTTTCTAAAGACCCAATCACACACAATTCTTAGTCAACATCGTGACCAAAAGTATGCTGCAACCCTGCCCATTTTGGAAGTATTGTGTCCGTGATGTGGACCCTGCATTGTGTATGTGACCGGGCCTTGATATCTGGACAATTCTAATTCACGCATGCGAAGTGTGTTAGCTCCGTTCATCTATCCAACTATGTGTCTTGTTGCGCTTGTTTTCATACAAAGAACTTGTAAACATAATATATGCAAAAATGTTCTTACCCGGTTTATTTCAACCAAATTAGTGAAAGGGTTTATTGATATCAGTTTAAGGTTTACGAACTGAGAATGAAATGCAGAGCCAGAGGCGAAATTTGACAAGTGCCAGTAATTCCTCAACTGTGTTACATTTCCATTCCAAATATAAGCATAAGCATTTTGTAAGGTTTAGAATTTTGAATTAATGCGTACTTATGGAAATATTTGCCAAAAATGTTCAAAATTACCTCCCTTGCATATGAATATAGAGTAAAATTATATTTGTAAATTATTTTCTTCTTGAAGCATAATCTTAAAATCCGGCCTGGTGAATCAACTTTTGTGAAGTGCATTTACAAGTATGTTTCATTTGATGCATTGGGTATGTCTAGAAAGTGATGTTTTCATTCTCAGTTCGTAAACCTTAACCTGTAAAAACGGGAAAAAAATGCATTGCTTTACTTTGATAGCTCCTGCAGACGGCAATAACAGATATAAATAGTTACATCCAGAGCTCCAGATAGGATGCGTATTTGCGTAAAATATGCATTGATTTGGTCTGAATACGCATTAACTTTTATAAAAATGCGTACAAGTACGCAATCAAAATAATGAAAACGCATTTGATAATTGCCTGTTAGCGTATCAAGATCGGAAAATGTCGAGCAAAAACATACACTAGGAAATTCCAACAATTAACACAAACTTTTTGTCTGTAAAAAATAGGTTACGGCAGTCAGCTATCCGATATCTATTACGACTTTAATCAGCCAATCAGTCTTGAATAATTGGGGAATACCAATTACGTCACCACTGTGACCAGCCGAGCGACAATCGGCTATTCCGTAGATCTACCGAATGATGCCGAGTGTTGTATTTGTTTGAATTTCAATCAATCGGTTATCTCCTTGAAAACAAATCGTTACCCGATTTAAAAGACCAATGTTGCGTCAATCCGTAAATCGTAAATGACTAAACTAAACTCGAAGGTGTTTGTTTTCTTTTCAAACCGGCAAACGAGTAAATCCACTGCTGAGCAGATCGTAACTTTAGGCGATTTTTGCCGATATTCGTTCTGAAGTGACCCTACAGGCAAAGATAGCACGTGTGATGGTAATCTTGTTCAGAAAAAAACCTCCATGGTCAGAAACATAGATCTACCGCGGTTAGATGGCCTCGAACCCGAAAATGAAAGTGGGTCGTTCCGGTCGGGCGTTCCTGTTTATTTTAGTCCTTTCCCGAACAAGAATGTAAATACGCCCTGCCTCAAAAAATTATCTGGAAATACGCATTGGAAAAAATTCTGAGGGGTAAATACCCCTTGCCCCAAAAAATTATCTGGAGCTCTGCACATAGATAAGATTTCATTACGAGAAAATACGAGAGTAATACGTCCATGTTCATTGTGCCAATCGTTTTCGGCATAAAAGCTGATCAACTTTTACAATTAATCAGATTCTAGTTTTAGCTCTCTGTTACAGTTTCTATTGGTAGCGGTAATGAAGAAGCTTCAAGAGATCATCGTGTATCTTGATCAGACGACGTATACACCGTATCTGTCACGTAGGCATTAATTTGTGCACCGTTTTCTGATATCACGTTTCAAATGATATTTTTATCTCATTGATATCTATATACCCTTTACAAAATAAAGAGAACTGCTCTTATTGAATGGCAATGGATTTTGTGCTAAAATATACTGGTTTTACCGTTATGTTTTGATAAACCGTCTGTGTTGTTATAAAATCTCGTACCTACAGCTTGAATCAAGCCGTAGGTACGAGATTTTATAACAACGCCTACGAAATACTATTATTTGTCCGAAATTACGTCACTGTTTACTTGATAAAATTGTTCCCTATTGACATTGGAAAGTACTAGTATTAGCTAGCGTAATTGGTATATCTTGATTAGATTATGTGTACACACTGTCTGATCTTGATCCAGGTTTCTCTCAAATGTAACATAGTTTCTGTATCCGGAACCTAGATCATTTTATCTCGTTATAACGTATTGAAAAGATATACTTCATAATACCATTAAGTTTAACACGTTTACTCATACTCCATGCAGTCGCTATTATATTGATTGACGGTTTGAATAGAGAATATAGTCGGAATATCATGCGTGTTTGAAGGCTGTATGCTCAAGGTTAGTGTTTATATATCACCGTTTTTCAACAAAAACCTCGTCACTGCAGCTTGTCATAAACTGCAGTGACGAAGTTTTTGTTGAAAAGCAGTGGCATATTTATTTTCCTTTTCATGTATATGATAATAGAAACAAATCGTTGCTTTTTTATCGAAAACCTCGTAACTACATCTTGTTTAAAGCTGTAGCTACGATAATTTGAGAGGATATCGACGAAATATAACCACAACATCCAAGAACTTGAGTTATAGTTTCGAAAAAGGTGGAATCCTTTATGGTATTTAAAAACACAATGGGTCCCTATCAGCCTGTATTAACGTACAATCCGATCAAGATACGCGGTTTTCACGCTGCTTCTTAAACCAGTCGTGTGTCCTGATCAGCCTGTGCCCAAGTGGAGTCTGGTTTGGGAAAATGCGTTATCCTACAACTGTTGCTTCGAGGCTAGTTTCTACAAGTCACGACAGAATTATTTTGCAATGCCAATAAAACACGAATTTGATAATACGTGTATTCGCATGCTGATCTACATCTGTATTGGTTTCAAATGCCAAAGTGACACTTTTTCTGTACACTTCAGCTCATTTTATACATGTGAGCCTGGATCTGGAACACGGTACCTTATAGCATTTAAGACAGCTGCGTTTCACGGTCAGTCAGATGGTCCCAAAGGCCTTAAAAGGACCTTTTCCAGATCCTGGCTCATTTTATAGTTTTACACATTATTTCCCAGCTGCTATTGATTGAATGAAAAGAGAACTGATATATGAGTACTCATACAGCTGTCTGGTTCAATTGTTGCTTTTCAGCAAAAATCTCGTATCTACAGCTTGTTTACAGCTGAAGATACGAGGTTTTTTTGTTGTTGTTGAAAAGCGACGAAAAGTCAGTTACAGATTATCGCTTCTTACAATTTTCCTATGAACCCTTCAAAAGCAAAACCTCATTTTTTTGGCGTCTGTTATTTCAAATAGATTAATAAAAAACACGGAGAGAAAAAAGCAGAGTTTTCTCATTTCTTAAGCGTTATAGATACTTTCACATCCATCTTTATAAAGTTTCATTTAGAACTGTTTAAATAGTTGTCGTTTGTGAGAAGGTTTATAAGAAAGCAGCGGAAATTGTTTCTAATACGTTTGCATATGTCCTCAATCTGAAACGGGTCTATTTGACTTACGGAAAGGGTCTAAAGACGAGAATAGAGGTAAAGCTATGAATTTATAGGTACACCTCTATTTCTGTACAGGAACACCTATAAATTCGTAGGTACACCACGTAGTAGATAGAGTCTGTATAGTAGATTCTACGCGAAATAAACATTCAAATGCGCGCAGCGCAAAGAATATTTATATCGCATAGAATCTACTATACATATAGTCTGGTTCCCTGTCGTACTATGTATTTTAGTACGTCAGGCATTCAGTAACAATGGCGGCCTCCAGTGGAGAGATTTCACTACAAAGATAAAGAGCAAAGTTCTTTGATTTTGTGAGCAGGGAAGGGTCATTAGAAGAGTAGATAGGTTTCGGTATATTTTTAATACTAGCAATAAAAGATTTACATGACCTCAACGCAAACCCGAAATAAAACGGTTTTAAATTATGTACATGAAAACTATTTTAAGGCAATTTGGATGAATAGCTCACTAGTAGTCTGATTAGCTCAGTGGTAGAGCGTCTGACTTCGACACCAGAGGTCCAAGAATCGAATCCCGCGTTGGGCAAATGTTTTTTCGTCTACATTTTGCTTTAATACATTTTCTCAAACCAAACTATTCTGGAAATCACTAAGATGCAATTAAAACATAATTGGTAATTGTGTTTTTATTACGTCTTTGCAATCTGTAGAACCATTTGGTATGAAAAATGTAAAAAGAAAGGGGGTGTGGCTAAAACATGTTACTCTCTTGGGATTCGAACCAGGGACCTCTGGATTTCAAAGTAGACGCTCTAACCACTGAGCTAATCGGACTACTGTACAGAGTTGGATCCAAATTGCCGTCATATAGTTTTCATGTACATAATTTAAAACCGTTTTATTTCGGGTTAGCGTTGCGGTCATATTAAACTTTTATTGCTAGAGTTAAAAATATACCGAAACCTATCTACTCTTCTAATGACCCTTCTCTGCTCACAAAATTAAAGAACTTTGTTCTTTACCTTTGTTAAAATATCGGTGCAATGGACGTCGCCATTACTGGTGTCTTCCTGACCCAATAACGCAGTATTAGGGGCAGGTAAGCCAGACTACTATACATACTCTATCTGACTTAGTGTTGGCTAGCGATTCATTGGAGACTGGGCGTGGCTATCTATAGACGTCACATAAACTAGCCGGCAGCCCGTTAGTGCGAAATAGAGCGGAATTTTAAAATATACTGCAATTTCATTGGTCCAAAAAGTAGGTCGAACACTTAATATCTAAATACAGCTGACTAGGATTCAAAGCATTGCACTCTATGATCATTTCCTGAATCTAGAAAGTTTTTCATACCATATTAATTATACTCATTTTCCAAGTGCGTAATCTGGCTTACATCTGTTCGTTTTAAATATACATAACATACATACATATTTAAATAGATTGACGGGTCAGAATTATTGTTCTTTTTCAATGCCAAAATAATTAAAACTGCAATTATCTTGATGATAGGCTTGTTACACTTAGATGTTTGTCTCTTTGTTAAATCGCGCTTCCAATGACAGGAAATATTAGCGATTTTAATGGTGTCTCTTCCTTATTAGAGAAAGAAAGGCTCCAAGTTTTCATATAGAAAATAATACCCATTCTCGAAAAACACTTGTTACAACGCCAATTTTGAAGATAATTACACGGTATCTTCTTTGAATAGCTCCTTACATATTTATTTAGTTTATTTAGCGAAAGACCCGGTGGTCTGTACAGGTAACGATCAGAATTTTTCGTGACAGAGGCCGTTTCTCGACAAAAGGTTCGAAGTTGCCATGAACGACACAAGCACGCCGCCAGCTCGTTCGTTTGTTACTCTGGCGAGTGTTTTTGTCACAATGTTCCCCTTGACTTTCGAACGAAACAGAGCTGTTCATTATTTAATTTCACTATAATTGTGTAAAGCAATGCTTTAATTCTTATCTTTTTAAGCTTAATTTAACATAAATATGTACGATTCTTTTAAATTTTCACAATAAAAAGAGTTACTTGAGTGAATGTGCGCAACAGCGAAAAAACTCGCCCACCATCAGTCACACGTTCATTATTATAGTCTGTAAATATTGACCTGAACCCAATGAAAATGCAATGAGTAATTTTGACACGGAATAATCAATACTACCCAGCAATCCTCACTGTCGAGCAGAGTCGATAGTTTCCGTAGGCATTATGACTTTGTATTCTTCACATGCTTCTCGTGTCAACATATGTTGGAGAGAGATTATTTCGCATTACAATTACTCATTTCATATTCAACAGGTTCAGGTCAATATTTACGGAGTATACTAGAGTAATTCTTTTTCTTGTTAAAAAAAAGCATAGTACATTTGTGTTGGATAAGTTTAAAAAGATACAAATTTAAGCATTGCTTTGGAGAATTTTGGTGAATTTTAAAACTGAACCGTTCTTTTTCATTCGAAAGTCAAGGGGGAACATTGTGACAAAAGCACTCACCAGAGTAACAAGTGAACGCGCCTAAAATGGCCGAAATCTAAAATCCGTTGAATCGGCAAAACATCTAACAAATTAAAGCTATATTCTTTGTGATATTATTCAATAACGAGGGTTGGTGAAATATTTTAATTTATTTTGTCGTTTTAATGCATGTTTTGGCCACGATCATGTACATACTAGCAGATTTAGTCCTACAAGTGGGTGTACCGCGAATATTTAGTACTTGGCATTTTCGAACCTTTCGTCAAGAAACCGGCCTTTGTCACGAAAAACTCTGAGACCACCGGAGTTTTCGCTAAATAAATATATAAGGAGTTAATTAGAGAAGATCTCGTGTAATTATCTTCAAAATTGGCGTCGTAACGAGTGTTTTGCGAGAATGGGTATTATTTTCTTCATGGGAAAACTTTGAACCCTTTATTCAATAAGAAAGAGACACCATTAAAATCGCCAAAATTCCCTGTGCTTCCAATGGCAAACTGGGCATTCTATATTGTCGGATATTATACCTACTGACTCTATGTATGATAATATTTTCATATTATTATCTAAATTGTAAGCGCATTATCATTTAGAATATTTAGGTCAATTGGTAGACAACGACATATCCTGTTTCAAAATACAAACATGATCGAAATACCATACCAACGATGCAATGTACGAAATTTTCTTAAGCAAAATTAGACCTTTTACAGAGACAAATATTTAAGATGGTGCAAATCAGAATTTTTAGACGAATTATTTTGTGGAAAATTTTGGTTCACACAACAATACGGTTTACTATAGTTACTTATATCATTTATTTAGTTCGTTAGTTGAGTGCCGAAATGGGGTAATTGTACATGCAGATGTCCCGGGTTAACTTTGGAGCACTATAGAGGAAATCATATTGTTTACCAACACATTTATTCTTTATACATGTAGATCTATTATATTTATTCTTTTACCAACTTCTACTTCGTTCATTTTTAGACTCGACTATCCTGCAACTTTTGGAGATTTAATCCAACAAGCAGATGTCGGTATGTAAAAAGGTAAACTTTGAACTCTTATAAATTCATACGAGTTGTTTCAGAAAAGGTTAAGAAAGGTGAAAGTAAATACATACCTGGTACTTTCTTGTGTAATATGCCTAACAGTCTTTTTACACAGTCTACATAACATATGAAAAAAATACCGACTCTTACAGCTCAAGATAATTGACCTGACAGAGCGTATCTAGCCAATCGATAGGGGTGCTCTGCCGGATAATTTATCATTAACTATACACAGAGTAGATCCACATCGACAGTCACTTTCAAAAAAAAAGCTGTAACTGCAGCATTCCCAGGCTGTAATAATGACCTTTTCGAGCGTAACCTACGATATCTGAAGTATAGTTTGTAGCTATACATGTGCTTAAATGTCATTATGCCTTTACATTAACCCTTTCCCAAACGACAAAATTTTAGGGTGATTTACTTAAAAAACTGCCACAAATGACAAATTGAAATTTATTGAAGACAGAATTTGTGTAAAATTTGGCAAAGAAAATATTGAGACAAAAGGAGAAACTGCTGGTTATCAGCAGTTTCTTCCTTTGTCTCAATGTTTTCCCAAACCCATTCTCTTAGGGATGTCAAAACCAGGTCTTGTTTGGGAAAGGGTTAAGTATACCTATGACCCTTTGACTAGTCCAAAGTGGAAACTGTTGCAGACGACAAAATGGTTATTGATATTACATATCGTGGCTTTTCAACGAAAACCTCTTAACTGCAGCTTGTTTAAAGCCGCAGTTATGTGGTTTTCTAAGAAAAGCAGCGATATGCTAAGGTCTTCAGTATATCATAAAAATATAATTCGCAATGAAAAAATGCTGGTTAGCAGTGTGCTCTTCTTTTGTCTCAATGCTCTGTCAAACTTTTTCTTTTATGACCGTCAAACCCTAGTCTGGTGTGGAAAAAGGCACCACAGAGGGCAAAATTCTGAGTACCATTATGTAAACAAAGAAGATATATACACTATAGCTAGAGAATATTTGAAAATGTGAAATGCTGAAAGTCTTGGCCTCTTCGTTATTACGCTAGTTTTGGGAATATGTTAAGCATTAGAATTCTATGTCTAACATCGCTATCAACAGGGAACGATTCTATCAATTTAACCGTGACGTAATTTCGGACAAACAATAGTATTTCCGAAGGTGTTGTTATAAAATCTCGCAACTACGGCTTGTTTCAAGCCGTAGTTAAGAAATTTTATAACGGCACCGACGGTTTATCAATACATAACCTTAAACCAAGTCTATTTTAGCACTTAAATTAGTAGCTATTCTATCTGTTTGACCCCATTCTTTGTGTTCGTGACCTGATGTCATTGACTTTCCGAACGTTTGCCTCTCCCAAACAAACACCGAGTAGATAACGGTTTGAGAACAAAATAAAAAGATGAACATGTGAATAACCATCATCTCTTCCTTTTCCGTCTATGTTCCCGTGATACAGTCTTAGAATTCAAAGTTTATGATCACTTTAAATTTTATTGTGTCGTTTGCAACAGCTTTGCAATCGGATCGCCTCGAAAATTACGTTATTTTGAAAAGGTTTAACTCATCAAATAGTTTTCTTCTATTCATTTGTGAAGTTCTTTTCATTCAAATATGTTAAAAAACATTAATAGCGCAGAGCAAAAAATCAGATGGGGAAAGGTATTCTAAATTTTCCTTTTTCTGACGAGTACCCACAATGTAGGGTTCGATTAACGTACCCCTCTTATCTTTTGCTCTGATCACAGTACCTTTATGTGATATTTCACAATAATTTTTACATAAATTTTTCATCTGAAAGAGCATATTTTCTTATGAAAATTCTGAAAATTTCAAGTCAAAATATTGAACCATTTACGAGAAATATATATTTTTGTGCTAAAATTAACCAAATTGTTGTGGACAACAGTTCAGGCCCCGGTTTCTCGAAAAAACTTAAGTACGTTCTCATGCTTAAATCTGAGCACCGTGCTCAAATCGCACGAAATCCTCGTGAACTTCAATCGAATACCCTTCAACGTTGGAGAGTATTCCTTTGAAGTTGTAGTAGATTTGAGCAGGGACTCATGAGTTTGTACTTAAGTTTTTTCGAGAAACCGGGGCCAGATTTATATAGAATTTGTCATTTCTGTCTCAACTTTAAAGGCGTATTTCTCGCTTATAAAGAACAACTTCAAAAAAAAATGATAGCATTTCTACGCATTAGAATAAACAATCTTTGCATCAAGACATACTTTTAAAAATGAAATATATGTGAAATGTCACTTTAAGTAGTCAAGACACAGAGGATCAACTCATAATAAAGATGTTGGTTTTTCATCAAAAACCTCGTAACTGCAGCTTGCTTAAAGCTCTAGTTACCGGTATGATATTTTTGAAGAAGAGTGATGTCATGATTTCGATCTGCTTGGGCAGAAGTTGATTTTTATTTATCCTTTATCAAGGCCTTTGACTCGAGCACTTGCTAACTCAACAAAATAGTCTAGACGACATTGTCAAGAGGTATCAAATTTTAATTCCAAAATAGAAACTGTTGTGATTTGAAAAAAAAAAGTTTCAACCGATTAACTCTTCAATTTTGCATAAAGCCGCGTTCCCATTGCCGACCAAATCAAACCGATAAACTCGATCGCCTTAATTCCCCGATCAAAACCCGATTAAACTCGATCAAATGTAATTTACACGACTTCTTTTTTATTTCTTGTCGATTGATTCCCGATCATTTTGCCGACCCCGCTCGATCGTCCCGATCACTCTTGCCGGCCAAGCTCGATCAGTTCTCTGTCGCTTGATCAAGTTTATTTGGTCGGCAATGGGAACGCACCTTAATGTTACACGTCAACTGTCATTTCAATCAATCAAAAATTCAAAAAGTATTCATCCTCATTGAACTGAGGCGACCCCAAAGTGATAAAATATTTTATGCCTGCAATTTTACTACAGTACGGAAAGTGTAATATTGAGACGGGGATGAAAGAATGCGTTTACAACAGGGAACGATTTTATTCAGATACCCGTGAAGTAATTTCGGACAAACAGAAGTATTTCTTAGGCGTTGTCATAAAATCTCGTAACTACGGCTTGATTCAGGCCGTAGTTACGAGGTTTAATAACAACACCGACGCTTTAACAAAACATAACGCTAAACTCAGTCAATTTATAGCGCAAAATTCATTGCAATTTGTTTGCACATTTAAGTAATTCAATTTTGCAAATTTTCTGATTGGATTTTGTTAACACAGGTGAGAGAGTTAGATTCCAGGAATCCATGCGAGTTTTCTGGTTTTACACCAAACCTGACTTTGACAGTCATAGACCTCTAATTGAACAAGTTTGGGAGAGCATTGAAAAAATGCCTTTAACCAGTATGTTGCAATTTCGACTTACGACGTAGTCATTCTAAAGGCTACGGAATAAGATCAGTCTGTGCCTAAATACAGACTCGTCAAGTTTCAATGCTCCTCTCTTACGTACAATTCCCTCATGTAATTAAAAGAAATCAAATTTATGAGAATCGAATGGTTCTTTGTCATATATTTCGATTGTAGAAATGTGTCATATTTTTCCTTTTTCCATGTCATATCTCTAATGTGTGAAACCATTTTCAATATATTGAAAATTAATGATACTTCTTTTTGTTAAAGCTTTCTCTTAAGTCAGGACAGTCTAAAAACCCTGAAATATTGTAAAATGTTCACTAACAATGAGTGTATGTTGTATGTAATAATACAACAGTTGTTTCCCTTGAAGGTTAGAAAAGTTTTGGGCTCTTGTTTTCAGATGTTTATCTCTTATGTTGCCGGTCATCATTACAATTTTTCATTCATACTCACTACATATATTTTAGGATGAAGGAATGTGATTTCTAAGGATTTTTTTTCTAAAATAAAAAATGATCTTTATCAAATGACAAAACAAGAGTAAGAAGTTTCATCAATATCAAAAATCACTCGCGCTTCGCACGTCTACTGTTGGCGGGGAGTACAAAGAAGGATATATTCGAACATCTTCACAAAAGCCGCGTGCGATTTAGGCCGGTAGAGCTCTTCTAGAAGTGGTAGCGCTAGTCTGGTCCCAGCCTCTGATACACTACGTTGTATTTTTTGCAACGTAGTGTATCAAAGGCGGGAACCAGACTAGCGCTACCACTTATAGAAGAGCTCTACCGGCTTAAATCGCACGAGGCTAAAGACAGACCTATTTCAATCTTACCATGTACTTTGCACACGGAACTTTCCGATTTAAATTATTATTAAAATTTGTATACTAGAAGAGGGGATGAAATAACTGTCCGTATTGTGTTTTACAGTTGACACTCCGTAATGACGTCACGTCGGCGGGATATCGACGGCGGATGGGCGTGGATTGTTTTGTTAGCGGTGTACGTGGGCGTCATCATCATATCGACGTCAACGTTTATGGGCGGCGTTTTGTACGTTGCCGTACTTAACAAATATGGTGGGGACAAAGCGGTATCCTCGTTAATCGGCTCTCTTAATTCGGGCCTTCTTTGTTTATGCGGTAAGTTCATGTATTAATCTCGATAATGATAGGATTTTTTCTTAATGATCATTAATTGTGCAGGTTTAAATTTGAAAGCAGATATCTTCATTCGATAATTATGATTTTATTTCCCTGGTTCTTTATACTTGTGTTTTTCCTCTCGATGTAAGTTGTTAACACACGAGTTTACCAGTCTAGTACTCGTAGCGTTGAATTTTTATTAATCCTTTTTGGCGTTTTACTTTTGTGGGCATCAAAGGGCAAGGATGGAAATTTTAAAGCATGCAATATAAGTGAATAATATTATTCACGTTTCATGTACTTAGTCGTATAAAATGTAGATACCGGATAGTACGGCATACCAAATGAGTCAAAATTCTCTTTCTGACATACACCATCGAATTCTGCCTTTCAGTACATAATTATGTACTATGAATATTTGACTGGCGTGTATAGAGTAACAAGGTGTTTTTTTGATATACACTTAAAGACACTCCCAACGCAACACTTAGATTTTTCATCATAACTAAATAAATATTATAACACTTTTCCGTAAAATCCATATATAGCGAAAGAAGAACTACATCGGGTTTTATTTACGATAAAAACCCTATGTAATTATGCTTTGTGTATGCGCCAAAACGTCACGTCACTAGTTCATGGCAGAATTTTCACAAAATAACATATTTCTAATGTGCGTTTTTTTTTTAGAGTGTTATAATGGAGATAATAACATGTTTAGCGGTCTTTATTGCGCAATAAAAACCTCTGTGTTCTGGACTACATGTTAAGGCAAATACCTCGGCGCTGTGCGCCTCGGTTTTTACCTACACATGTAGGCAATAAAGACCGCTAAACTTGTTATTATTTAATAAATACAGTATAGTTTATGCAATTTTCAGCAAATATAAATCAACTACGTTTACATGTTTTCTGTAAGATTCATCAAAATCGACTGATCCGAACATAAAAATTATTTAGGTTTTTCACTAAGACTCAAATATGAAAAGTGACAAAACACCCAAGGCAATTGCAGAATTCAATAGCATCAAAGCAGCGTCAGCAAATCATGCCCATATCTCATACCACTGCTTCATAAGATTTAATAACATGCTTTCACGTGCGAAGCAATACTAGAATTCACTTGCACCTAATTTGTTTAAGAAATAATGTTTTGTAAGTGTCAGCATTGCACAAAATCATTGAATTTGTTACCAGACATTAGTTTTTCGCCCTTTTTGTCCAAGAAATTTTCAACAACTGGAACAGGAACTTAAAAAGGACGAGTTAAGAATGATCCCGCAAAGATTCATCATCAATTATGCTTTATCAATGAGAAGGGGTGTCTTCGTGTCATTTAGGTCCATGACAGATACACAGAATGTTAGCAGAATGTCATAAACTTTACTGCTGTTACATGAAATAACATGAATTTACGTTATCAGCTCGCACAGCTTTTTTGCGACTTTTTATTTTCTAGTCATATCATATGACCTGCAAATTTAATCATTTCTGCTCAATGTTTCTTTATGAAAACTACAGATATAATGCAATTGTGAATGAATTAAATTTGTTGAAAATTTGATGAAAAAAATGGTTCATTAAATATCAAGTTATTACCAAAAGTGTTGCGTTAGAAGTGTCTTTAAGTGTAGAATGGCTGATTTATATCTCATTTCAGGTCCACTAGCTAGCGTATATAAGAACATCTTTAGTTGTCGTACATCCATCGTTACTTGAATGACTTGTTTATGCCACATTTCAGGTCCACTAGCTAGCGTATATAAGAACATGTTTAGTTGTCGTATATCCATCGTTACTTGAATGACTTGTTTATGCCCCATTCAGGTCCACTAGCTAGTGTATACATGAACATGTTTAGTTGTCGTACATCCATCGTTACTTGAATGACTTGTTTATGTCCCAGTTCAGGTCCACAGGCTAGCGTATATAAGAACATGTTTAGTTGTCGTACATCCATCGTTACTTGAATGACTTGTTTATGCCACATTTCAGGTCCATTAGCTAGTGTATACATGAATATGTTTAGTTGTCGTACATCCATCGTTACTTGAATGACTTGTTTATGCCACATTTCAGGTCCATTAGCTAGTGTATACATGAACATGTTTAGTTGTCGTACATCCATCGTTACTTGAATGACTTGTTTATGTCACATTTCAGGTCCACTAGCTAGTGTTTACATGAACATGTTTAGTTGTCGTACATCCATCGTTACTTGAATGACTTGTTTATGCCACATTTCAGGTCCATTAGCTAGTGTATACATGAACATGTTTAGTTGTCGTACATCCATCGTTACTTGAATGACTTGTTTATGCCACATTTCAGGTCCACTAGCTAGCGTATATAAGATTATGTTTAGTTGTCGTACATCCATCGTTACTTGAATGACTTGTTTATGCCACATTTCAGGTCCACTAGCTAGCGTATATATGAACATGTTTAGTTGTCGTACATCCATAGTTATTTGAATGACTTGTTTATGTCCCATTTCAGGTCCATTAGCTAGTGTATACATGAACATGTTTAGTTGTCGTACATCCATCGTTATTTGAATGACTTGTTATGCCACATTTCAGGTCCACTAGCTAGTGTATACATGAACATGTTTTGTTGTCGTACATCCATCGTTACTTGAATGACTTGTTTATGTCCCATTTCAGGTCCACTAGCTAGCGTATATATGAACATGTTTAATTGTCGTACATCCATCGTAACTTGAATGACATGTTTATGTCACATTTTAGGTCCACTAGCTAGCGTATACATGACATGTTCAGTTGTCGTACATCCATCGTTACTTGAATGACTTGTTTATGTCACATTTCAGGTCCACTAGCTAGTGTATACATGAACATGTTTAGTTGTCGTACATCCATCGTTACTTGAATGACTTGTTTAATATGTCCATTTCAGGTCCACTAGCTAGCGTATACATGAACATGTTTAGTTGTCGTACATCCATCGTTACTTGAATGACTTGTTTATGCCACATTTCAGGTCCATTAGCTAGTGTATACATGAACATGTTTAGTTGTCGTACATCCATCGTTACTTGAATGACTTGTTTATGTCCCATTTCAGGTCCATTAGCTAGTGTATACATGAACATGTTTAGTTGTCGTACATCCATCGTTACTTGAATGAATTGTTTATGTCACATTTCAGGTCCATTAGCTAGTGTATACAAGAACATGTTTAGTTGTCGTACATCCATCGTTACTTGAATGACTTGTTTAATATGTCCATTTCAGGTCCATTAGCTAGTGTATACATGAACATGTTTAGTTGTCGTACATCCATCGTTACTTGAATGACTTGTTAAATATGTCCATTTCAGGTCCATTAGCTAGTGTATACATGAACATGTTTAGTTGTCGTACATCCATCGTTACTTGAATGACTTGTTTATGTCCCATTTCAGGTCCACTAGCTAGCGTATATAAGAGCATGTTTAGTTGTCGTACATCCATCGTTACTTGAATGACTTGTTTATGCCACATTTCAGGTCCACTAGCTAGCGTATACATGAACATGTTTAGTTGTCGTACATCCATCGTTACTTGAATGACTTGTTTATGCCACATTTCAGGTCCACTAGCTAGTGTATACATGAACATGTTTAGTTGTCGTACATCCATCGTTACTTGAATGACTTGTTTATGCCACATTTCAGGTCCAGCAGCTAGTGTATACATGAACATGTTTAGTTGTCGTACATCCATCGTTACTTAAATGACTTGTTTATGTCCCATTTCAGGTCTACTAGCTAGTGTATACATGAACATGTTTAGTTGTCGTTCATCCATCGTTACTTGAATGACTTGTTTATGCCACATTTCAGGTCCACTAGCTAGTGTTTACATGAACATGTTTAGTTGTCGTACATCCATCGTTACTGGAGGACTGTTGGTATCACTGGCGTGCTTCACGAGTGCTTTTGTAACAGACATCAACTGGTTAATACTCACGTATGGGGTACTTGGAGGTGCGTTTACATGTACAAGCAATACATCCGTTTTAAAGACATTATTGGCTTGAAAATATATACTGAACAAAAGTGAAAACGCTACACTGCAAGATTTCTTATTTCTCGAAAAGTATCGAAGTAATAGCATGAAATGTATTTTGACGCTATTTCCCTGGCTTTCGGCAATCGTTTTGTCGAAATTTCATTGCCTTGTCTCCTTTAATGTCAGAGTTACAGCCCGTAATGCCTTTAGAGCTAATTTCATCTAATGCCGCATATGCGCATGCGCAGAAAACGCTTCATTATTTTTTCGGAATTGGTCATATCCGGGCATCCGAAAAATACTTAAAATCTCACTTATCTCTTGTAGCAAGCTCTAAAATCAAGGTCTAATCCGTAAATTTTGCGAATTACCTCCCTTTGACATAAACAAATAGGGAATTTAAAATGTTTGGTATTCACAAATTTATCACGGTTTTTGATTTGGTATTTTTCTAAACATCATGCAGGCCTTACAGTGGGTTTTTAACCCTTTCATCGACTAGGATTATTCCCAGATGTCCTTGTAATAGCGATTTCAATTTCCTATGGAGATTATATTGTAAAATTTTTAAGCTTTGGAACATAATGAAAATTCTGCTTTTCAAACATCATTTTCTAAACGCGGAAGCAATGTTATGCAAGCTTCTTTACTTTTCCTGACTGGTAACTTGTCAGACTACCTCTCCGTACACTACGGCATGGTTTGCATTATTCTGCTTGGATTTCTGAAGGTTTTTCCGTTCAAATTGACCACCTGAAAAACGGACCACTGTCACATTAAAAGAGTCCGTTTTTCATCCCCGTAATTAAGATCCACAAAATGTTTAGTGCTTGGCACAACCAAGTCAATGAGCAGTGCGAAACACCTTCGTTTGATTATTTTACTTGTTGTATTTAGAAGAAATATGGCAAGCAAAGTAGGTGTAGCGTTTTCACGTTTGTTCAGTATAACATTACATATTGCATGGTCAATTATGATATTTACGCAATGGGCCGCCATGTAAACAGTTCTGCTGTATTTTGTATTAACGTTATAGATAATCATATAACGAAAGTCACCAACAGAAAACATGACCCACAAGAAATGGATCACAGAGGCGAAAACCTATTAACGGCTTCTATGAACTGGAAGCAGATAACATGTATGTTACCGAGGCATTGCACGGTATATGAATAAAGAGAACATAAATTTGTTCAATTAGATAATTAGTAATTTCCGTTATCTTTACAGTGTTTGTTGAATTTTCTCAGAGTGATGGAAGCAAAAACAAACTATTTACTAAAATCGAAGTTTGCTTAATAGATTAAATATTAAACGAGAATGATTACTATTGTTTTGATAAACCAAAACAACTGCAATCATTGTCGTTTAATTTTGAATGTTTTATACCTTCTGTTTGCAGGTATCGGGAACGCATTCGTGAGCACGCCGTATGTAATTGTACTGACGTACTATTTCGAGAAGCGGAGAAACACAGTTATAACGCTCTGTACGGCGGTTATTGGTGTAGGGATGTTCTTGTCCTCTCCCATGGCGCTGACGGTCTTACATACATATGGTCTTAGTGGATCATTTCTTATCCTTGCTGGATTTAATGCACAAATATGTGTTTGTGGTGTTATTTGTTTTCCGAGCACTTTAGAAAGAAAACTTCATAAAAACAGCAGAAACAACAGGAATAATCCTAGCACTTTAAAAACCCGAAATATTATTAGGATGTTTTTCAAAAAGTTACTTTCACAATTCAGATTTATTATTTTATTAAACAAAGTGTTTTGTACATTTTTGTGCAGTACATTGACTTGGAACTTGACTTTGTCAGTGTTTTTACTTCACTTACCAAACTACATGGTAACTCAGGGAGCTTCCGATGCTAATCTTGCCATTTTAATGATTTGTTTTTCTGTTGGAAATACGATAGGCCGGCTATTATGTACTATAACTGTTAATAAACAATGTTTAAGTAACTTTACCGTACATATACTCTCTCTGGGCTTTGCCGGTGTTTTGACTGTGATATTCCCTGCATTAAGCACTATTTATTTGTTAGACTACTGTTTCGCGACCGTGATTGGACTGCTTGTTGGTATTCCAAATTCGCTAGCAGCTCCAATCCAACTCGATATTCTCGGTGTAGATATGATCTCAACTGCTCATGGACTTGAGTATTTCTTCTCTGGTATAGGATTCATCGTTGGACCGCCGATAGCAGGTACTTTAACATTTATAGATGAAGTAGTGCTATAACCTCTTATTTATATTCATGTTCTCTAAGAACATCTCTACTTTGGACGCCAAATCAGATCTTAATTGCAAATTTGATAAATAGTATACTAGAACGCTATACCGGTGAATGTTTATAGGAATTGTGTCATTTTCTTTGCATTTGTTTAAATCAACTACGACTTACATGCCTGTCATGATACTACTGAAGGTCTAATGTTAGAAATTAATCCTCACCAAAACAAGAACTTGTTTGGACGTCCCTGTTAAGAGAGGCTTTGGAAAACGATGAGTCAAAAGAACAAGATGTTGATAACAAACATTGTCTCTTTTTGCCTCAATATTGTACATGGTGTACTGTACAAAAAGTCATTTTTATCAACATCGAATTTATCTTCCGTAGCAGCTTTTTAATTGTAGCAATCAAAAGTTTTGCTGTTTGGAAAGTTTTGTTCTGTTCACCATGGAATCTTTGAGACTACAATATCAAATATACAATTTTTTAAGACATCTGTCGAAAAATGTTTGTTTTGAATTTATTGCAGGCTTCTTATTTGGACAAACGGGTACATACGAAAGCAGTTTTTATTTCGCTGGTAAGAATTTCTCTTTTAACACATTGAGTTATTAATTTCAACGCACTTTCAATTTTTGGATACTTTATATATAACTTCCTTTTAATACACACGATACATCCTCCCCCCTAGTATGAATATGTATTTTTTTCAATTTTGCTAAATGACATCAATTTTCTATGCATTGTTAAGTTTCTTATAATTCTTCCATATTATCTGTCCTTTACAGGCATTGTTGTGATGATAGGTGCCATACTTGGTTATGTGTCATCTGTCCTGTTTCGAAGAGGACATAGAACAGAAAATAGACACCAAACGATACAGATAGATGAACAGATTGAAGAGAAAACAGTTCCCACATCAGAATTTCAACACCAACCCGAACTTTCTACAGAACAACCATTAATTGAGAAAGATGGATCATGTCTGACTTGATTCAACGTACAAATCATCGATGTTCTTCAAAAGCCTTGCAGCTATAGTTTCCATTCAAGCTGTATTTACGTTTCTGAAGAAAAGCATTGACTATTTTATATGTTCTGATTCATTCTAATATCAAAGCCAAATGTTTATACTTGATGTTTTTAGCATAGGGGTCTTTCAAACCGGAGATCTCGTTCTGTATGTGTTAAAGTTGAGACTTGACCAATATCGTGTATGATGTTGACCATAACAATTTGTCTTTTGACAACTTATAGGATTTTTCTTGAATTTTCATTTAAATACCTTATTCTTCCAAATTAAAGGATACACTAAAATACCATGCAAACTCTCCGGTTTATTTTGCTGGCATGTCTCCAGTTTCCACGAATGTTCTCATCGTTAACAAGGAACTGGGGAGGGGGAGATTAAGGACTCAAAACTAGAAATTGTTTCGTAAATTATAAAACTACCTGTATAATCAATGATGCATCTTTGGATGTGTGATACATTACGCTAAAAAGGACCAGATGGGAAAGTGAATTGTGCCGACCTCAGTCAAGATTTGCGGATTGCACTGGGTGGAAAATATTCGCTATATATGGCGATCTTGAGTGTTCTTTCTTCCTTAACTGTTTGTTTAAAGCTCTAGGACAGCTATTGTGATCGCTTTTTGTCCGTCGTCCGTCTGTCCGTCTGTATGTCAGTCCGTCTGTCAACACTTTGATGTTTACACTCTAGCATCTACAGAATTAAGGCTCACAGACCCTAAAAAATCACCACTTTCTAGCCGTACGAAGTGCATCAAATTACACACACTTGTAAATACGCTTCAAATAAGTTGAATCACTGTGCCGGATTTCAAAAGTATGCTTCAAGAAGAAAATAAGTTACAATCACTATTTTACTCTAAATTCATATGCAAGGGAGGTAATTTTGAACATTTTCATCAAATATTTCCAAAAGTATGCATTAATTCAAAATTCTAAACCGTTCAAAATGCTTTTATTTGTTTTTGGAATGGAAATGTAACACAGTTTAGGATATTCTGGCACTTTTCAAATTTTGCATCTGGGTCTTTGGTGCTTTTGAGGGGTTGGATACCTTAATGTAAGCCAAGCTTGACCAGACTTGATCTTGGATTAATCTGCCCTAAAGGCTTGAATTTGACAAAATTGTTGTTTTGACAGTTTCCGACTTTGTTTACACTCTAGCACCTACAATTATATACCAATCAAGACAAAACTTGGACACACTGTAGGATCTCACATGAGTTACATTTTCAGATTACTTCGTTGAAAAAGTCATAAGTAATGTATCCTTGAATTTGAAAAAATTGCCTTTTACTGTTTTCGCAATTGCTTAGAATCTAGCATCTACAATTATTGACCAATCATGAAAAAACCTAGTCACAATATTGGGGAATATAACACGTCAGATGAGTTCGATTTTCAGATTGATTCGATGAAAGAAAATATGAGTTATATGCTCTTGAATATGACGCATTTGACGTTTTCGAGAGTTTTCGACTTTGCTTACACAATAGCATCTACAGTTATCGACCAATCAAGACAAAACTCATACATTGTGTTGGTGACTATAAGATTGTGGATGTCTTTGAATTTCACTCCGATCAGAGGAGAAAGTCATGCGTTATATGTCTCTGAATTTGACAAAAATGTTGTTTTCGACTGTTTTCGACTTTGTTTACGCGCTAGCATGTACAATTACATGTATTGATCAATAAAGATGAAACTTGTACATAATGTTGGTTACCATAAGATCTTGAACGAATTTGAATTTCAGTCAGATTGGATAGACAAGTTATGACTTATGTGCCCTTGAATTTGACAAAATTGCTGTTTTCGACAATGATTTTGCTCGAGCAGAAATGATGACCAATGAAGACAAAACTTGGACGTAATGTTAATTACCATAATATCTTGGAGTGTGAATTTCAGCACAATTAGACAAGCAGTCGCTGAATTATGTGCCCTTGAATTTGAAAAATTCCCGTTTTTTACTTTTTTTCACTCTTCGCAGCCAGATATTTCAGTCTTCAAGTCACAAATATTAATTGATTCAAACATAACTGTGGTTTATATGAATTTGATTCAGGTGAGCGATTTAGGACCATCATGGTCCTCTTGTATTTCTATATCGTCTATATAGTCTAGATGCTGCTGTATATGTAAAGCAAGGCCAAAAAGCCGACATTGTCAATCATGATTAATGACATCCTAAGAAGCTAATTGTTCCCAAGACATTTTACAGGGCGTTTATTTTGACGTCGATCATATGAATCACTTATTTGGTGAAGAAATAATTGCA
The DNA here is from genome assembly GCA_963680895.1 of Fragum sueziense. Taxonomy (NCBI): domain Eukaryota; kingdom Metazoa; phylum Mollusca; class Bivalvia; order Cardiida; family Cardiidae; genus Fragum; species Fragum sueziense. Next base: position 40,095,627 of record OY804607.1, on the reverse strand, counting down.
AGATTGACCCTTTCCATAAAATATAGTCGATATGTGGTCAAAAACTCCCAATTCCAGCTTTTTCAAGCTGTTGTTACGAGGTTGTGACCTCCCACCAAGGATATGCCAATCGGAAAACTATTTTGTTTGATAAAAAATTGTGCCAATGTATTACAGTTTGCATGTTCTCTAAGGGTTTTTTTTACAATAATGTTTAAAATAACACTGACAAATTATTTTCAATTCATCGGTTGAGTCGTGAAATAATGGTGCACACTTAACGTAATTTGTAATTCATTTCGTTGTTTTTTGATAGCTGAAATTAACAGACTGAAGAAGGAGCTTTGTATCAAGGTAAGGGTCATGCCTTGTGAGTAATGATAGTAATAAGGTAAGAAATCATGGACAATGTTGAAAAAATACGGTCTAATCGGTGGACATGGCAACGCAAGAAGAAAGATATTACGATACGGGTCAATATTATATGTGACCCGTCACGCTAAAAGGGACCTTATCCGAACACAAAAAATCCAAATCTTGACAAACTTGTCAGACTCAGCACAGGTCAACCGGATACTGTTTTCGAAAAATGAACATATAGTAAGATAGGGAAAACACTCCAGATATTAGAAAGTACATACAAGTGAAAAGTGTCGTCCCTAGTCTGGCTGCGCGGACTGCGCAGACTTACTAGGGTCGATATTTTTCACACATCCGATAAGGTTCCTTTTAGCGCGACGGGTCACATATGTCAATGTACCAAGTTTTCAAAAGTAGAAACTATTCCGACATAATGGTGATTGTAACGCCCTCCAATACGAAAAATTGTGACGAAACAATGTTTTCGTTTCCCACAAGATAGGCAATAAATAATCAGTCATTTGGAATGGTCGTTTGCAATATCTTTGACTTTGGATAAATTTAAAGTTTAGCCCTTTGGTAAGGTAACATCCCATTTGGTCTACTCCTATTTCGTCTACTGTTTATTTAGTGCATAGAGTCCCATTTCGTCTACTGTCCCAATTCGTTTACTTTCATGTCAAATCATCAGTAAACAACATTATTTTTGTTTTAAGAAAAAGAATTAAGTCAATATATTAAGGAATGAAATGAAAATGCAAAATTTTTGATAAAAATAATATGATATCATATTGATATACAAAGTATAGACAAATAGACGAAATGGGAATTACGTCCAAAATAGTAGACGAATTTGGAGTAGACAAAATGGGATTAAAACTTTGGTAAAGGGTTAAAGGAGTATACAAACGCTATAGAAAATATATGAAGAGTGACAGCTTGCTGATTCGCACAGCTTGCAGATTCGTATACTCGGCGGTTTCTGGCCTCTGACCGCTGTCATTCCGGCGACAAAAAAAGTAATTCCCTTTT